>JAXGGT010000002.1:3695550-3717811 GCA_035583425.1 Marsdenia floribunda
AGCCACAGCACGGGCAAGGGGCCCAGATTTAAGCTGAGTTTAACTGATATTTCTTCAAAAAGAAGAACAAAGTTCTGAATCATCAGAACAAAGAGGTGTCTTGTCAAATTTTAATTAATAAATATATTAATTAAATATTTCCCAACTGGACAACCGGAATTCAATGTGTCTTGTCTCAAACTCTCCATGACCTTTTGTTTTTAGGTACTTCGCTCCAAAGTACATTTCTTTTGAGGTGCTTCGCTTCTTCTTCTCAGAGTTCTTACACCTAGGAAATTCTTCGCTAATTATCCTCAACTTTGGGTTTAACTTTTCAATATAATATAATTTTACTAAATGATAATAAAATTGGGATCAAATATACAAAATTTTTCAAAAAAGAAAATAAACACAAACAAAATACCTTATTTAGCTAAAATAAAAATTCACACTACAGGATAAACAAACCAAAGAAATAAAAGAAGATATATTTGTTAATTTTTAAATTGGGAAAGGAAAGGGATAGCAAAAATTAGCTAGAGCCATTAACTCATTTCTTATGAAGTGAAGATAATAAATGACTGAAAAATCACTCAAATTTAATTTATATATAATTTAAAATGTTAAAATAAAATATTTAAAATAAAATATACTAAAATATTAAATATTTGGGATTATATTTACTAATAGACCAAATTGATAGTTGTACAATAAATATTGCTTTACTTGAATTTTTTCAATTCTTATGAGATGTTCATATCTTAATAAAGTAGTAGTTCAATGATATGATTTTCTCTTTTATTTAGGTATATATTTTCATCTAACTTGTCAAGTAAATATCCTAAATTTGAATCTCATCAGAGACAATTTTGTGCCAAGTTTTAGTCATATACCTTAATTTTGGAGTCTGCCTCTTAAATCCTTCCAAGATTAGATGATATAATTACTTAAATTACCAAAAAAGTATCTCAATACTGATCTTTCTATATAATTTTCCCCCAAAAAAACATTAATAAACCCATAATTCAAAGGAAATTTCTATATAAGTCTCAATTTGAATTCAATGGCCCCTCCTTTTTTTCTTTCTTTCTTTCTTTAGTCACGAAAAAATATATTAAAAATGATACTAATAATACTAAGGATTTTTTTTTTTTAATGTAAATAATACTAAGGATTGAAGAAAAAAAATCTCAACCACTTGGCTTGACACAAGTGGATAAATGTTACGCAAAGTCACAAGTTTAACACTCGCTGTAAATATCATATAAGAGTTAGAGTGAAACTTTTCTCCGAATAAAAGTTAGACTCTGCGCGTGTGATTTCGGATAAATTTGAATTAATCAAAAATTAACTTCAAATATCGAATAATCTTAAAAAAAAAAAAAAAAAATCTCATAATAGTCACAAATTTGATAATCCCAATAATTTTTGATTGAAACCAATAATAAAATTTAGAAACAAGAAGGAAAAAAAAAAAAAAAAAAGAGAAAAAAGGAATCCACATGCCCAACATTAGACGCCCGTTGGAGAATCAAAAATTTGAAAAATCTGATAAAAGATTCCATGAAAAAACATCATTAATATGTGTAAAGCAGCAGCAGCAGTAGGTAACTCTGTCCCTGACATAAAAAAAATGTAACCCCAAACTTATCTGCCTCTTTTAACGGCTATATTTAACGCTTCGCCCGTTTCTCGTCAAAAATTTGAATTATCTCGACTTTCTCTCTCCCTCTCTCAACTTCAAGTTTCTTGAACATTAACAATTCGTAATAAATAGAATTAAAAAATATTTACAATTTGTTGTTATAAGTAATATGTTCATGTTATTTTAATAAAAATATAATTTTTTTAATTTTTTAAAAATATATATTAATCGTTAAAATTATTTTAATTTTTAATCCTAATAATAAAATTGATTCCCTCATCCCTCTCACTTCACTTTCACCTACGCCCTTAAAGTTACCATTTTTAAACCAATGGATTTCTTGATCACAGAGCCTCTTCACACTTTTTCCTTATCTCTTCTTTTGGTCCTCCCTTCCGTTACACCATAATTTTCAAATCCCCTCCCCCCCCCCCGCATTTTTTTTTTTTTTTTTTTTTCTAGCCCGTTTCTCTCTCAAGCTTAGTGTAGGGAAAAAATGGGTTCTTGTCTGAGCAAGAAGAGCACAAGTTCTTCTTGTGCTGCTACTGCAGTTGAAAAACTATCCGAACAAACTAAATCCAATGTTCAAGTGGTGGTGGAGAGGAAGAAGGTGGAAGAAGAAACTGTGAAGAAGGAGATATTTATTATCAGGCATAGGAAGAGCAATGAGATTGACAGGAAGGTGGTTGGTGAAGAGAAATCCGAGGTCAAAAAGGGGGCTGAAGTTGCTGAAATGTCGAAAAATGGTTCGAGTAATAATGCAATGAATGCTGGTGGTGTTTTGGGATTAGGCCCTGGTAGTGGTGTTCTAGTGGCCGCACCAGTGAGGACCTCGAGTTGTACTAAAGAAGAAGTGGATGCTATCTTGATACAATGTGGAAGGCTAAGTCGTAGCTCCTCTACTGGAAAGGCTGCTCTTTCGGCTTCTGCTGGATCCGGAGAGAATGGGAATAGCGTTCAAAGGGGAAGGAAGTATTCTGGTTCAAAGAGGAGTTATGATTTTGACCACGAAAATGGAAGCGAGGGAGACAGAAGAAGAGGTAATGGTGGTGAAATTGATGGTTGTGAGGACAATGCCGTTGATGATGATAATGTGTTGGTGGTGGGAGAGAGATCCAACCGCCACAGACAGCGGCAGCGCCAGTCTAGATCTGTGGGCTCTCCGTCGTCTAAGGGAAGGAGGAGAACCCCAAGTAGGGAAAGAGATCAAGCACAGCAGCAGCGTTCGGGTAGCAGAGAAAGAGTTAGCAGTGGGAGTGGAAGAAGGGTAAGCAGATCCCCTGGTAGGAGATCTGAATCTCCAATCACTACTACTAGTGGTGTTACTGCTGCTAACTCATCATCATCAGCTAATGCTAATAGCAGTAATAATGTCGGTGGTGGTGGTGGTGGTAGTGGTAGGCCAGGAAAGATGGTTTCCGTGCCTGCAACAGTTTCTTCTCTGGCCATGGATAAAAGTAACAATGCTGGAGGGACTGAAACTATTTCAGCTTCGGCTGTTAAAAGGATCCAAGTGAAGAGAAATGTAGGCTGTGATGCGGCTGTGGGTTCAAGAACTGTAGCATCTCCTCGTGCCCGTTCTCCTGCAAGGATAAGTCCTAGAGCCTCCAGTGAGAACCAGAATACTAACTCTGCCCAAAACCTGCAACAACCCGTGTCCCTTAGTCGAAGCAATTCAAGGAAAGCAGAACAGTCTCCTTACAGAAGAAATCCCTTGGGTGAGATTGACACCAATGTTATCGTTGCTGTAGAACAGATGCCTGTACCTGGACTCAAGGTCCCTAACAATGCATCCCAGGTACATTATTCTCCTTTTTCATTTTTAGTCTCCCCGGAAGAATATTATTTGATTTATATAGTGTGTTGGATCAGGAGTTCCACAAATACTTACATATACGTATGTGTATAGCAGGCTCCAGTTCACAAGTTGAATGCTGATAATACAGTCAGTGATAACAGAGTAAACAAAACTATTGTGGACAAGAATCTCGTGAATGTAGGTTGCAAAGCAAAGGAACAGCAGCATTCAGTAACCGAAGAGGTCAAGAATCCCCAAGCAAATAACAACAATGTTGCAGTGAATGTGGTGGGTTCAGGATCTGAAATTCTCAAGCCCTCCCATGGAGGAGTGACAAGAAGCAGGTCGTCTAGGCTATCCCGTGACCTAGACATCAATCCTGAAGCTTTATCAAATGCTGCACCATCCTATACAGCACTGCTGCTTGAGGACATACAGAATTTTCACCATAAGAATAACAACACCCCTACTACCCCTGCCTTCACCCTGCCAGCTTGTGTATCTAAAGCTTGCTCTATTCTTGAAGCAGTCGCGGACCTGAATTCCAGCACTGGTTCGAATTTTTCTGCCTCTGCTGCTGCAGCCTTTTCAGATGACAAGAGACGAATCCCCTCGGCAGACCAGTTCAGTAAGTTATGTGATAACGCTTCTTTTGGAGTTCCGTTGGCTGGAAAGAAGGGAGTAGAGACAAAAGACCCGTTTATGCAATCTGAAGTGGTTGTTGGTGATGATGATCTGATGGAGCCAAGCTTTCACAAGTATGTCACTGTTAGAAGGGGGGGTACCTTGGGTGGGGAAGATATGGAAGAGCAGGAATCTTCAGGAAGCAACAGCTTCGTTAGTGGCCAGCAACACTGGGCTTCTTCCTCGTGGGAGCCTAATTCAGCTGATTCAACAGATTGCTGGACCTCCTCTTCAAGGTCTAACTGCAGAGAGGATAGCCGAAGTCCAGTAGTGCCCTTCCAGAGATTTGCCTTGTCTTCTGAGCCAGGCTATTATGATGCTGATGAAGCTAGAAGAAGATTGAGTGGGAAGAAGAGGGATTCTGATCAGCAGCAGAATGGGATAGGGAGGGGCAGATTAGGATCCAGAGGAATCCAATCTCTGCCTGCGGCAGCTGCAAACTAAGAATTGCAGGTTTCTCTGTACTTACAAACAGATTCCTCCGTGGTTGCAAACTTTTACAACCTGTGTTGTATTATTTCTTGTTTAAAATATTGTTGACTCTCTGCCGTTTCAAAAGCTAATTGAAAGATTTTCCAGTAGCTCTAGCCCCGATTTTAATCAAAGCACCATTTTAACATGCATTAGAAAGAGCCTACTAAGAAGGCAAGATTCATTAACATACTTGAAATTCATAAATTGTGTCTGGTCATGGATGACTATTAACAGACTCGAATACTATACATCCTTACCTTGTACAATTATTATCATATCGAAGCTATACAACCTTACCTATACCACCTTACAGAAAGCTGAATCTTCCCTATATCTTACAAAAATCATATTCCTCTCTCTCTTAAGAAACCATTATGTATATGTACACGACAATAGATTGGTCAGCAAACTGCTTCTGGCCTCGGTCCTGAGATGGTTGTGGAGTATAGTGCAACCAGCACATTATCAACTATTCCTCTTCCTTTACAAGATGAGCAAACAAACTCCAGTTGATATGCTTTACTCTACTACTTCCTTGTAATTAACCATATAAATGGCTGCCACAGTCACAAGTGCTCCAACAGCTTGGATAGGGGAAAAGGTCTCACCCAGGTAGAGGAACCTGTGGATGGAAAAAATTGAAGAAACAAATACTTCTTAAAAGAAAGGATCAATAGAACACCAGAAGACATTGGCACCATTATGTTAGAGAAATTATCTTTCCAACAACCGATCATTACAAATTGCTATTAGTAGAACACAACATCAATCAAACAATAAGGGGTTGTCTACATCTGTTTCCTTCTGTTCTCATGAAATTTCAATTAAATAAGCTCTCATATGGATCTTACCCAAAAACTGAAGCAAACATCGGGGTCAAAAAGGTAAGCGAGCTGAGTTTCGTGAGGCTTCCTGTAAATAATAGAAAACAAAATAAGAAAATATGCAATCAACCAGAGGTTGAATTAGCTGGATAAGAAGTTGACCTCTTGTAGCATTATAGAAGAATACACCATAGCTAATAGCGCTTCCAAATATTGAGGTATAAAGAAGTGCCAAAAGATCATTTGATGTAAGCCCCTTAAAACTCCCACTGAGTGCAGGATCATGGTTCAAAGTTGCAATAGCGAGAAGTGGTAGACCCCCAATTACCATATGCTGCAATGAAACAAAAAATGCACCTTTTTATTTTTATTTTTATTTTTGAAAGATATTGATTACCAAAGAGTAGAATATCAAAAAAAAAAGTGATCACCTTGTGAATGCTACACTCGTAAGCTTCTACCACTCCCCCATACCCCACCCCCACTGCCACCTCAAAAGAAAAAAAAAGGGATGGATTTTATCTTTCTCTAAATTGGGTTCTTTTGGGAGAGGCAGGGTGCATACTTAAGGGAATCAGCAAGCTAAATATCTAACTCATTTCAATGTTCCTCTAGAGTGGGAATGATGTTTGAAAGTAGCAGTAACAGTAGAAAAAATGAACATGGAATGATTTGGAAATTATTTACCATCTCATTTTGCAATGCATGAACAATTTTTACACTGTTTTTCTGATATGCACTTACAAGCTCTCTCCCCTCCTCCTGCCCCACTCTCCCCTTCAATTTTTCTTTCTTCCGTGAGGTTTGGTGTTTACAAAATTAAGGACACAATATTATTAGTTCAAAGGTAATGTATGTTAACCATTTTTTTTCCTCCCCAATGAACAGGTACTGAGCCAAATCACCAGTTATACTTACCCATCCAGTGGCCATGACTGGATCTGCATATTTAGAGACCCAGCGAACCATGACTGTTCCAACCGCCATACTTTGTGCTGCTAGAAGCATCCACCATTCTCCACTTCCCCATAGAGAGAAATTACTTTCATCAAAAGCAATGGCAGGCACCTAGAGTATTAATTCGAGCAACTAGTGAAATCACATAAAGAGAAGCAGAGAAAGACAAATGACTGGAAACAAGAAAATCTACATCCTTTTTACAAGCAGTACTTGCATGCTATTTATAAACTTTTATAACCTAGTATCACAATGTGGCAGAGTCCTTGGGGCCCAACCAGTACTTTTCACACTTGATATGAATGATAGGATCCCAAGTTACAGCCTTAAATTCAAAGGATTCAAGCAGGTTTTGAATCTCATATTTCTTTACTACTCATAAATTGAGTCCAATAAACCTACAAGAAGCTTTGCAATTACAGTCACTAAGAATACAAGGAAACTTATATGTAACAAAAATCTTGATAAATAAGCAGAATGTTGAAATTGTTATGAGTAACACAAAGCCAATATAAATCATGCCTAATCATGAAAGAGAAGAAAATTTTACAAAAGATGCAACTTCAGTATAAGGATTATGGTTAAAATTTTTTAGTTCACTTAAATCAACTAGCCTAACTGTTTGAGAGTATTCAGTGACTTGATTATTCAATGAGTCCAAAGTTGGAGCGTTTTTGGCAGCCTCATGATTTTGCGCTACTCATCATCTCACTGATTTAGATTTTTTATGATATAATATATGGCTCCCACTTTGGACTAAAAACATTTTCAATGGCCTAGAGCTCTCACTTGAGATGAAATGAACCATATCAATAGCATCCTGATGTTTGGTGAAAAGAATTCTGTGAATGCATTTTCCCACTACAAGAACTACAGTGAAAATTTTGATGATAATCACCGGAAGGGACGACAATAACTATCAAATGCATCTCATGCAAACACAAATCAATATTAATCAAAGCAAACTTGAAAAAATACTCCACATTTAAATTTACATACTATTTTTAAAAACTTGTATATAGTTGTGCATAAATTTATTTGCATGCATGACAAAACTTCAAGAAATACAGGAACAACTCAAATCTTGGAGGATCCCAAAGTTTTGTAAAGTGAAAATTCTAATAATGTAACACCTCAAATTATACCCAAAATCTGTAATGCACATCTTTAAACACATACCTCGAGCAGTAGAAGACCTATAACGCCAAGAATAAGCCCGGCAGCTCCAACTAATCCTATAGATTCACCAAATAAGAGAGCAGCAAGCACTGCCACTGTGAGAGGCTGTGAATCAATTATTACCTACAATAATTTGCACAAAATCTTGTTAAACTCAAAATGAAACGAGGACAAGTTCCTAGAATACAAATAACTGAACCATGAAACCAACGTCTATGGAGTAAATTTTTCTACTAAGATGAATCATACATAACAGCTTTATGTTTTATAGTTAATAGAATTAGAGCGTAGCAGCTATAGAATTCAGCCTTTCTGATTACAAAAACTACCCCAACTGAGACATCCAAAATGTCCACCTTCATCTTTTCAGTTTCTGCTTTTTCATTCTTTTATTTTGTTTACTCTCATTTTTGTGGTAAATGTAAAGGATAACAATTCCAAACATCCAATATAAGCTTAACAGCTACATGCATACTAGAATATCAACAAATTGGAAGAGATTAATTAGCATACACTGCCTAATCCTGCTGCTGTCCTCTCCAGTCCCTCAGCTAGAAATCCCTGTCAACCATTTCAAGAATAGTCCAATTATCAAAAAATACTTGAAACGAATTAGAGGAGAAGATGTTGCATATATAAAAGTATACAAAGGAGAACAGAGAACAAACAAAATACCTGAAAAAAAGTAGCGTCAATAAGAGCAAAAAGAGATATGGAAACCCAGGCATTAAGCCCAGATGGAAAATCCCGTCCCCTGAAAGCAGCGAAACCCACTAACAAAAAACCGGCAGGAATTAGGCGAAAAGCAGACACGAAAAAAGGACCCGTTTTGGGCAAAACTTCTTTCATGGCCACCATAGCCGTGCCCCAGAAGAAAAAGGGCGAAATTAGCAAACCCCATTCTAATGCTGTATCTAACAATCCCATGAAAGATGAAGATGATGATGGTTCAACTGCAACCTTAAGTGGGATGTTCGAGAATTCATCATCTTCAGAAGATGGTGTTCTTGTAACCAAACATTCAACGGCCTGCCCAGTACCTACACAGTCTACATCTTTTTCTTGCTTCTCTTTATCAGATGCGGATTTAGATGGCTTTACATCGACATCAGACTCTGTGGGCTTGCTCTTGAAACTAAAACCTCGAAATCTGGGAGAAAATCTGTTGCGGTAATAGTAATTACCATGATGTATTGATAATTGCCTAATCTTATGAGAAACTGATACAAGTGCCTTTGGTGTCAGTGCAGTACGATAAGGCCTTGCTGAATTCTGATTCAGAAAACTAACAAGAGAAAAAGAGGATGAGCAGCAGCAATTCCATGCCATTTTCGCTTCCCTTCCTCTTCTCCCTACTCTTTTCGCCCTTTTTTTTTCCTAAAAGTTACCTCGGTAAGAAATTTTTTCTCTTTCCCCGCCAAAAGAAGGGGAAAACTTGACGTGTCTACTTTCTGAGTCACAATTATATTTGGTGCTTACTACCCAAAAAGAAACAAAACACAGACAAAATAGAACCAACAAAAAGGAGAGAAAAAGATCTTGAAAATGACTAGAAAAGAAGGAACTTTTAGCTGACTAGAAGGGGGGAAAATGTGGAATAATTCTTTAGTGGGTTGGAGAGAGGCGATTGGAAGATAATTAGGAGCAACCCCGATTGATTCCGGGCACAGAATGTTTCACTCCCGAGAAGAAGAACTTAGTAAATTCTTCTCTTTTTCCTTGTGTTTTTTCCACTATAGTGGTAAGAATCTCAGCAGTTTTTTTTATGAATTCCATTACCACAGAACCATGCTTTCGTCAGGTTCCCACGATTATGTTTGTTTTGGGGTTGTTTAGCAAATCAAGGTATTCCATTTTTATTTTTTGGTACAATTACTGAAGTAAAGAAATAGGTTGTACTTTTGCTGCATTTCCAAACACTGCATTAAATTTAGTGCAAGATCAAATCTTTGGACAGAAACTTCTCGGTGTCTTGAAGATGTGCTCCTCTTTGCCATATTTTGCCTTCGCTTTCTATGTTTACCCAGTGAAAATTTTAGTAATCACAAATAGTGGTGAGGTTCCTAGTAGTGTTGCAAACACAAGATCAATACAATGAGGAACTGTACTGATTCATTATCAAAGCTTTCACCAGACTACCTATATATATAACCCTCAGACCAATCTCATGATTGAGTCTATTCAATCCAGACCCTTTGAACCTGTTAATTAAGTTTATGTGTATGATTCATCTATATATGCATTGCAATCATCCCAGCATGATTGTTAAACTTCCCCTCTACATTTAAAAATGGATTTTGTCTTTTCTATCTTATAGGATGAAGTTTAGCTGTTATCCATCCTGTAGGAAATGCCTTTCAGTTCTTGGTTGTAAATGGAGTTAGAGAATCAAGTTTGAATAGTGCACCTTTTTCTTAAGTTTGTTTTCTGTTTATGGTTTAAACTTGCTTTCTTAACACTCGGAAGAAGACTTTTAATTATAGCTTATTACGCTGATATTGGAGAACATCCAATTTACTACAAGTCTTATTGGTGTTATGGTTTTCTTTCTTTTTAGGTGGGTGTTTGGGTTGGGGATGTTAATTGATAAGGTCTTTCGGCAATTTTAATCTTTTCTCTGATCTGCAGGAATGTTTTGGACAACTAGAGCATTCCCATACATCCTAAGGTGATGATAAAACGAATTTTGCAAAATACCACTTCAATTTATCATTTTAGCAAAGACAACCACTAATTAGATTCAACAATAGCCACCGTTGCTGCACATTCTGACTTTTATACACTTTTCACTCCTAACCTGGAGTGCTGTTTGTTCTGGAACTATTCATTGGAATGTCCACCAGCATTTAACAAGAGAATTTACTGAAGCATGATGAGAAAGAAAAGGTTTTGAGGGAGGAAATAATAGAATGATGAGAATTTACTGAATCATATGCCTGCCATGTGGTGTAACACAATCCAATATATGAACAAATGGAATACAGGTAGAAATAATAGATAATAACATATCATCAGTAATGAGATGGAGGACAAACAAATCTATAACAATCCCCCCATCGCTTTTATGAGTACTAATAACGAAAACAAAAAAGGAATCAAAAAAAATCTCCTGGGGAGAATGGGTAAAAATGAAGCAGATAAGTTAGAGTCTAAACCTAAACTTACAACTGCTATCTCTAATTCTAATGGCATTATTTTGATCTAAGCTGTCCACATTTAGCCTGCACCTGACCAAGAATTTCCATTTCATCAGTTTCAGCTTGCCGAGCTTGAGCCTCACTGGGACCTTTGCTCTGAGATTCAAAGGAATGTTTCCTGTCTGCCGTTGTGCTTCCAGCCGTTGCAGCAAGTCTGAGCCATTGTCCGTTTGTCCATTCAAGGTGACGTTGAGCACGGTGGTGTTTCTATGACCTTGATAAAACTTTGGTAATGACCCTTCACACAGTTTTGTCCCTGTGAACCAAACACTCAAATGACTTCCACCCTCGTAGTATATACCAATCTTCTTATTGGGATTTCTTGCTGTGATATTCACGTTAAAGGTTGCAGACAAACTCATGTCATTTCCGAGATTAAACTGTGTTATTCTCATGCTGTCTACTGAGTACTTTGGTACTTTTGGTCGGAAAACAAAGTAGATGATGGCAGCTAAGATCCCCAAGATAATAATCAGTAGCAGAATGAGAAATATTGTCCAACACAAGCACTTACGGCAGCAGTTCCTCTTCGGTGGTGGTTTTTCATAAGAATAAGGTATGGTCCTACGAATGGGAGGAGGATAGTGCCGTTGTTCAGGATTGCCATTATCAGACCTGGAAGAACCTCTTGGAACCAGTGGAGCAGTAGGCGTTTGTTCCTTTGGGGCCTCAGGATCCTGAACCGGATGGATCCTCTGAGAATCTGCCATGGAGGATTCAAGCCTCGAGAATAATCACAACACAAGAAAAACTGCAGAACATGCACAAGTAAGACAGTACAGCAGACAAGAGAAAAAGATGAAAATTGAAAAGGTCCTATTCCTCTCCTTCTCTCTGCTGGACAAAACTCTGTGGATTTATATAGGCCTAATCAAGTCAAGAAGACTTGGGTTTGGCATTAAAACATCACCTATATTTAAAAAAGATTAAAGTCATAAATCAGGCTGATGCTGAAGCTTCCTCAAATTTGACTTTGGATTTAAAGATGGTGAAGGGTCTTTTTCCATATTGTTTTTCATTTTTTTATGAATTAGGCAGTATTCCGGGTCTACTTTTAGCTTGTTTTGTAATAATACTCGCAGAAATATTTTCAGATCTTTAATGCCTAAAAAGTCATAAATTTGATAAAAAAATTTTCAATACACGCAGGAAGAAGATTTCAGTGTGGGGATTGCAAATATAATAAATGAGTTTTCTTGAATATTTCTTTTTTAAGTGTCAAGAAAAGAGAAAACAAAAAAGAGATTTTTATTACATTTCTGATAAAAGTCAAGAAAATGGTTCTAAAATTCCACTTGAGGCTGAGAGCATCTGAAAGTTTGCTTCTTTTTACACTTTGTAATGCGTGTGTATAGACAAGTTCAAAGTATTCATGTGTTATTCTATCATTGGCACAATTCACCTAAAACACCTACAATACCATCATCCATCAATTAAATCAAAGTCAACAATAATAAGCAGACATAAACATAAATTCAATTGGTAGGGAAAATTATAAATAAATAAATAAAAGTAATATTTATTCTACATATATATTACATTATTTTTAATTTATTTATTAAAAATAAATAAATACCTCTACTTGTCTTGGTAAAATATTTTAAATTCGATTCATGTTAATATATAAAAATACTAAATTTAAAAGAAAAATTATTGCAAATATTCCTTTAAAAAAAAAAAAATCTAAATCCAAAACTTATCGATAAAATAAATCTGTTATTTGGTTTGGACACTAAAAATGTAGAGAGAGAAGAAAAAAAAAAACGGAAAGCCAATTCAGACACGATTTCAATTTAGAAGCTTCCGAATTACCCCGCGTAATAATTTAATAATAATAATAAAAAAAAATTGATAATAAAAAAATTTTCTGATTAATTTATGTTTCCTTTTAAATAGAATCTTATGTTTTAAATTAATGAATGCAAATTTTTTAAAATCTAAGGTAATATATATTTTTTTTTTTCCTTTTTATATGATACTGTTAAATTAATATTTTATCATTAGTATTAATTAATTTTTTTTTTTTATAAAATAATATACGAATATAAAAAAATATTTTGATCAGAAAAGGCACACCTCAACATTTGTTTTTTTTTTTTTGGTTGCACCGCTCGATTTGATATTTAGCAACGGAATATTAATGGCTTTTAAAGGTTCCGCCGCACGCACGGCAGAATGTGGTCAGGTGATCTGGCCAGCCGCCGGGAGAAAATTCCGGTCATTGAACTAATCCAAACTAAAACTCAACAAAAATCCAATTATTCCGACGAAAAGTCAAAGCAATTTCGAAAGAGACAAAAATAATTTCTATTGTTAAAATATATATATATATATATATATATAAACACGAATGCATGAGAAAGATAAGATGAAGTTAGAAAGAGGGGGGACTTGGTCATTCCTTGGTAAAAAAATTAAGTAGTTTTAACTTTATTTAGAGGAGTGGTTGAACAGATAATGAAACTAATTTGATAATAAGGTGGTAACTCAATGGTGTGGGTAGCGTCCCTTATTTAGGTGTCTTCACCTGATTTGTTAAGTAGAAAATCTGGATTAGATTCTCACCAAGAACGGCTCTATGCTGAATTTCAGCCTTCCACCTAATTTGTCAAATGGAGGACTTGAGTTCAATTCTCACCTTATGTGTTATAATCTTGGAAATATGCCCTATAGACCTAAGTCTTATCATAAATAACCTTGTGTCACATTACTAAGTGCCTAAGTCTTGGAAATCTCTCCTCATAAATCTCTCATAAATTAGTTGATAAAATACCAAGTTGAAAGAAAAAAGAAAACAAAAAGTGAAACTAATTTTAGGTCAAGCAAAATGATGCCTTATAACTATCACACCCCAATAACATGAAATAATACTTAGTCAGGTTCAAAAAGAGATAACAGTATTTTTGCTGCATGGGAACAGAAAAGTAAAGAAAACCAATTCCATATTGGTAGTTAAGGAAAAAAAAAATGCACAAGCCAATAATAGGTTAAGCAATTTACAACATAATGGTAAATTGGTAACATAACTTTACAAGAAGAGATGCTCAGAACTTCTCATATAGAAGCAGTTGTCACTGTAATTTTCTTTTTGGGGTAGTAATTTAACCCTGATTCCATCTGCAGGAAAAACTTTTCTTTTTCTTCTTTTACTCTTTAATTTTCATTTTAGCAGCATTTATTCATTACTTCTAGTAAGGACCCATTTAGCAAGAACCAAGGGGGGAACTGTTACTCCATCATTATGCATTCCAGGCTAGCAGGCAATCAGGAAGGAAAGATCGGGAGAAAGGAGCATCAGAATCATCCATTGATGAAAAAGGATAAGGGAAGAGATCCTGACACAGCAGCTGTAGTACTACTAGGTTCTTTAATTGGTGGGCTAGCATTCAGAGAGTCAATTATGCTGAGATCAAATTCTGATGGGAATTCCTCAATGTCAACCATGTAGTCATCAACGACATCACCAGCAATCATTTCACCAGTGTCTGGCTGACCACGAGAAGTTGGTGTGTCATGCAGGCTAGTAGTAATCGGAGGCTTGCTGAAATCAACTCCACTTTCCAGAATTGCTTGTCCAGGAATTGACCCTTGGTGGAGAGTTGGCAAACTTTGCTGCCCAGTACTCGGAGAAGCACCAACAGGGGAAACTCCTATTGCTCTTCCAGTTTTTGGAGCTTGGACAAATGATACATGACAACGCCCAGCCATTGTATCACCATTAAAACCAACATCAGCAGCTCCAATCCAATGTCCAATCCCTGGAACTTGGGGAATTGATATGCCCTGGTGGCAAGAAGTAAAACCAACGTCAGCAGCTGCAACTAGAAGTGCACTGCTCAGGGCTTTGGGAATCGATATGCCCTGACAGCTTCCAACATCAGCAGCTCCAGCCACATGTGCTCCACTTGGGGATCGGGGGATCGGTATGCTCTGATTGCTAGAAGTAAAACCACCATCGGCAGCTCCAATCACATGCCCACTGCTTGGAGCTTGGCTTCCAACATCAATACCTCCAACCCTATGTCCACAGTTTTGGGCTTGGGGAACCGATATTCCCCGATGGCTACAAGTAAAACAAGCATCAGCAGCTCCAACCATAGATGCATTGCTTGGGGTGTGGGGAATTAGTATGCCCTGAAGGCTAGAAATGAAACTAACACCAGGGTTTCGGGCTTGAGGAATTGATATACCCTTATAACTAGAAATAAAACCAACATCTGCGGCTCTTATCATGTTAGTGCCTGGAATTTGGGGAATTGATATACCCTGACAACTAGAAATAAAAGCAACATCGGCAGCTCCAATCATGCTCCAGTCTGCACCCTTGGAGATTGATATGCCATGCAAGTTAGGCATGCAATGTGCAATCAAGCAACCATTAGCTCCAATTATTTGCCCAGAGCTTGCTTCCTGAGAAATTGATACACCGCTCAGTTTAGGCATATGATGGGAAATCAAGCAAGCACCACTAGCTCCAGTCATTTGCTTAGACCCTCGAGGAGTTGATATGTCAATCTGACGGGTACTTGAGGAGCTGAATAGATCAATAGCAACACCATCAAATTTTTGGCAACTCCTAGTGTTCATGCTAGATACTCCACAAATTTCAGAAACTTGTCCAGCAACAGAAACTTTCTGAGTCAACAACTTCCCATTGTCCAAAATTGTTATATTATTAATATCCATCTTTTTCTTACCCTTATTGACTGCATCCATACGTTTAAAATATTTCTGGGCATGGCTTGCCACCTGTGTAGGTGTTCTAGTCTTGACACAGTTCCTGGAGATGTTTCTCCAATCGCCTCTCCCATACTTTTCCAAGCCACAGATAAATAACCTATATTGAAGAGACAGAGAGAGAGAGAGAAAGTTGTTAGCTATGTCTAACGAAAAATACAAAGACTTGATATTCACATTCACGAAAAATGAGAGAACTAATATATTCGCGTACAAGAGCGTGTGTTTGCCAAGAGCTTTCAGAAGATTATCCATTTCATCTGGCAATTTGAGAAACTGTTACCAGTTTCATATTTAATATGTGAACACAGTAGTTACAGAAAGAAATCAAGATCTCAGAGGGAAAAGAATAGAAAAATAAGATATAGAAAACATGTTCAATATATGAAAACATCAATGTATAAGTAGACACACATCCAGTGTGCCTTTGTTGTCCATGTACATCCAACTAATCCAATATCACCACAACTATCAGATGCTTAGTTCATAATATCTGAAGTAAATGATCAAAAGTACCATGCCATTCCACTAGTAGTTTCAGAGAAGAATAGCCTATTGTACCAAAGAGTAGAAAAACTCAAAATTGCTGAATTATTCGACATAGCCTAATGAAAACCATTGTCTCCTAAGCCATGCAGGCACATAATCACACATCTGACTGAAATGCTACAATTATTGCATCTTTTCTGAAGACCTGGCTTCTCGTAAACTGGATGGTCATTCTACATTTGAAATGTTCACACTGACACCTATAGTTTCCTCAGGCCATTATTGAAAGCACCACTGTAGTTTTCTCTATTATACCAAGAGATAGGTTTCATAAAAAGAAAATAAGACTTAAAACCCAATTTAGCCCTTGAACTTAGTCTTTTTTATGGTAATTGAAACCTTAAACTTTATTTCATGCACATTGCAGACCCATGAATTTGGCAAATTGAGTAAAATCCTACCCATTCTAAACTTTTTAAAATGCATTAATAATTATTCTAAATCAGTTAATCATTCTTCTACATAGGTCAATCATTGTTTTTAAATGAATTTTAAGGCGAATCATTCTTCTAAAATAGATTAATTTTTCTCTTAAAATAGTTTTAGGGTTAAAATTGGGTAATATTGTACTTAATTTACCAAGTCCAAGGGTGCAACGTGCACAAAACAAAGTTTAAGGTTGCAATTGTCACCAAGAAAAAATAAATAAATAAATAAAGGTATCAAATTCAAGGACTAAATTAGACTTTTAAGACTAAAAATAAGGTATCATCCTGTTCCAAAAACAAATATGCTGCTTCTCTGAGGTCTACTCATTTGTGGATCAGAGAAAAGACTAACAGTCCATCGAGTGATTCCAGAAATTAAACAGGCAAGAAAGAATTAAATTGTAGGACTTCTGACCTTTCTTTATCACTTATTCTGGAGACTTAAGAATTGGCCAGTAAAGTGGATCCTTGACCCCAAAAAGTAATCAGCAGCATGAGAGGAGTAGTTTTGTTAAGTGATATCTTGTTTGTTTTACTGATACAGCATGGAACACAGATAATGCATTCAAAACATTGGGTTAAATCTCAAAAACAGACTTGGCACCATTGTCATGCCTTCTTGGCAATTAAATATTTAATCTAGCACAGCCTGTTGGCCCATTACAGATGTAAAGCAGCAGCTCATACAATCCAAACAGCACCCTTGAACAATATGGAGTAGATCAGGAAATAAATATCTAAAAATCAATTACAATCAATAATCTGCTCAACCATGAGTAACACTCACAACTTGCATTAGTAACAAAATCAATCACTTGAAGAATAGTCCTCAACCTGATCCCAGAATGTTATTTATAACAAGCAAGGCAGGCTGCCAGCAACCACATTCTAATCTAGTTTGATATTCTTTATTTTCCTTTTATCCTATCTGGGCAACTGTAGAAACAACAAGAATTATCTTTTAGAAGAATGCCTCCATTTCATAGGGAAAGGAAAATATATCTAAAAATTAATTATTTAAAAGAAAAGACCCATTTAATAATAAGGCTTTTATGGTTAAAAAATAATAGTAATAAAGAAAAAGGCTTTCATGCAATTTTCATCTAAAGCCCTCATATTAGATTTTCTATTAGCATAGCTTTCTTTTTGTTAATAAAAGGACATAACAAAGTTTTCTTCACAACATTCCCTGTGTGATTATCTGGGTCAAAGTTAGACGGTGGCCAGACTTCCAGATAGCTATTTTGGGGAAACACTTATTCTAGTGATTCAATTACCAGTAAAAACCATAATAAACCGCATCAAAGATGATTGGTAGCAATTTGATTGCTGCATGCAAATGATACATAACTGAACAATAAAATACCTGTGTTCTTCTTCTGTCCAAAGTTTACCCTTCTTCCGTCTTCCATCTGACGTTGAAGATTTTGCTCTACTACCAGAATGACTTTGCCTTTTTGCAGATAGGTTCTTCTTTCTGCTGGCGGAAGCATGACCTGCACACTTTAGAGTCTTCTCAATAGAATCAGCATACTGAGGCAAAGGCACATCACCAGAGTCAATAGCATTTATATCTGACACTAAGACTTCAAAGTGATTTTTTATCTCATCAACTGTCCTTCCTGGGACAGCAGCAGCAATCTTCTCCCATGGACATATATCACCAGAATAGATGGCCAGGGCAGTCTCAAATGCTTTATCTTCCTCCCACTTCCAAAAGGAGTGGTTGCATGTCAAATTGGTTTCCATTTGTTGATTATGATCTGTAACGAAGGGTTCAAGCCAAAGGGGAAAGCTAGGGAGAAAACTAGGAAAAGGGAAAGGCGTTTACATTTACATCTTCCAAACAGAGCCTGAATAACTCGGTGCAACAAAATGAGATTACTTTCTAAAACTTTTTGACACCTGGTGGCACAGAAAAACGGCAGCGATATCCACTGTGGCTTTTCTTTTCAGGTAATGAATGTAATATATTTCCATATGGTTAGCTGGTAGAATGAAACGTAAAAACATAAGAAAACGACAGAGTGGAAAAGATTCATAAATGAGAAATAGATGTATCAAACTATGAAGACAAATGAAGAATTCCCAGAAGAATTCCAAGAACCTTTAAAAAAAATAAAACCACCATCATGAAACCCACCAAAGCTAGCAGTAAAATGTAAACAATTCCATTGTTGATAAAGAAATGGAAACTCAACAGTACCTCAATATTTGATTTACCTTAAGATGAGGAATAGCAGCATCTAAAAATATTTAACGACGGACCAAAATAGCCAAATTGCAACGATAAATTTGTAACCAAATGCATAAAAATCACAACCAAAAGGGTTGGTAAAAAGAATGAAGATTGATGATGATCAAGGATTCTGCTGACCTAAATTACCCAATGAAATGTAGAAAGTACCAAGTACATTTGTCTTAGCTCAGACTGGAAGACATAATCAAAAGGAATAACATTACGAAGAATGGAAAAAGGTCCAAATAAAACTAGACCAAGTTAATATTAACAATAACAACAACAGTAATGGTCCTTTGACATGTCCAAGCACAAAGTTTCTCTCACATTAAGATTTATCTAAGTCATCATCACTTTATTCTTGTTTGTTAACGCTGACAAATATTCATGAATAAATTCTGGAATAGTGTAACACAAGATATACATTACTAGAAATATAGCATAAGTGGATTAAGTCAATCAAGCAGGAAACAACGTTACCATACTTTTCTCTCCACTGTTCTGTTAGATTTTCTTCCATCTCCAAGGCATACCATACCACATAACTCAATCACATGGAACGTCTTGGAAACCTAATCCCAACTTACACATCATTTGACAGCATCCCAATAAGGCAAAGGACGAAGGATGCCAATCAGTGGCACAAAAGGGATAAATGAGTACATTGATTAAGTGTCAAGTATAATAGAGCAGTTTAAGCCAAACATCACAACATTGTAAAACTTGTTTTCTAAGATTCTCATTGGTAATATGATGTTAACACCATTGTCCTGCTAAGAACACTACAATACATCCTCAGAATAACTTCAACCAAGACAAACAAATAACCAAAATGTAATTAGTACACCCAAAAGTATCTGAATTCACATTTGCTGCAAAAAGAATGAGGAAACTGTTAGAGTTGGACAAGTTAAATCAAGAACCACAAAATACAAAAATACTACAATAAATGCCACCTTATATAGTTAAATCTAAATCTTCTTCAGATTTATAAGCTTCCTCTAGAATACTTATCTATTAATTGAGCAACGGTTGAACATCAATAAATATGTGAATGTAATGCAAAAAGAGAAACAACAGTTCAATGGATATAACAGAAATTGCAGAACTCTATCTGAGGAACTTTCTGTAACAAAGCCACAAAATAATCAAATAAAAAAAAATTAACCTCTGTAAGGAAAAATTGTTTTCTTCATTTCATCTTCCATTGTCTGTTCAGAAAGAAGACAAAAAACGACAAGCCGACAAAAGCTTTAAACATCAACAACAACCAAACACAGATAGCAAAAATATGTCGCTTAGTTTCAGCATCCAAATTCTTTTAACACAATCATTCCTACATTAGAGAACCATAACTAAAAGTGAACCAGCCTTTCCTTACTGAGTATCAAGGGCAACACCCATCACATATACATGTCATCTACATACTTACACGTAGACAAGAATATGATGAATACATACAAACCCACAAAAAAGGGAAAATGCGAGTGAAATTTTTTCTCTTTCTTGATACCAAAAATGAGAACTTGGAAAGGTAACAGTTTAACGTTTTCAAACCAAATCATTGGAAGGAAAAAAGGTGAAATTTCCCTATCAGAAATTTCCTCCATTGAACATGGCTGTTACACATCTCTTCTTTCTTTCTTTTCAGCTTGCAATTCATTAAAGATATAGCTCAGATTCTGATCACAGACTCTCTCTTTCTACTTCAACGTGATAAGCATCATCAGTATCGGTTCTTGCTCGTCGAATCAAGAATCTTGGGTACTTGCAAGACTTCTGAATCCCTGTGCAATGGAAGGACCGGCGGCGGTGGTGGTGCTAATTAACTCCTCCTCCTCCTTAGTGTTAATTGCAATCCTAACGTTAAAACAAATTAATATTTTTACATTAATTTAATTTTTTTTTTAAAAAAGGAAAATTGCTGGTTTAGTCCCGTAACTATTTATGTTTCTCTGACAAGGTCCTATAACTTTTTTCTTACTTTAATTAGTCCCGTAACAATTTTCGTTGACTAAAATTAATCCTTCTGGCCAAATTTTTTCAAATTTTCCGGTGTCTAGCTGACGTGGACAATAATTAAGGGGCATTTTCGATAGTTCTAATTATAAAAAACGTGGGAAATGAAATTGAGGAAAATTTTTTACTCCTCTAGTTGTAAGGCTTCTTCTTTAAGTGAAAAATCAAAATTTTAACTGCAAATTTAGGCAAATTTTTGACTGCAAATTTGGGCAAAATTAATTTGCAGTCAAAAATTTGCCTAAATTTGCAGTCAAAATTTTGTTTTTTCACTCAAAAAAGAAGCCCTACAACTAGAAGAGTGAAAATTTTCCCTCAATTTCATTTTCTATATTTTTTAGAACTAGAACTACCGAAAATGCCCTTCAATTTTTGTTCACATTGGCTGAGCATCGGAGCAAAGGGCAAAATTTTGGCCGAAATGACTAATTTTAGTAAACAAAAATTGTTACGGGACTAATTAAAGTAAGAAAAAAATTATAGGACCTTGTTAGAGAAACATAAATAGTTACAGGACTAAACCGGTAAATTTTCTAAAAAAAAATTCCACATACTTTTTTTATATATAAATTACAAGGTTTTTAACTTCCAACATAATTTCACGTTACATTCTTATAACAGTCACAAATAAAATTATTATTACATAAATAATTACTTTTTAATCATAAATTTATAATTTAAAAAAATAAATTAATATAATTAATATATTTATTAAAATCACTTAATTTTAAATATACATATCATCATAACAAATTATAAATATTTTTCTAATAATTGTGAAAGTATTTATAATAAATGCAAACTCCAATTTGAGGAACGCCTTATTTCGATTTGAAAAACTCTTGCTTCTACATAAACTATTCAACTTTATTTTTTTTTTTTATTGAACAAAATGTGTAAATCACGTTTGAAGTTTAAAAACTTAAAAATTAAAATAATAATAATAATAAATAAAATATTTCCATTCAATCAGGGCTCTCCAATAATAAATAGGATGGCAATGGTCTGCCTAGAATGTTTGGTGTTGTGGGTTAGTATTCGGACTGCTGGTGCGTTCGGTGGCGGCTGTGGTGACTTGTTCGAGCTTTAGGTTACTTGACCCGACCGACTGAAACATTCAACGACAGAGAGGAAATTAACTCAAAAATTCGTAATCAGAACAACAACTAAAAAATATTGTACTTATATTTTATTATATATACTCAAGTAATTTCTGTTACATTCTATCCTCATACGATTGTTTTATTTTATTATATATATCGAATCTTTATATAAATATATAGATATATATACCTAATTTATTTTTGGTGGCTGAATGTTTGATACATGCTATGCTATCGTAAGTACATTTCATCGTGATCATTGGGCGTCTTCCAGTAATTAATTCAAGGAGCATCACTTTGTAAAAGTGGATATCTAAGTTCTCAGTTAGGTTACCACTGGAAGCATATTCAAGTGCTAATTCCATGATACGTGTAGAGACACAGAGTATGGTTGTTTTAAACATAATTTAGCCAATTCAAAATCAGTCACTTCAAATTGAAATTCTAAA
>JAXGGT010000002.1:3771408-3790406 GCA_035583425.1 Marsdenia floribunda
ACATTAAATATCTTTTTTATAATAATTAACACATACTTCTTAAAAATATGTGATATTGTTTCCTCTATTTTTTTTTTTAATTTAAAAAATTTAGATCATCAATCTATTGATATTTTTTTCTTAATTTTTTAAAAAATAAATACTCTTATTTTTGAAAAATTCTCCAGTTTAGTCCCTTAATTATTTACGTTTTTTTGAATTGGTCCTATAACTTTAATTTTATCCAAATTGATCATTTATTTATTTTCTATTTCCCAAATTGGTCTTCCCAACCAAAATTTGATCAAATTACTGACATATCCATTAAATTAAAAGGGTATTTTAATTATTTCATATTAGAAAAAAAGAAAGAAAAAAATAGAATAGATATATTAAATTTATTCACGTCTGTTTACCTTTTCTTGAAAAAAGTGAGTATTTTGGCTAAAATATTATATTTATTATATTTTTCTTATTTTTCTAATATGAAATAATTAAAATACCCTTTTAATTTAACGGATATGCCGATAAAGTGATCAAATTTTAGTTGGGATGACCAATTTAGGAAATAGAAAATAGATAAAGGATCAATTTGGATAAAATTAAAGTTATAGGACCAATTCGGAATAAACGTAAATAATTAAGGGACTAAACCGAAAAATTTTCCTTTATTTTTTTAAACATGACTTAAATCGATAACTTTTTAAATCATAAGTTAAACTACTAACAAATGAGTTATAAAGTCATATTTTTAAATGTGATAAGTTAAAAAATAGAAAAAATAATTTTTTTAAAAAAAAATTATTATTATACATAGTAAAAATATATACAAAATGTAATAATTATTATTATGAAACTGTACTATTAATAGAGGTTTTAATAAAAATGACTCACATTTTCATATCTTTCTCACTTTTTCCAATTATCACAAATATCATTGAGCAAGAATTAAGAGTGCAAAAATCCACCATTTTCAGCATACAAGAATGGATCAGCTAAAGCCTAGTTTTGCAAATTCAAGCCCGCTCACGCCTTTGAGCTTGCCGGAAAGAGCAGCCGTAATCTATGGCGATTGTCCTTCTCTTGTGTACAACGACACCACATACTGCACAGGGTCTCAAACCCACCCACGTTCATTGTCTTCGTTTGGCTTCTTCTCTGGTTTCTATGGGGATCAAGAGAGGACAAGTTGTATCCGTGGTGGCACGAATGTTCCTGCCATGTACGAACTCCACTTTGCTATTCCCATGGCTGGAGCTGTTATTAACACCATCAACCTCCGTCTGGATGCCAGGACAATTTGTATCCTTCTCCAAAACTGTGAGTCAAAGCTTGTCTTCGTTGATTACCAATCCACCACTGTGATTTTGGAAGCCTTATCTTTGTTTCCACCTAATTCTCAAAGACCCCTCCTCATCCTCATCCCCGATGTCGTCGACGAATCTGAATCAAACATATCATAATCCAAAAATGAATTTTATACCACCTACAAGGCTATGGTTGAAAAGGGGAAGCCAGGGTTCAAGTGGGTTCGGTCCAGGAGTGAATTTGAGCCCATCGCTCTGAACTACACCTCCGGCACCACCTCTTCTCCCAAAGGAGTAGTTCATAGCCACCGAGCGATATTCATTGTCACTCTTGATTCTTTACTAGAATGGTCAATGCCTAAACATCCAGTGTATTTATGGACTCTGCCTATGTTCCATTCCAATGGGTGGAGCTTCACCTGGGGCATGGCGGCGGTCGGTGGAACCAACGTTTGTCTGCGTAAATTCGACGCAGACGTCATCTATAGTTCAATCCGTAAGCATAAGGTGACTCATATGTGCGGTGCGCCGGTGGTGCTTACCATGCTATCTAATTCTCCAGGTGGGAACAGGAATTCGTATATTGGTTGGCGGAGCTCCACCACCCGCTCAAGTGTTGTTCAGAACATAAGCTTTAGGATTTATAGTGAGTCATGCATATGGGCTGACCGAGATGGGGGGACTAGTGGTTTTGTGCTCGTGGAAGAACAAATGGAACAAATTGCCGGCGACCTTAAAGGCAAGGCTTAGAGCATGGCAAGGGTAGGGGTGAGGTCGATTGGGATGACAGAAGTGGACGTGGTGGAACCTGAATCTAGAATAAGCGTGAAGAGAGACGGTGCGACTCTGGGAGAAGTTGTCCTCAGAGGTGCCAGCGTGATGCTGGGTTACCTCAAAGATCCAGAGGGGACTTCAAAATGCATGAGAGAAAATGGTTGGTTCTACCCGGGAGATGTTGCCGTGATACATCCGGACGGGTATTTAGAGATTAAGGACAGATCAAAGGATGTGATCATAAGCGGCGGTGAGAATTTGAGCAGCGTGGAGGTGGAAACCGTTCTTTATACGCATCTAGCGGTAAACGAGGCGGCAGTGGTGGCTCGGCCGGATAAATTCTAGGGTGAGACGCCATGTGCTTTTGTGAGCTTGAAGAGTGAAGTAGAGATGAAGCCAACAGAGCAGGAAATGATAGAGTTCTACAGGAATAAATTGCCTCGTTATATGGTGCCTAAGACAGTGGTGTTCAAGGAGGAGCTTCCGAAAACTTCCACCGGGAAGATTCAGAAGTTTGTGCTTAGAGACATGGCGAAGGCATTGGGTACTTCCAAGGTGAGCAGAATGTGAGAGAAAGTGAGAATGATTTGCTGATAAAATGATATAATTTATATGTTTTGTGTTCTTGTTTTTGGATGATGGGGGAAAGTGTGCCTGATTACAATTATAAGGTAGATGTGCTTCTCCGTGTTACTTCTAGTTTAGTAAAAATTCCATAATAAGAACCACCTCCATTTTTCTCATGGATGTTGTTAGGATTAAGAAAGCTTATTGTTATTCCTTTTCTAAAGCGAGAGCATAGTGTACCCATTACCGATCAGCAATTTGGTTTGTTGGTGGGAAAGACCCCTCTATTTTACTTTTTCTTTTAATTTCACATGCAAAATATATATATATAGAGAGAGAGAGAGAGAACACATGCATATCCACAAGTCATCAAGAAATAAACAGGGATGGCCAAATTAAACATTTGCAGGAAACATGCACACCCTGCCCATATCTTCTGATCAGCACTGCAGGTGCAGTTCCTGCATGCATGCATGCATATCATCACATGGTTCAAAGACTCGGCCGAGTCATGCGTGACTCGGGCGAGTTGACTCCGTCTCAAGGCTTACCGAGACACTGAGTCACCAAAACTCAGATTTAATATCATATCACTCTTGACTCGGTCGAACTCGGCCTAACTCGGATTGATACAACATAACTCGATTTATATCAACCGAGTCACAAATTAATTTTACCTCTCTTGGATGCAAAGATTATTTTCCTTCACAATGCTTCTTAGTTTGATCTACTTATATAAAGTTACAAGGAACCACGAGTTCGTGGCCCCGTGGTGAACTGAGGGCCGCTCGCTGGAGTAAGCTGAACTCGAGAGTCAATTTGCAGCTTGTTAAATGAACTGTTAGACTGAAGGAAAACTTTTTATGGCGACCTTATATTGATGATAACTCTAGATTCAAATCATTTGCTCGGTGTTTATTACAGGCTACGGAATTAGTAGGAGACTCACCATTGATGCCTGTGTTGCTAGAAAAAGTATAGAAATTTGATCCTTGGCTCCGGATATTCAAAGTCTTTATGGGTTTGTTCCTCTGCTGGTGCTCTGTTCTGATATTCCACCAGCGGCTTCTTCGTCTGCCATCTCGGACCTCAGGTCTTCTCATTCTTGTCTTTCTTCGAATCATTGAAGTGGAGGTGGAGGAGGATGTAGAGGGCTATGGGGTGGTGCGGGATGTGGGGGTGTGTCGGCTTGTGGGTTGTGACTCGGAAAGGAAGGCTGGCCTTGGGGTAGTGCAGGATGTGAGGTTGGGGGTGGGAGTGTGGCGGCTTGTGGGTGATTTGCGGAAGGGAAACCTGAGAAAAAAGGGATTTATTCCCTTCATTATTCTTCCAATTCCTTTTTCTTCTAAGAATTCTTTTTTTTTTTCCTCATGCTTATTTCCCTCCTCTATATTTAATAAAAACTCAGATAAAAAAATGTAACCAGTTTGGACTTCTTTCCCTCTGTTATATATATTTAAAATGATGTAATTTTAATAAAAAAAAATAAATTTATATTTATAAAAATAGATAATTATCATTATTTATTTTATATTAAAATTATTGTATTAATTATAATTTTATTTTTTATTTGTAAAATAAAAAATTATATTTTTTATAATATAATATACAAAAAATTGCTTATCGCCCGATACGCGACCGAGTCACCGATACCGATACGGATCAGTGACCCCCCGATACTGTCACCGATACCGCGACTGCGAACCATGTATCATCGTCATCATCATCTACTGCATGCAATGCAGAAGAAGAAACAAAGTGCTGTTACGAGAAGTAGATCATGCATGATCAGCTGGATAGATTAGATCAGATTGAACAAGAGCGCGCGCGCGTTCCGCCTCAAAGCTTGTGAGCCACAAAATTTCCGACAAAGCGACCCCCAATCCCTGTTTCTTCTCGTCATCTATATATATATGGAACTCTGATCCTGAGCTACTTAGGATTCAGAGTTCAACTATAACAAGCACCTGGCCTTTGCACATGATGTATATGCTATTCTCAAAGGAGACAGTAAATCCTTGTACAAAAATTTTATGGCAGACCCCTGTACAGACTTCCAATAATCCCTTGAAGTCTTAGATCTACTTAACTGGGTTAGGAAAGAGGCTAACCTTACTGTCCATGGGCTTCTGTATAAGGACTATATATGTCTCTCGTTACTTTCGGGTTGGTAGCTAGAATATTTATTGAAAGGGAATACAAAAATATGTTCAAATATATATGTATATATATATGAGTAATGGATAAGTAACAACTTATGTAAATATTATGATTTAATTTTGAGCTATATTTGTGATAAAAATTCGAATGTATATATATATGAATTATAATAAGGTAAAAATTTATTTAAAAATTGACAATTTTAGTTCTCATACTAATTTCGTTTAAACAAAAATGTCTTGTTTTATTTTTTTAATAAACGAATCCCTATTTTATTTTCGTTTGGATAAACGAGTCATTTTTATCAATTTTTATCTAATTCCGATCACCAAAAATAACATGCCTCTTAGGTGTGAATTTAATAGAGGGCATTTTGGTCTTTTAACACCCTTTTTCCTCCAACTTCTGACAAAAGCATCTGTCATAAGAAAGCACGTGTTTGGAGAACAAAAGAAGATGTCTTCTTGAAAGAAAATTTCTGACACAAATCATTTATTCAAGATACTATATCAGTGCAAATCGTTGAAGAAATAACGAAATTAGAGGCATCAACATTTCAGGTAGATGAATTAATGGTAAGATTTTTTTTTTTTTTTTTTTTTTTTTTGATAAATTTTATTTCTGAAGTTTCTTCTGTTTAAGGCATGGGTTTTGTGTCAATTTAGAGACCCACTTGAGAGATTTGTTTTGGGTATATCTGGCAACATGCGTTTGCCTTATTTTTTAACTGCAGTGATAAATATCTTTTGCATGTTGCTTGGGTTTTAGAAATAGGAGAAACAATTTACCTGTAAATATTTTAGGGAACAAACCCTTTTTGTTTTGATTTCGACAACTCTAACCTTTCTTTAATCGGCAATGGTGTTTAACATTAGAAAATTAGTGATTATTGGTTCCTCTTCCCATTCAATTTCGACACTGATTGTTGCTAGCTCTAAGAATAGCCCAATATTCAGAACATGGATTCACAATCAACTTTGTGTATATCATGCTATTCATAGTCCTAAAGTTGACAATCTTAAGTCCGATGAGTTCGCTGTCATTTTTATGTTTGTAGAAATGCCGCTTCCAAATATGTTTTTTGATCTCTTAGCAATTGAATGTGATTGAATGTAATCCCCATTAACTCTTGTTCTTAGAGTTAGGAGTTGAAGAATGAACCACCTTATCCCTTTAAGGTAGGTGCTGAATTAAATTTTATATATTATATGAAAATATATAATATACATAAATTGGCTAAAATGGGGGATTACATATTAGATATACAATGACAAAAATCTTAAGTCCTAAAGTTGACATTTTTTTTATAATATTACATGGATTCACAACCAACTTTGTTTATATCAAGCTATTCATAGTCCTAAAGTTGACAATTTTAAGTCCGGTGAGTTCACTTGCATTTTTCTGTTTGTAGAAATGCCGCTTCCAAATATGTTTCTTGATCTCTTAGCAATTGAATGTGATTGAATGCGATCCCAGTTAACTCTTGTTCTTAGAATTAGGAGTTGAAGAATGAACCACCTTATCCCTTTAAGGTAGGTGCTAAATTAAATTGTATATATTATATGAAAATATATAATATACATAAATTGGCTAAAATGGGGGATTACATATTAGATATATAATGGCAAAAATCTGTACACACTAACAAAAAATAATTCAAGACATTTACATTCAGCTATCTCTAATTGCTTTATCTCTATTTGTACCACCCAAAGTGTGGGGATTTCCCAAATCTTTTCCAAAATAAGTTTCATCAACTGTGGGGTTAAATTATATATATTTGTTTTGTTTTGAAAAAATAATCTTCTTAAAAGTTAAATTATTAAATTATCTTATTATTAATAGCATATTTTAATAATATGAGCACATTTGCATAGGAATATCATTCATTTTATTATTGTTATTATTTTTTCATGATTCATTCGTTAATCAAAACATTCTTTCTTTCTCTATATTTGCTTTATTGTGGCAAAGAAATGGAGATCTGTATAATTTACAATAATTATTGTATTAAATAAATTGCAGTATAAATTACAATGAGGAGAGGGAATCAAAGGAGAAGGGACTCGGTTCAGTCATCCAATGGTCTTGGAATGTTGAATACTCAAACTTTTGAGTACTATTTTAGGTAACATTGCTTTATTCTCATTAACCTTTTTTTCTTTTATTGCTACAATTGTATCTTAGAGGTTCTTATTAATTTTTATGTTGTATTGTGGGCAGAAAAACTTGGAATTCTATCCCTAAAGGAAAGAGGAAAAAGTTTGTGGAATTGGATTCTCTTTGGTTTACTTCCTATACTGGTACTTCCAAAGATAAGGTTTTAAAATGGGTTAAAAGAAAGCGTATATTCTCTAAGCAATATGTGTTTGCTCCTATTTGTAGATGGTGGGTTCCTAAACTCATATTTTATTCTCTAATTTAATTAATTGTTAATCATGTGAAGCTAACCAATTTACTTAATGTGTGTAGGTCACATTGGACATTATTAATTATATGTATTCTAAATGAAGAAGCTTCTACTTGTATGATTCTTATTGACTCACTACATGCATTAAACAATAGCAATGAGCCTGACATAAGAAAGTATGTGTACATAAATCAAAACTTGGTAACTTAGGTTATTTTGTTGTTGAAACTGACTTAAGGAAGTATGACTACTTATTGTTTTACTTGTTATATATTGTTGTAGGTTTTTATTTGACATATTCATAATGCATGTGATAGAAATTACAAGGGCAGATATTAACAAGATATTACATGACACTGTTTTGCCTTCAATCTATATATTTGATACTTTTGTTCTCAAAATGTGCTATGATATATACTATTTGTGTGATCTTTTTAATTTGTTGGTTGGGCTGTTTTGATGACTTTAATGACTTCAGGAATTTTATGAATTGATTGCCGCAACTGAGGTAATTCTTCTATCTCAACATATTTTAATATTATGTTTCTTGAAGGTTTTATCTCTTAATCATGATACTGCTTCTCGTATATTAAATTTTTGGTCAATCTTATAGGGGTCCAGTTGCATACATCTTGATCAAAGTTTCAATATGGTTCATGGTGGGTACTTGGCACTATTGCAGAGATTTTGTTGTCCCTGCAATTTTTTATTTATCAGTATGGGTTTGTTTATCACCTAAACATGACAAAGCACACGAAAAATATTATGGTATGTCATCCATTGAGGCATAATAAATTCCATTGACTTATTCTCTAAATGATGCTGCTAAACCAATTATATTACTAATCGTGTTTATCTGGTAATGGGTTACAAGTTTATGGTGTATCCTAACTAGTGATCTTTCTTATATTATTTGTGATGAAGGTAACTAATAATTCCATTTTTTCCTCCCATTTTTCTCTCTTTAAGTAACCATTTGATACATATGATGAAGCCTGAGTAAGTGAATTTCGTGTTTTACTATGTTTTACATACTGAAGTTTCTACTTTATTATGATTTTGACATTGAAGTCAGAATAAGATGTGAGGTTCCCTCTCAGAGGTGAAGAAGCTATACTATTTATGTTTGTTTCTATTGCAGCTGGTATTAAATTGACCCGCAAGGAGTTGTCTCTTAATATTCAGTTAACATAACTTGGTGGTGTCTACTTTGTATTTTTGGTTGTTCTATAAAATAGAGTGTGATACTTTTCCCCTAATTCTTTTCTTTTGTTTGAAATTTTGAGGCACTTTCACCTCTAAATAAAAGAGAAAGGCATCTCTTTTTTATCACGACCTAAGCCTACGAGCCCGTACCGTGACTATGAGATTTTACTGAAAAGTCGAGCAGCATTACATAGTATATGTATATTATGAACACGACAAACGAATCAATGTTTAAATGCATGTCAGATTTTAATATATATTTTTTAAATACTAAAATAAAAATGAAAATATTAATCTTTCTTTTTTTTTTTTTTTTTAATAATATTAAGAAAATCAAAGTAGTTTATCAATAATTTTTTAATATTCTTATAATTAATATTTATTAATTATTTTATTTTTAAAAAATAAAATTAAAAAAAATATTTTAGTCTTTTAAACTAAAAAAATACATTAATTTTTATATTTTTTAAATAACATAATTTATTGTTTATAATAAATTAAAAAAAAAAATTAAGGAGCATTGAATAATTTCTCTTTTTTTTTTTCCTTTTTCTTACAAATAAAACGTCACAATTTTTTTAAAAAAAATATAAACATTAATATATATTTTAATAAAAAACATTAAATATCTTTTATATAACAATTAACACACATATTTCTTAAAAACATGTGATATTGTTTCCTCTATATTTTTTTTTTAATTTAAAAAATTTAGATCATCGATCTGTGAATATTTTTTTTCTTAAGAATTATAGTGGGAAATATGGAAATATGAAGGAAAATTTGGTGGTTTAGTCCTGTAACTATTTTTGTTAATTAACTAAAGTCCCGTAACTATTAAGTTTTTTCGGCCAAAAATTTAAACTTTTTGACCAAAATTCATAACATATCGAGCACGTTTCGTAACATTGTGAATACTTATTGTGCAATTTATTCCTTTCAAGAGGCGTCGACACCATCACCACTGCTTCCTTATTAGAATCATCATCATCAGAACCCAAATCGTAATGAATTTTAGTCAAAAATTTTAAATTTTTGGCAGAAAAGACTTAATAGGTTGCTCGTAAAAAGATATAGGAATTACCTGGTTAAAAATAAAGATTTTGGACTTTAGTTAATTAACAAAAATAGTTACGGGATTGAACCGGCCAATTTTACAAATAAGAATGAAGATATCTGGCTTTTATTGCCATAGTAGTTACAAAGGCTTTCTTTTCGTACAAAAAATATATATATATATATATATATATATATATATTTGCTGCTTCTCAATTCTTGAAATTGAGACATTGTAAATTTTAAGCAGTATAGTACAAAGGATTTGGGAGTTTGAATGCTCTTTTTGCAAAACAGGTTATCTATAAATTAGATTTTTGAGAAAACAAGTGTTTTTGCAAGCTTATCTTTTGTTGTGTGTGAATGTGTTGAATGTGGCTAACTTTGGGGGAATGATTTTCTTGTAACCATTAAAAACGTTGAATAATCAATTAGTAGCAGCAACCAAGTTAATAGTGAACATGAATAGGAAGCTAAAGAACCAAAATTCACACGAAGTAATCAAATCTGGTTACATCCTCTCTGATTTTAAGCCTCTATTTTAACATTAGAAACACTTTGATTTTGGATCTAAGTGTAGAACATCACTTTAGAAGGAATCTTGTAAGATGTCAAAATTTGTCCTCACTAACTAATACTAAAAACAAGAGAGAGCATTATATGAAGTTAGAATTCAAGCTTGCGTGTTGCCTCATCCTCCCTCATCAATTCCTCCAGAGAGAACTCATCATCTTCGATAAATTGCCCATCTTTTCCATCCCATGGTTCAATCTTAGCAATTACTGTAGTTGGTGCAATAGGAAGATTCCCTTTACCACCCCTTCTAGATTTTTTCACGAAATCACTGTGAGAAAATTTGGAGTAGGTTTATTTATGATATATTTCACCAACCAAATGAATGACAAATGACTGACTGAGAAGCTATGAAAATTTTGAAAAGGTACTGACATAATCTGGTCATGAGTGAATGCACTCCTCAAACGAGCATAAGCTCCCTTCTTCAAATTAAGGGCAACTAACACGGGGTATCCAAAGCCTCCAACACCAACTCACTTTTGTAGATCAGATTGCTTGCAGCTTCTTCCCAAACGAAGCTGTTAACAATGTCAAATGTTAGTTTTGGCATGAAACATTTGAAACCGTTAAAATTATAAACTTTCCTTGATTCCTAAATAAACCGCCTTGAAAACAATTTCACCTTTCTTGACATCCTTTACTTCATATTCATCTCTCTTCTCTTCTTCTTCTCCTCCTTTGTCAACAGCAGCTCTAGTAACATCATTTACTCTCTCCTTTACCTAGCATCAACAACAAGAATTTTAGGAATGAAACAAGTCAATTAACAAGAATAAATTTAGGAGTAGGAACCAAGAACGCTGTCACGCCCCGAAATCAGGACATGGCACGACCGTACTCTCAAGGTTTCCACCAAGAGCACAAGATCTCTATCTGAATTCAAAACATAATGAATATTCTCAAAATAAAAGGAAAAACAATTAAGTCCAAATCCTTTAAAATAAAATCCAAAGAAATTCCAAGAAAATTCTACAATCTCCTCAAAAGTTAAAATAGAATTAGGGGTACAACCCCAAACTTATTAAAAACTAACAACTCCGAGGGAAAAACAGAAATAATAATTATTACTATCTAATCCCCAAAGCAAACAAAAGACTAAGAATCCAAAACAAAAAACGAGAGTCAAGCTTCATCTACTCTCTTATTCTTCACACTAGAATTTGCAAAAGAAGGGATAAAAATAGAGAAAGGAATGAGTTAGAAGCCCAGTAAATAAACAGAATATCCAACTTTCTTATTTTACCAAAACATTAGAAAATCAATAATAAAAGGAGAATTTCAAATATCAAAAAGGAATTATTCTAAAATATCAACCAACAAATTAAAGTAGACTTCCCTTTAAAAACTTAACAAACAAACGAAATATCACAATGTCAATTTCAAATTCTTTTAAAGTAGGCTCAAGCAAGTATAGACACTCGTTAGTTTTACCGAATTTTGTCCTAATTGATTATCCCGCCAGGATGACTAGAATTTATAATGAAAGGAGAATTTCAAATACCAGAAAGGAATTATTCTAAAATATCAACCAACAAATTAAAGTAGACTTCCTTTTAAAAACTTAACAAACAAACGAAATATCACAATGTCAATTTTAAATTCTTTTAAAGTAGGCTCAAACAAGTGATGGCACTCGTTAGTTTTATCAAATTTGGTCCCAGCTGATTATCCCGCCAGAAAGCCATAATTTATATCAAATGTTGAGCTTTTTTACCATGCTCTATGAGTTTAGAAACTTATCAAATGTGAAACATGTTCCCCCAACTAATTCCTAAACAGACTTTAGCCAAAAACTTATTTTATTTATAAAAGATTTTAAATACATTTAATCAAGAATTTCAAGAAACCCAACAGAATAGAAATCAGAAAATTAAAAATTTTTAAGAAAATAATTTTTGAAAGAAATAATAAAAGAGATAAAATCTTTTAAAATAACACAAATAATAACATTAAGTAACGTAATAATAATAAGAAGAAGAAGAAGAAAATAAGTTAAAATAAAATGATAAGAAAACATAAACGAATTGGGAACTAATATTCTATTTACTCACCTTTGAAATCTTTAAATTGAAATCTGAACTTCCTATTCAATCACCAAGTTTCAACCTAAATATTATAAAATAGGCTTAGACTGTATCTAAAAATAAACTATCAAATGCATACCTAAAGGAATTGAGGAATTTACTTACCCTACTAACGATCATTGATCGGGTTCTCCCTGATTGTTTCAAATGATTGGCCACCTCCTAGAACACTGACGTATAGTAAGTTCTCTTTGGAAGTCGATAACCCCGATAAACGAATAAGAAACCCTAACTATAGTATGCATTAATTAAAAGATATAAAAAATAATAATAATAAATATCTGTCATTAAAAAAAAATGTGACTTTCCAAATTTGTCCTTACTAAAGGAGCTGAGTCTTACAAACGCCATGCTATTTATTTCTTATAGGTTCTCCAGCACCCATTTTTCGCCGGTGGTGGCAACGCATGATGATATTAGAAACACTGGTGTTGCGGATGTTAAAAGAGCTAGATTTTGTTTCTTTCTGATGACGGCAAATTGGCATAAATAGTCTCCAAATTATGGCTATTTGGTGACATTAGTTCCTAAATTATGTTAAATTGTGTGGAATTGGTCCTTCTATTAAAAATTTTTATTATCCTACTGTTAATTTTTTTAAAAAAATTATCCAAAGGCATTTTAGTCATTTTACAAGAACATTATACAAAAATATATATATATATATTATTGATACAAATACAAATACATATAGTTATTTCTCTAATTCTCTTCGTTGTACATATATATATATAGATATATATATATACATTGACTTTTTTAAAAAAAATTAACGGTAAAATAACATAAATTTTTAACGAAATGACCAATCTCACACAATTTAACATAATTCAGGGACCAATGTCACCAAATGGCCATAATTTGGGGGCTATTTATGCCAATTTGTCTTCTGATGACAAATGTGTGAGAATTTGGATGGAAAAGGGTGTTAAAAGACCAAAATGCCCTCTATCAAATTCACACCTGAGATGCATGTGATCATCGGTGGCTGGAATTAGACAAAAATTGGTAAAAAAGACTCGTTTGTCCAAAGGGAAAAAAAAAAATAGAGATTCGCTTATCCAAAAAAATAAAACAGGACCCATTTGTCAAAATATAATTAGTATGGGGACTAAAATTGCCAATTTTTCAAATTTATTAGTAAAAATTAGTTAATTTACTCTTTATTTTATTAATTTTACGTTATTTTAATCATTTTATTTATTTTTTTATTCTCATATTATTTTTAAGTGACAATTTTAATTATTTTTATCATATTTTAATTATTTTTTTTTAAAGTTAAAGACTTTATATATATATATATATATATATTCTAATTTAATAAGGTAAATTAAAAATTATTAGAATAAAAATTAAGATTCATTGTAAAATTTTAATTTAATAAAAAACATTAACTAACATATAATTAAAATAATTAAAATGGAAAAATAAAATAAAATATGAACTCAACTATAAACTTTTCAAGCTATTAATAATGTTTGGAGTTTTCGGAATTGAAAAACAATTGAAAGTTTCACAACATCGTCACATGTTTCCATTTGGTTTGGTAGATTTTATGTAATTGTTGCAGTGAGAGTCCACCATTAGAGAATAGACTATAATGGGTGGCGGTAGAGCTATAATGTCTTAATCCAACACAATATGTTGGAGTAATCTCCATTAATATTTGGTACCTAAAATTTTATTTAAATTCGTTTGATTATTTATTCGTATTTATTTGGGTTCGATTTATTTAACTTTCAAAATAATTTAACTTTGAGTTTGAGTTTGAATTCGAATTATATTTTTAAAAATATAAAATTAAATAATAAAATATTAATACATAATAATTTTTATATAATATATAAATTTTATAATTTATTCGTGAACGTTAGATTATGTCTGTAAACATAGTTTAAGTTTAATTGAATAACATTCGAATTAAAAAAAAAATTTGAATTTATTTATCTAATAAACAAATGAATTTTAATCAAATATAAACATTATTCACAAAGTATTTAACTTATTAATAGTTGTAAGTGTTGTCATGGCGTGACCCCAAATTTTGAAAGTTGTACATGACAAGTTAACCAAAAACAAAAAAATAGAAGTAATAATTATTGTAATTGTCCTTTGTTGTACCTAATATGATATAATATGTATATATTAGAAAAATATAAATGATGCAAGATAGAGTAAGTACACATGTAAAGTATCCCCTAATATGGTAAGTTTAATTCCTAAATTATTTTAATTTGGTGAAATAGATTCTTAAATTAATTTTTTTGTACAAATAAGTCACCAAATTATATGAATTGTGTGAAATAGATCCTTTTATTTAAATTTTCTATTAAGTTACTCTTGTAGTGTTAAAAAATAAATTGCTTAAGAAACTTTTGGTCTTTTTACTTAAAAAAAAAAAAAAAAAAAAAACGCTTCATTAGCCTCTCGTGTCTCTCAGCAAACCCGCCTCCCCCTCCTATCTTCCTCCGCCGCCCGCCTGCCTGCAACTTTTCAACATGATCACAGAAGCAAGAGCAAAGGGCAAAAGATTAAAATCAATTCCACATCATAAGAGATTGGGTTTCAAGGTTTTCATGCCGAAGAGCTTTATTATCTACTGACGAAGAAGTTCGACAAAAAGATCATGGGTCAAAAGAAAAACAGATATAATTGAATACAAGGTGGCCGATTGGTACCACAAACGGTGGAGACAAAAGAGAGGAACCTCTTGTCAAATTGTCAAAGAAAGAAGCCCAGGTTCTTTTGCCCAATTAAAAGGCTTTAATCCGTGAAATATATTTTAGAACCTTTTGTTGATGCTTATCAGAACTCTCTCAACGAGGTCATCATAAGAAAATACTGCTAAACCTTTCCGAAGTGGGAGAAGGAGGGAAGGCATATAAGCATTACACTATTAGCCCTTTCTTCGCCGGAAAAAAGTCAGTCCAGATGGATCAGATTTTGACCTTCAAAATTCTAGGAGCTAAGCAAGACACAATGCTATGGGTTGTTTAAGAGTGTTGATATTTCTCAAGTTCCTCCTCTGGATATTTCCCTATGACTAATTACACAACACAAATCTAGAATCGAAGCAAGACTACAAGAATTTTTTTTTTTTAAAAAAATATATTTATATTCATTCCTTCTTCATTCACAAAATTTAAAGAAACTTTCAGTAAGTTGAGCCAGATGGCCAGAATATGAAAATTATAAATTGCACGCTCTCTCTTGCTGATGTGTATATATATATATATAATTCTTTGAGTGAGTTTGAGTTGCAGGTGGACGGAGGAAGATGGGAGGGGGAGGTGGGTTTGCTCAGAGAGACGAGAGGCTAATGAAGCGGTTTTTTTTTTTTTTTTGCCTTCAAATCCGTAAAATGACCAAAATACCCATGGACAATTTATTTTTTAACACTGAACAAAAAAATTTAAAGGAATGACCTATTTCACACGAATTGCATAATTTGGGAACCTATTTGTATAAAAAATTAATTCAATGACCTATTTCACCAAATTGCAATAGTTTAGGGACTAAATTTACCGATTTGCTCCCTAATATTTAATCTCTTGACAAGCCACGTGAAAGTTACTTACATAATTTTTGTCTATATATATATATATATATTAATGATTTAATATTTTTATCGATTAAGTTAAATATATATATATATATGATGAGAGAGATTTCTAAAATTACAAAATATGATTGAAATGCAACAAAAGTAAATTGACGATATTATTCATTGTGCTAACACCTTATTTTCATTACCTATATATTAAACGAGTTATGAATCAAGACATTGGTTGTATTTATCTTGAAATATAATTTTAAAATCACACATAATTATAAAATTTATAAAAAAAATACGAAATTTATTATTTAATGACAGAATAAAATAAATTCATCAAAAAAAAAGTGTACATAATCAAAAATTTAAAAAGACTAAATACGAATGAAGACAGAAATCGTGAAGGAATTAATTTTGACATAAATTCAATAATTTTACTTGTACGTTTATATCGATTTGGAATCAAAAAATTATAAAATAATAATCGACTAAAAAGGAGTAAAGTTTGTACCTTTAAAAAATTATTCTAACCTATCTTAATGGGTCGGTCCAAAATAATATATAATGTACGGAAAAAGTGAGTGGTGGTAGGATATATATATATATAATATATGTATCGGAAAATTAATGAATTTTGGTCCTAATGTTGATAATTTTAATGTGGTTAATCCATTTTTTTTTTTTTTTATTTAATAGATCTTTAACGCATAATAAGTTGATCTATTTGATTATTTTTTTTTTTACAAAATTTATTATTTAAGCAAATTAAATTTTGTAAAAGAAATAATCAAATACACTAATTTATTATATATTGAAGACCAACTAAATAAAATAAATAAATAAAATTAATCAATCACATCAATAATCAAAAAATTAGAGACCAAATTTATTAATTTTTTTCATATATATATATATATATATATATAATTTACGATTTTCAATTATTTTTCTTTTTAAAAGAAAAATAATAATTATTATAAATAGTTAAATAATAGTATCTGCTTTTAATATATGTTAAGATTTAAAATAAATACATTATTAAATAAAAAAATTTAAAATTCGTATTTAATAATTGCTCAAAATTAATTCACAATAAAAATTATTAATCCTTAAAAAGATACGTATCAATCTTGACCATGTGATTTTGGTTCTGGTTCTTATCTGCAAAACAATAAAAATTATTAATAATAATAATCACATGGTCAAGATTGATACGTATCTTTTTAAGGACAAAGGGCGTATTGATCTTTTTTTTTTTGGATGAATATCCATACGTTTTGTCGGTATTATATAAAAATGAACGAATATATAAACGTGTCCCGATTCGATAGACCCAAGATTTCGCTTTCTCCATACTTTGAAAATCGAACGACGTTACGTTGTATCTATATTATTTATATATACATGTGTCAGATTTTAAAATATGTTTAAATACTGAAAATTAAATAAAGATAAAAATATTATTAGCATAATATATAATTTAATAATATACTTTGAATCTATGTTTAATAACAATTTATAAATTTTTTAAGCGATCAATTCGTAACAATTGAATATATATCTTATATATATATATATATATAAGATTACATAGTAATTTTTTAGAAGAAAATTTTTCTTCTAACGTCAGCATTATAATTTTTATGAAGTTTTTAGATTTTATAGTATTCATAATTATAAAACTTTTTTGCTTACTGATTTTTTTATATTCTGTGACTTTTTAATTTTTTTTTTTTTTTTTTTTTTTTTGGGGTTTGGGGTTTGTTTTTTAATTTGGTTTATTTTTTTTTTTTTAATTTTTTTTTTTTTTTTTTTTTTTTTTCGCCTTTGGACTTTGTTTCTTAATTTGCTTTAGATTTTTTTTTTAAAAATTATTATTGTTATTAATTTTTTTTAAACATTATTTTTTCAAATAAAAAAAGAATAAATAAATTTCTCTATATATATTTTTTACGTTATTTTATTCATATCTATTTAAGTACAAGTAAATTTTTAAAATTTATTGTTCAACTTAAATATAAGAAAATTTCACAAAAAGATAATCTAAAATAAGATAATTTATTTTTATGGTTTTTTTTTTAAGATTAATTTTATATTTAAGTAAATTTCTCTATAAAATTACAACATATGTTTCTAAAAGAGTTTTTTTTTTTTCTTCCAATTAATGGTCCCTTTGTAATATTTAATCTTAACATTTTCAATTTTCTTCCTTGAATTATTCTTGATAAGATGAAGTAATACTCATTTTTTATTGCTTATTTGTTTATTTATTTTTATAATTTTTTTAGTTGTTGATTTTATTATTATTATTATCTTCTTTTTTTCTTTTTTTTTTTTTCTTTATTCTTTTTCATAACTTGTAATTTTTATTTTTTAAATAGATATTTTTATTGTAAATAGAAAATAACGATTGAGTTAAAATTTAAATATTTTCTTTTCAAATTATATTAATATTTTTTTTTTATAATAAACAAATTTTTAACTTCTAAGAGATAGAAAAAAAATATAACTATTTTTTTTTATATATAAGATTATATGATTTTTTTTCTAGATTTTTTCAATGACATGCATCTATAGTAATTAAGTTGAACTCTTAGGTAATTTTTTTTTTTTTTTAATATTTTTCAACGTTTTATAATTGATATTTCGATTTATGTTAAGAAGGTATAAATTATTTAAAAGCCGCATTACTTATAAAAGTGTCTCAAAATTTAAAAAATAAAAATAAAAATAATATTTCGATTTCTAACTTTAATTAATTTTTTTCCTTTCATTATAAAACTTTTAAAATATTATCTTGTTAATAAAATATTATATTTTTCAAGATTTTTCATTTTTCTCTCGACTTTTTATTTTTTTTTCATTTATATCAATTCTTTCTTTCTTTTTTCTTTTTTTCTTTCTTAAATAATTAATTCAAAACTTCTTAAAGAAATTTTATTCAAGCTAATAAAAAACTTGTTTAATTTCCTTTCTTTCTTTCTTTCTTTTTTTTTTTAAATGTATTATTCTCTTGTAAATAACATAAAAGTAGAAAATTGATGAAGGAAAAAAACAATGTTTGAATTTGAAATTCAGATTGATCTCTTTAATTTATATTATGATTTCTTTTTAATAATTTTATATTTTTATCATTTAAATTGCATATATCTTCAATTTGCATTATTATTTATTATTATTGTTAAAAAATTTTAACATTTTAGTAAAATATATATCTTATGAATACGTATTCAAATACATAATGGTCAGAGAAGTTGAAAATTTATTTGAATTAATTATTTTTACTGATAGTGAATATTATATTTATTAATTATTGTAGATTC
>JAXGGT010000002.1:3803586-3818475 GCA_035583425.1 Marsdenia floribunda
GATCAACCAAAATTGTAATTTAAAAAAATGTAAAATCAATGATAGTAATTGATAGAGTGTATTAATTGACAAAATTATAATTTTGTAATGTTATTTTTTTATAATTATTATATAGTTATGTCTATCACTTTATCAATAATTAAATAATTATATTATTATTACACATATAAAAAAAATTGAAGTAAAATATTATTTAAATGACTATTTACTATTTATCATATACTTAGGCTGTATTTGGATTTCCATTATATTTTTAAAAAAATGATTTATTCGAGACAAACGGTTTATTCGAGACAAACTTTTATTGAAAATGAATGTTATCTATAATTTTTTTTAAAAATAAATTTTATGTTAGAAAAAAGTGGGGTTAAATATATAGATTTTATAGGTATAATGATTGTTTGTGTAAGAGAATGTTTATTTTGATAAATGTGTGTAAGAGTGACTTTATTAATAATATATATTTTTTTAAATAAGGTGGAGTCCACAAATTTTATAGATGTATTTTTGAGAAACAAATTTTAATTGAAAAAAAAAAAAAAAAAAAAAAACTTGTCCGTATGTGTTAGGTAGTGGGAGACAAAACTTTCTCACTCAACTCTAATATAATTGAAATCCAAATACAGCCTTATTTATTTTCTTTTCTTTTTTTTTTTTAAATTAATTTAATTGTTTTTGGACAAACAAATTTTACTAATAAAAGATTCATTTTTATAAGGGGCAAAAATGAAAAAAAAAAAAAGTATACAGCCAAAGTGCCACATTTATTCCCTAATGCCCAGGAATACTATTTTATCTAGCACCCAATTTATTGGTAGGGACTCATGCCAATCAATGAACCTTTTAGAGGGACTTCCCAAAAAAAAAAAAAAAAAAAAAAAAAAGATGAACCTTTTAGAGGTGACTTCCAATGCGTGTAATATTGCAACAATTATTTTAATTGCACTAAAAAGATATAGCAAATTTAGTTGTGTATTTTATAATAAAATTTTACTTATTTCAAACGTAATAATAAGAAGAAAATTGTTTTTTTTTTTTTTCATTATTTTATAAAATTAAAGTATTTTTTTCTTTTAATATCTTCTACTTGATAATTTGTATTTATTGTTATTAATTAAAACTTAAAAGAATACTTCAATACAAATTATTATTTTTTCAATAATATAAAAACACAAGTGTTGTGAATAAAAAGTGAATGAGAAAAATTATTGGCCTGACACAAGTGAGTAAGTATTTTGTGAACGTTACGCAAGGTCACAAATTTGACACTTGTCATAAGTATTATATAAGAGTCAAGTAAGACCTTTCTCTGATCAAGTGTTAAACTCTGCAAGTTTGACCATAATTAAATCCGAATTAATCAAAATAATAACTTCAAATACAAAATAGTTTAAAAAAATAAAGAAAAAAGGAAAAGTGAGGGACATATTGAAGTAAACTGAATAGCAAGAAAAGCACAAAATCCATCCAATTGTTAGAAAAGTCTGCCTTAGGAAGAAACTTTAAAACAGATTTTATATCATTCATTACTTTTTAAGTCTTCTTTCTTTTAAGGCAAATTAGCATAAATAGTTCATAAATTATGGCTATTTGGTGATATTGGTTCATGAATTATATTTTTGGTGACATTGATCCTTGAATTATGTTAAATTATGTGGGATTGATCATTCCATTAAAATTTTATGTTATTTTATTGTTAATTTTATCAAAAAAAAAAAAATTAAGGACATTTTAGTCATTTTACAATAGAAAAATATATTCTTGATACAAATGCATATACATATAATCATTTTTCTCATTCTTTTCACCATATATATACAATATATATATACACATATACTATATGTAATTTAATTGGTATCAAATTTATTTTTGAAATTAGTTGGTATCAATTTAATTTATAATTTCAAGTGATGTTTAAAAAAAAAATATATATATATATATATCACCTGCAATAGTCAATTAGGACATAATTTTGAGGCTTTCAAATGGCCAACCCGCCTAGCACCAAGCAATTACCTAATCAAAAGTCAAACTACGTAACATCCCGAAAATTACCATTCTCACCAAAAAGCTGGACATACTTTCCTTTCCCCTCTAACCATTCTTTTCGTTCTGTCTCCACCTATACAGAAGAAACCTCCCCTCCCCCTTTTCTCTCTCTCTCTCTCTAAAAGAAACGCGTCAATGGCGGCCTCTACCCTCCCGCACCTGCTCCTTCTGGTGCTCTCTCTCTTAGCCGTTTCCGTCTCCGGCAGGCCCTGTAAAACGCTCTTCTTCTACACAACTACCTCTACCTCCTACTACCCGACCCTCACCACAACGTTCTCCCAAAATCCTAACCCTACCTTTAACATTTTCCGGTTCCACAGGGACTTTTCTTATTCACCGAAATTTCTAACTTTATTTTTCACCACAGTAAACGGCCGTGAGGATGTGGAAAATCACCACCCGATCAGGCTCCGTCTCCGTCCCCATCCTCATCCCAAGTTCGTTTCTCTCCGACGCTACCCTTTCCAAATCGAGACAACCGGAAAGCCATTGTATGTTGAAGAGGAAGTAATTGAAAGAGATGTGGCGAAGGGATTAGCTGCTAGCACGATGCCTCTCGGATTCTACTCCGCGGTCACCAGAAGTTCCATTAGGGATCGAACCAGGGACATAATGAGCGTTGTTGGTGCTTTGCTGTTTGGGGTTGGTTGTGGTGCCCTTACTGCTGCCACCATGTACCTGATCTGGTTTTTGTTTTCCCCGAACCGCTTTGAATTTGATGACTCTGATGATGACAGTTTTGATGACATTGATGATGATGGAGCTCCTAAGAAGATGGGCTATATGACTATCCCTGACGAGGATATTGATGCCGTGAAGAAGGCTGCACAGGCTCAAGCCCTTGCTAAGGAGGCTGCCTGAGATTGGATTTTAGTGTGGGTTAATTCAAACGAACACAAATATTTCATCTTATGTTAATTGTTATGTAGTTGTCATATATGTGTATTATAAATTATATACTGTTGATGACTGTACTTGCTTTCCCCTCCCTTTCTATCCTTTCTCTGAATTCCATCGAATTGTCTCATGTCGTTTATGCTCTAGGCCTTTCATTTTAAGAAGGATGAATGTTTTCTTTGATCAAGCTTGTTGTGGGTTGCAAATTGTGATGGCCGAAGAAGAAGCAATAATTTCTTCTGCATAGGCAGTTTGACACATGTTCGTTGTGCATTTCATATTTTCAGAGTCAGAAACATATCTGCTATCTTTCCATCGCGCTATATAGTGGTTAAAGTCTTGTTGTTATAAATCATATGCTGGCCTGAGTTGGTATGAATTTGTTAGCTTTCATGACCTATTTATCACAGAAGCTAATTTTGTGGTTGATGAGCAAACTTGATTACATAAATCTTTCGATCTAAGAGACTTGCCCGCTGTTGTGGATCATTTGACTCAGAAAAAACAATGTCTGCATATCCATCCAAACTGTTGTCTTTTTAGTTGGTACTTAGTTGCCTTATTAGACTTGGGCAACATAATATTTTCTTCTTCAGAATCCTTTGCACGCTGCCTTAATTTTGATGTAATTTAAATTACAATGATGTCAGATTGTCTGCTCCATCCATTTTCAATACTAATCATTGTGATTAAGACAGGCATCAAAATTAGGTTTACATTAGATTATGTGTTCAGGTGTCAGTTGGTTGTACCATCTCTTCTTTTCATTTACAAGAGCTTCATTTAGAGTCTGGATTCTTTACCCATAAATTTCCCCAGGAAATGATGATGGGGTCTGTGCAGCAGACTGCTATATCTGGTGATTTTGCTGAAACAGATACTCCTGTTTGAATGTTGGTATATATTGATTGCTATTCCTTTTTTAGCATCCCCCACTTGTTTAATCCAATCTATTATAATTATCATTTTCCTTTTTTAGAGTAATTGCAATGTTTGAAACTTTATTACTCTCTGTTGCTATAGAAGTCTACCTATATATATTCCATCAGGTGCTCCTCTGCTTTCTTATTCAGAGCACTAAAGCTTTTAGTTGCTTCATTGTGTAACATCGATATTTGCATCAATTCTTTGCTGAATCTTTTTGAAGATTGTTTTTTAATTTCAAATATTGATTGATCTATTATAGCTACTGTTGTTTCCTCCTGTTTTTAGGGCAGCATCATCTGTTCGATGAATTATTTCTTTCACTGCAACTATAATGCTCTGCTTTCTCTTATCTCTCGAAATTGTTTAATTGTTTTATTTTTTTGGGTGAATAACTACCAGAGTTTCTACTTGTTTTTCAACAGAAGTGATAATATGGGACCAAGGGTTCTTCATGGATTAATAATGTGCAGAATAGGCTCTAATTCGTTCTCTTTTACCTTTTTAGTTTTTGTGCTTTTGTTTTGTTCTCTTTTTATCTTTTTAGTTTTTGTGCTTTCGTTTTGTATGTTACGTTTCCTTAATAGATTTTACTTGGGGGAAACAAAATCCTCCTTTTTATTAGGCGGCTTAACTTGGTATCTGATAAATTTGTTAGCATTTTGAAATATTACTAAATACTTGGTTATCAGTAACATAACATTTCAAGAAAAATTATTAACTTAACAGAGAGTATGACCTTTTCTATATATATATATATTTGACATAAATAACCTCTTATATAAAAGAAATATGGCTGAAAACTAAACTTAAATTTTCTTTTATACTTAATTGTTATGGGTTTCCATCAAAATATTTTCTTTATTTTATTATTATTATTTTTGAATCATTCACCAATATATACATATATATAAATATTATTTTTGAATATTTATTTATTTAAATTATTGATTTTTTTTGAGGAAAAAAATTATTGATATTTTAATTATAAAGATAAATTTTTATTTTCTGGTCAAGACCAAATTGTCTAATCGAAATTAAAGTTTGAGATTGTAACAAAATTTATTTATCAAACTTTTAAATTTTTTTTTTTTTTTGGTAAATTATCAAACTTTTAAATAAAAACTTGTTTTTTAATCTTAAATAAATTAGAATTTGATTATTTTTTGTTATTTTTGATGAAAAGGGTCCAAAGAAGGACACAACACAAGTCAAATGTTTCAAAAATTTGTGAGTAGCAAGACACGAAAATATTTCAAAAAAAAAAAAAAGGCACGAACACAAAATCGTATAAAAAAAATATAATTAAAGTATAATTTATTTGAATCTAAAATATTTTTTTAAAAATTGAACACATTAAAATTTTAAATATTTTAAATTATATTTACTAATATTTCTTATAAAAAAAAAAATCAATTGTTTTTTCTTTGCATTTCTAATTTTCTACAATCAAACCATTAAATTAGAATAAAATTTAATTAAAAAAATAAGAATGATAAATTAAGAGCAACCAAAAGTCCCTCAAAAAATTAAAAAAAAAAAAAAGCAACTGAAAGAGTAATTTATATGTGAAACAAAAACAATTTTTTATTCGTTAGAACTCTTGCATTAATGGCTTCTCGTACTTTTGGCAAAAATTAAGGCGACATAATTCTTGCATTATTGAAACATTTATTATAAATAAAAATAAAAATAAAAATAAAAAGGAAAAACGAAAACGATGAATGGTACATTAAACGAAATTGCTGCCACACTGCTTATGCTGACCGTAAACGCAGGGAAAAGGAAAAAGGAGGTTACAGGAACATTGCTTTTCTCTCTATCATCACCATTGTTGAGCTATTTCAAAAGTTCTCAAAATCTTTTCGGGAAGCAATTATGTCTTCTGTATCAGAGTCTCGGGTGATAGCCCGCTTCTTCAAGGTCATGGTGCCCGGTTTCCGTACAAAACTTGTAAGCCTTTTTTAGAGGACTTATTAAAAAAAAAAAAAATCCTTTCTTTTCTGGGGTTGGTGTTTGGCTGGTTGCTCTGGTGTTTCTGTTTAGGTTCTGGGTGTTTTAGCCCGTCGTTCTTCACACACACAGAAAAAAAAGAAAAAAAGCTACTAAGAACTGCAGAAGAATTCAATGATCAGTAAATGTCGAAAAAGGCTGTAAAGAAACTGCTGGGTTTTAGATTTTCTTCCTGATATTTTTAATTTCCTGCATTTGCATAAGAGGGTATGTGCCCCATTTTCTTTGTCCTGCATTTGGGGTTTCGTGAAGAGGGGGAGAAACCCAAAAAAAAAAAAAAGATGTTTGTTTAAGGTGCAATCGAAAAAGATGAGGGTAAAACTAATTCGAGATGAGCAGTGGCAGAAGAAACTTTGTTGTAAGGGGTATTTTTCACCATTTTCCTTGTTTCGTTCTAATCTTGAGGGTATGCACGTGCAGATCTTGCTAGCAGTAATAATACATGTTTTGAAATGGTCAAATATTTCAAAGAAACCAAAACCTGACTTGAATAACCTGCCACTGTAAGGAAACATAAGGTGACATTGATATGAAAAGAGTAGATTGTCAGCACTTAAATCACAAGATATCCCTTTTCTTCATTAATCCTTGCTTTTATTATTGTTATTTTTCAATAAATGGTATCCACACAAAATAGATTTCATTTAGAATTCTCATTTATCAGCAGTGAACTGTGACTGTATATTAATCTTTGAGTAGCTTTAATGTTTCATTATGTAATATATCCATTCATGTACAGCGCCTACCACCTGCTTTCTGCACAAAGCTAAAAGGTGAGCTTCCAGAAGAAGCATTTTTAACCAGTAGCAAGGGTAAATGGAGAGTTGAAATTGGTCTGTGCAGCAGAGGTAAAATTTGCTTTCTTGATGGTTGGGCCAGTTTCGTGGAAGAGCATGATTTGAAAATTGGAGAATTTGTGATCTTTGAACAAACTGGCCGCAACCATTTTGAGGCCCTTCTCTTTGATTCAACTAATTGTGGTAAAGAGTTCCCTGTGGAAGTCCATGAAGAAGAAGAAGAATCTTCTGCAGCAAATACGTATGAGCATGCCGAAATCGCTAGGAACAACTGCACCAATGCCAGTAATTCTCATGATTTATACTTCTTTTCTACCTGAGTAATTTGCAATTGCTTTATCCATCTTGAACTTTTAAAGTGGATACCAAATACCTTTCCTGAGTTCAATATGGGAAAAAGGAAAATTTTTTTCCTTCCACATTTGTGTTTAACAAAACCTCAGTTTATTGAATGTAGTGGTTTAGTTTTTGAACGTGTGTATGTATTTACAGTGCTCTGTTTCATTCTCTGATCCTACTTATTACTTGGATTTCTGTGGAATATTTGCATACATACTAGGAATGAGAGGAAGAGCACAAAAGAAAGCTGCATGTGTGAAGCAGGAAGTGTTCCCCTCAGAAGTCCATAAAACAGAAGCAGTTTTAGAACCAAATCTTGATGAATATACCAAAGCAATTAAGAGTAAGTGCTCTGGTGGCAGTAATAGTCATGATCTGTTTTTTTTTGTTTAAGTTTTTCATTCGCTTCATTCTGTTTGCCTGACTAGAGGAATTCCCTTTTATTATTTTTAGCATCTGGAATAACTCAATGCACTACCGGCATTGAATGCAAATCCTGATGTCCTTCATCTTGTTTCGTGTTTTTATCTAGTCTGTGTGATATACTATTGCCAGATTCCTTCTTTAATCTGATTTGGAGTTTCCATGTAATTGCATACGTACCAGGAGGAAGAGGAAGACCAAGAAAGAGACTTCTCTCTCCCGAACATAGAGAGCCCTCTGTGGAAATTTTTGAAGAAAAACCACGTCTCGAAGGAAACCTTTTTAGCCATACCATCAAAAAGAGTAACTTGAGTCATTTTCTCATAAATTGTTTTCTTTCGACTTTACTGTTTCTTTGATTTGAGGAATTCACAAGGGTTCATCCATCGTGAACCCTCCTCCCTTTAGGATGACATAAATAATTCTTATGATGGCAAATACAGAATCTCTATTTACTCTCATTTCTGTCAAACCATTGGCTTGTTTCAGATTGAGAACGAATCTATAAACGGCTTCTTTTTTTAAGGTTGAATGAATGTGGTGTACAATAGCTGGATCTATCTTTGATCTTATTTGCCTCTATATTCCATGCTAGGAGGAAGAGGAAGACCACAAACAACTACTCAATCTTTGCATCAGGAAAAGACTCTGCAGTACAACAGGAATCACGATAAGAAAGAGTTCCCCATGAAAACCAATGCTGAGAAAACACCTTCTGGAAAGCATGTTAAACAACATGCTGTCCAAATGAGTAAGTTTTGTCTACCATTGCAAGCCCCCCCACTGTTCCACTTGGTTTTGTTAGCCTCTGTTTGTTGTTTCTTGGATGCTATAAACTTTGTAGTTCTTACCCATATTGAACCTCTTTATGACCCAAATACCTCTTCTGATATGAAGAATGAAATCTATTCCTATAGTAGAGGTTTTGTTTTACCACTTGCTTAATTCTGAATTTAGATGCACAAACATCCCAGTAATGGGATGGTTATTGCCACCATTCTTTGATATTACTTGAGGTGGTTCCGTTATTGTTTTGCATTCCAGGTAGAAGATTACCAAATCGAGCTGCCCCTGATGGGAAACAGAATCATTTTCTGCAAAAGATTATGCCGTACAACATTGAGCGCTCTTTTATTGTGGTAAGTTCTGTACTTTTTTAATTATACTATCTGAAAAGTTTATACTAATATAGAATGTTAAATATTATAGAAAAGTTTTACATTACGGTTATAATAATAATAGTGGTGGGTGGATACTCCTTCATCCAAGCAGGATGGTGAATAATCTTTATTACGGATCAAAATGCACCTGGCATACACACACCTGTGCCCTGCTATTTTTTTTTATTTTATTTTTTTTGTCTCATCATTTTCTACTGTCGTTGGTTCAATGCTTGCCAACCAATTGTTCTGAAAACAACTTGATGTTCTTGATGTGTTGTGGACAGTATATCCCCACATTTATTTGTAGATCTTATTGTATCTCGGAGAAGACAAGGATATCCCTTAGAGGTCCTTCTAGAGAATGGCATGAAGTGGCTGTCAAGAAACATTCTTTGGATAGGTTATGTATCAAGAAGGGTTGGCGCGAGTTTTGTGCATCTAACAACGTTGAACTAGGAGATCTTTGCTTCTTCGAAATCGTCAGAACCATAAAGAATGATGCTCAAGCAATGTCTGAGTCTATCGTGATGGCTGTGAAGGTTTCTAAAGCTCGTGCCTAAGTGGGACGGATTGTTAAACATCTGTATTCCAACGCGCTGCTGAACCTTTGGCAAACACTTTTGAGTTTCTAGGATGCACTTTGTAACGATGACAATGTTTGTTGTTTTAAGCTTGATGCTCTTTGGTAGTAGTAGTCAAGCCTTTTCTTTTATTATTATTATTGTTTCCTTCGATTTTGCCACAAAAATGAGGTTCATCGGATGCAGTTTCATAAACTAGCATTGTAAAAGGGTAGTCTTTCTTACTGAAGATTTTGCAGATTGTTGTTCCCTTCAATTCTTCTATTCAACATATCTAATTTCAGCCAAAAGTATGCTTCGAGGAAGATCTGAAAGGCATGATCTTGTTCAGGTTAACAAAATGCTTGCCTTGTAGGCCAAGAAATTAGCCCTTCTTGTTCACCGCAGACTTGATCTTGGACAGGAGCCTGGAAAAAGAGAGAACTACTTTACTGTGACAGCAGCAGATAGAAAGCGCAGGATGAAGACTTTGCAAGAATCTGGACCAAATTGACACCTGAAGAATGGCTTGCCATGGTTTCAGAATTGAGGAGTTGTTCTTTCACTCTGGAACACAGCAGCAATACAAGCAAAAGCTCATACCTTGGTTGCTAATAATGGAAGCAGGCAGTCGGATTGTGTTGCTGTTGATTCAATAAGTATCAGCTCTGCTTTATCAAACAAAAAAGGGGGGAAAAAAATGTAAGAAGAATCTGAAAAGGGAAAATGGGGTATGTATGTGTGCATGCATTGAAAATGTAACTGCTGAAGAAGAAGAGAAGTTCACCTGCAGCTCGGAAAGCTTCTTCTACCCTAAAACGCGGGTTCATGTGATCATCAAAAAGCAACACTTTGTACTAATGTTTGTTAAATCTTTGGAGACACAAAGTCAATGCCCTCAATATAAATTCACAATGCAAAGGTCATGTTCAAGATGTCCCAAGAGATTTCAAGTGCTTGTCAATCCTTGAAGAGACAAAGTCAATGCCCTTAATATGATCATGAGACCTGTCTCCAGCTACAAATTCAAGAACCACTCCATCTACTTCAATCAAGCTGCAGCCAGGCTCTTTCTTCACTTTCTTCTCCTCCATTCCCTGTCTTACTGCCTCCACGTCATCCCAGTTCTTAACAGCAGCATAAATATTCGAAAGCAGAACATGAACTCCATCATGGTCAAGACACCGGTGGGCTAATAAGTCAACCATATCTTTACCAAGATTAATGTCACCGTGAACTCTGCAAGCATTAAGTAATGCCCCTAAAACATAAGAATCAGGTTCCATAGGCATATCTCTAGCCACTTCTTTTGCCAGTTCAAGCATTCCTGCTCTGCCTAGAAGATCAACCAGACAACCAAAGTGCTCAACTGATGGTTCTACACCGTAAACTTCCTTCATGCTTTCAATGATTCTCAACCCTTCTTCCACCAAACCCATTTGGCTACAAGCATTTAAAACACATATGAAGGTGACCCCGTTTGGCCTGACACCTACATTCTCCATCCTCTTAAATATCTCCATAGCCTTTGCGCTCTCACCATTATTAGCTAAACCCGAAATTAGAGAAGTATATGTGAACACATCTCTACAAGATATCTCTTCAAAAACATGGCAAGCCATGTCAATAGACCCACACTTGGCATACATATCTACGAGTGCTGTTCCTAGCACCGTGTCGAGTACAATTCTTTTCCTATTAACATAGGCATGGATCCATCTTCCCTGATCCAGAGCACCGAGAAAAGCACAGGCGGAGAGTGCACTAACAATTCCGGCATGGTTAGGCTGGACCCCGGCAATTTGCATATCCTTAAACAGGTCGAGAGCTTCCTTAAACAATCCAAATTTTACATAACCATTCATCATAACACTCCAGGAAACCGCATTCTTTGCAGGCATTCGATCAAACAGCTCTCGGGCTATCCCGATGTCCCCAGACTTTAAGTAACCGCTAATTACAGCAGTCCAAGTAATGACATCCGAACTTTTTAGACTCCCGTCGTCCAACAAGTTTCTCGCATAACCAACGTGATCACAACTAGCATAACAATGAACTAATCCATTGTGCACAAAATCATGACACTCCCAACCTAATTTGATCACAAGTGCATGGTACATGAACCCTAAAGAAACGTCACAGATCTGAGAACAAGCCCGGAAAAGGAAAGAAAAAGTATAATTGTTAGGGGGAAATCCATCTTTAATCATTTCCAGAGAGAGCCGAAGGGCATTAAAAGGTTGACTGTTTTCAAGGAAAGCTCTAATCATGGTGTTCCATACATAAGTAGAACGGTGAGGTATGACACCAAAAAGGGCAAAAACATGAGAAATGTCAGAACAACCGGAGAGTGCAAAAGCGGAAAGAAGCTTCCCGGCTGCAAAAGGGTCGGCAATGGTTCCAGAGACAATGAGATGGGATTGGATCTGCTGAAGTTTAAATGATGAAAGGCATGGTCGGTCTAGGAGGGAAAGAGTTCTGAAACTAGATTTCAAGAATTTACAGGCAAAAGAAGACACCATAACGGTTTGGTAAGGTGAGTCATCCAAGCAAGATTTTTGTATAAACTTCAATGTAGAATCGAATCCAGCCCATAAGCAGGCATGTGCTGGTGGTGGATCCTACAGCTTTCATGGCTTTAGATGCGTGTTTCGCTTTGATTTTCTTTCCCTTTCCCTTCCCCTTTCCCTTTGGTTAACAAAAAAAAAAAAAAAAAAAAAATGGAAAAGATTTTAAAAGCTCAATTTGTAGAACCAAATTTACATCAATTCCCCCCAACTGTTTTTTCTGCACCATGAATAGTGGTGGTGGAGCAACCATTACCACTATTAAGTCGAGGCAAGCGGAAATTCCATTGTTCTTTTACTTGTTACAATACAAAATGAATTTTGTGGGTAAAGATTTTCTCTTCATCTTATACTGAAGATCAAATCTGAGGAATCCTTTCCAGTTGATGTAATAAATATATGTTTAAGACCAAATCATGCACATGTTACAAAATATACATGGAGAGAGAGATTGTTTAATGAACAATCCTTTTAAACATTTGTCAGCGAAGTATGGGATGAAGAATTCATGTACATTAATTTGTTCAGACTTTTTCTTTTTCTTTTCTTTTTTTTTTTAATAAATTGAAGTAATTTTTTATTTATTTAAAATGAAAAAATATATATATATATATATTAAATATAATTTAAAAAAGAAAAATACTTGTCAAAGACCCTAAACTTTTTTTTCTGGGACTAAAGTTAATATATATGACAGATCAGTAAATATAATTACAATTCTTTAAGATTTTAATATATTTTCTTTTCTTTCTTTTTTTTTTTGGGTAATTGGATATGACATATTTTCTTTTATTTATATATATATCAAAGACGAAAATGGAATTCATAATAATATTAATGTATGTCCTAAGATAAGTACCAAGTTATGTTTCTTAAATGTGAACATTTCTGGTTTCTCCTAACTGTTGATCAAAAATAGACACAAAAAAGAAGTCAAGGCGAATTTACTACTATTTTTCTTGCATAAGTCCTGTCTTCGTAGCTTTTTCACATTTACACATCTTTTAAGGACATGTAGAAAAATCTTAAGGAAACTCTTTTTAGGACATACTAAATAGTATTATCGAAAAATAAATTTGTCTATGTACTGAGTAGGATTTGAGTGTTGAAGTCTTGCTCTAAATTACCTGCAGGGTAACTCTGGAGGAGGTATTTTTGGTGATGACCCTCCGATAGTTAAATCAGTAAAAATATCAAATATACTAGCGTATCAAGAATATTCAGGTCTCAAAGGATAAAGATTCATAATTCTTACCTATTTGGAAGTTACTATTATTTATGGACCCGTGTAACTAATCAAAAGAATAACACCTGTCTTGGAAGTACACTCATGCGCCTCGTAAGGCGAAAAACTAATGTACTTATTTGTACCAGATGTCAGAATTTATTATATGCTCAATACGGTGGATTGAGAGAGACTTTTAAAGTAGAGTCAATCGCAATGGAGTTCGCTTGTAGTGACTTGTTCTGAAGTGAGGTAACCCACACAAACTACTAGGCAGCTGAAGTGGGCTCAAAGGGTGGCCGCGTTAGAGTAAACTTACAAAATCTTCATTTTTGGTTCTTTCAAATATAATATTTTTTCTAATAGGGTGGAAAAGAAGAAAGGGAAGAAAAAAAAAAAACACAATTTAATAAATTTCTATTGGTTACTTTTTTGCTCGTGTCTAATTGAAAAATTGTACCATAAATTGAAAATATGGATTTTTTACCTAGTATCACTTGTTAGTGAAATTGGGAGTCTTCTATATTAAGTGAAGTTGTGAATTTGATCTATATTCATATATATACAATTATTTAAAGTTTGAAATCAAATTTTTCTCTTGAAAGGACCTATCTAGTTTAAAAAAGGAATTAATTTAAATGTGGACATAACGTAAAAATGTTGTTTAAAATTGAAACTCATTCAAAATATCTCTTGTCGTAAGTAAAATGAGTTTGATGTGTCCTCAAATATTGTTTGATTTCTCGTTCTTGTAAGGAATTATTAATGAATATTAGTTACTCCGTTTTTTTTTTTTTTTTTACTTGTCAAATACAAGGCATTAGACATTTTATATGAGCCTCTATGAAACCATGAGAGCCTCTATACCATTAGTGTCATATTTGAAGTTTGACTAAAAATAAATAAATAAATACATACGTTATTCATTTTCATTATAAATTTGTGATTTTTGAAGTCATAAAAAAATAAATATATAAATAAATAGTTGTCATGGACATTAGATAATGAGATGCATCTAGTTACTATAGACATGACATACACTATCATGTTAAAGTTATAACCTTTGTTTGTTACCAAAGATTTAAAGATGTGATATAAAGGACACACTTATTTGGTGAGAAATTTTAAAAGAAAGATTCAACAACCAAAAAGTGATGGTAAAAAATATTTGATTATCAAAAGATGGTCGAAAAATATTCATAAAAAAAAAAAAAAAATCAATCTTAAATTTTGTTATATTTCAACTTATCTTGCAAATAAAGTTAAAGTTATACGACAGAGAACATAACATGACGATATGTTAGAGAAAATATTCTCTACTTTTTCATGTCTCAAATATTGTCTTACTGCAACAATATTCGTGATGAAGATTTTAAAAAATATGTTATTATAATTTATTGTATTCATGTTGATGAATAGAAATAATTATATATTAATAAAAAATCACGAAATCTGAAGTGAATGTTGATAGAATTCATGACTATATGGTCATGATAAATTTGGTTATTATATTGCAATTATCGAGATAAATAATAAGTTTCAAAATATTAATAATCACGAGAAGTGATAAAAGAACAATAACCATTCTTCTTGTCCAACAAGAGAAATAGTTGATCTTTAATGAAACAAATACAAATTAGAGAATGAAAGAAATAGAGAGAGTAATATAATTATGAATCTTATTCATCTTGCATTATTATTGTGTATAATCCTTTTTATAAAAACCCTCTATTTATAGGAGTACAATTATAATGATTTTAAAGACTACAAAATTAGATAACAAAGAAGTTTAAAAAATGTGTAAGTTTTTAATAAATATTCACATAATATATATATTTATAATAACATTTACCTTAAAAAATATTAATTTATGAATACTTTAAAAAATCAAGGTATTTCTATTACAACAATTAAAAATATAGTCTTTTT
>JAXGGT010000002.1:3818575-3830968 GCA_035583425.1 Marsdenia floribunda
GTGAGTCTGAAATTCACTTGAAGATAACATACTGTTTTCTACACCTGTATCTCTGATACCCAAAGAACCATGGCGGGAAGAACCACGGCGGGTATTCATCTTCCGTAACATTACCTTCGAATCACTACAAAAATCACCACCACCACTATTTCAGATTCTATATACCATAAAAATTGAAGCTTTTTTTGCAGAAATTGAAGGATTCTTACCCGAGATGCTTCTGCGTTTTTCCTCCTTTGAAAGGAATGGCTTCTTTCAAACGTTTCCTCCTGTTTTCAAAAGATGTTTTTTTCTTTTTCCTTTTTTTTTTCTTTTGCATTTAAAAAAAAAATGAAATCCTACTTATTCAATATATAAAATATAAATAAATATAATTTATTATTAAATGACCGAAATGCCCTTTTAGTTAAATGGGTATACAATAAAATTTTTGCCAATTTTGGCAAAAAGGACCAATTTGGAGAATCGAAAATAAATAAAGGATTAATTTATATAAAATTAAAGGTTTAGGACCAACTTGGGGAAACGAAAATAGATAAGGGACTGAACCGGGGAATTTTCCTTACTAATTTTCCAAAGAATTACAAGGACGAAGAAGTAAAAGGAAAAATGACAGAAGGCGTAAGTAAACTTTAGCTGTTTTGTACAAAACAGCTAGGAATAAGATTTGTCAAACCCCCAATTCCGGAGCACAGAACCTCTCCAGATTCCTTAATAGAGGATAAAAAAGAAAAAAACCTCTGCTCTGAATTCGTCTTCAATTTCATGGAAGAGTACCCGGAAGAGCTGCGTACGCCGCCTGTAGCTTTAGCTGCGCTTGTGGGATGTCCCGAGCTTCATAGCAGTATCACTGCACACCTTCACGGGGAACAGCCTCCTATAAATGCTCTCGCATTGCCCGATTTCTCCAAGATCTCATTGTTCTCTAGGGTTCCCAAGGAGAATCCGCCACCAAGTCGGACAATCGGTGGTATTTTGAAAAGAGACTGGCTCTTCAAGCACCGGACTAAAGTACCTGCCGTCGTGGCCGCTCTGTTTAGCTCTGATCATGTTTCTGGCGATCCTGCTGAATGGCTCCAGGTCTGCACTGACCTGGAAAGCCTCAAGTACGGTTTTCTCTTTCACATGCGCGTTTTTATTGCTTTGCTTTACTTTACTTCACTTCACTTCATTTCCTGTTGGCCTTATCTGTGGAGTGGACGAAAATGGAAGGTATTGTCTGTTACGTACATGATTATTGACTCATTATTTGATTTATTAAAAATTGGACAGAGGAGTTATTAAAGGAAGGAATATCAGATTGGTCGTGGTGGTGGTTAATCAAACGAGCTCAAAAGGTATGCTTTTCTCACTCGAATTAGTAGATCATGAAGAGTTTTTAACTGCCTCTGTTAATTGCCTAATGCAGATGATATTAATGAAGATCGCATGATTGCTCTTAGAAAACGGGCTGAACTAGATTCCAAGTACATAATTATATTCACTACTAATGATCCATTAGAGCTTAAACAATCTCTAACCAGGCATGTGAAATACTCATTTTTTATAACACTTGTTCTGTTTCTCTACATGGTTTATGTTTTACATCGTTTCCTTAAATAGAAGTCCACTTGCAGACTGCGGAACACTATTGCAGAACTGGCAAATTTGTATTACAAAGATGAAGGACGACAAATTAAAGCACGCCTTGAAAAAAAGAATTTCAATTCCACGGAGTTACAAATTCGCTACTCTTTCAAAGTAAGGCTATCATATTGTTTTGTTTCTAGAATAACATGTGCTACCAACTCATCCTTTGGCAATTCATTCACTTTAACATTACTAGCATAACATGCCTGGATTTGATCCATGTTATTGTTGTTTTTCCTTTACGGAAACTATTTATTTATCTACCATAGATTGTGTCAGTGATTATCTTACAATGGCAAAGAGAGGCCCTCAACTATTTATTTGTTTCATCCTCCATTTTTCATCATTCTTGCTTGTCTCCTGATTTTTGCTAACGTTTTGAATCTCTAGGTTGCTGTGTGCGCAGAGTTCCGTAGAGATTGGCCTGAAGCTTTGCGGTCATATGAGGATGCTTATCATGCTTTACGAGAGGTAACTAATTTTGGTTATGATTGCAGCTAGGATCTGTAAATACCTTTAACAGATTGCTTGAAATTACATAACTCAAGGTATTATAAAGTTTTATTTCTCTCTAGATGAGTTTTTGATCCAATACTTAATTATACCTTGTGTTCATATAAAGCTATGTCTTTGAATTTCTTTTGAGCACTACACAAATCTTAACATCACCTTTCTACCAAGTACTTCTAAAACCTTGTTTTCCCACAATTTGTACATCCTTGTCTGAGATTTAGTTAACTTCTCATTAGTGGAGAAACATGTAAAAGGTTTACTAAAATATGTTATTACTCCAGCTCTGTAAGAAAGTGATCCTGAATGTACTTGGCATACCATTTTGAATTCACTGGTTTAGGTTCTAACCACATAGGCATGGTTGCACACATTGTTCCTTCCTTGAGCTTGATGATTTTTGCATTTGCCTTTCCCAATTTGAGGCTTTTGGAGAGGAAGCTATTTTGAGTTGTTTCTGCAGTGCTATATGTCATTTAACTTGGGACAAAACTGCATAGGATATCGATGATCTATATATCAACAAGAATTACAGGCAATGTTTTATTGCTTTTACAATTCCTCTTATTCCCATCTACAATTTATATGTAGATGGTCGGAACGTCTACAAGGTTGCCCCCAATTCAACGTTTAGTTGAGATCAAGATTGTTGCTGAGCAATTGCATTTTAAGATATCAACATTGCTTTTGCATGGCGGGAAAATTGCTGAAGCAATATTGTTTTTTCGCCGACACATTGATGCATATAGGAGTCTTGTGGGAGAACAAAGTGTCAATTTTCTTCATTGGGAGTGGTTAAGTAGGCAATTTTTGGTGTTTGCTGAACTCTTGGAGTCAAGCTATGCTGTTCTTCAGAATGTTTCCTCTACTGTTTTGAACACCTCAGACAAATTGACTGACTTTGAATTTTCTTCAGCTTATTATTATCAGGTAATGCATTCAAGTTATTCCTTCTTTAATTATTCATTTATTTTGTTTGTATTCACAACTAAGATTTACTGAGATTGGTGTAACATGTCATGTTCTGAATAGGAGTGAACTTCATGCCTTGAGAAGGTTCATATAATTATACTGAATCTCTTTGTATGATGTACTGCAAATATTGGCTTTACTCTTCCATGTTCTCCACAAACCAAAATAAAAGAAAAGAGAAAAGACCATAACGGAGGGAAAATAGGAAGGCTGTGGACAGGGATATACTTCTCTGATAATTGAATTAACTTCAAGTTATCTAAACTTTTTGTAGAATGCTGGGAATGGATTTTCAACTTTTCATATGTTTCCACTTTTTATTGGCATACATACAGTGGATTCTTCACAAAAATCTGCTCCTTGGTCTTGCTGTTCTTTAAACACTAATGATGTACGATCTCAATAATTGTATAGTGTGTAATCATTTCTGAATTTTTCTTAAAAAATATTTATTGTGAAACAGGCAGCAGCTCAGCATTTGAAATATAAAAGTGCATGTCTGGAACTTGCGTTATCAATATCAGAAAATGCTAGCGGGCTTGAAGATAATGAGGAATCTGTGATTGCTTCCTCTTATGTTGGTCAGTTTGTTAAATTATTTGAGCATGGGGAGTCGATTACTACAATACCGTGAGTTCAGCTTCTCTGCTATCATTTCTTTTGACAACACTAGTAAGTTATAGCCATGTAATGGTCTTTTCCCTGCGTCACCTCCGTTCATTAATATGTAATTTACATTTTCATGTACTTTAGCAGACTTACTGATGAAGAGTTTGTGCGACATTCTCTAGCAGAGGGGAAGAGGTTTCAGGATTCCTTTGAAATTATTGCTCTCTTTAAGAAAGCTTTTGAAACATACTGCAAAACTAAGAGCTCACGGATGGCATCCTATTGTGCATTACAGATGGGTAAAGAATATTTTGCTTTAAATGAATTCAATGATGCAAAACAGATTTTTGATGATATCGCAAATGTTTATAGACAAGAAGGTTGGGTAACATTATTGTGGGAGGTCTTAGGTTACCTTAGAGAGTGCTCAAGGAAACTTGGTTCCACGAAAGATTTCATTGAATATTCATTAGAAGTGGCTGCATTACCTGTACCAAGCAATGCCAGTGCCCGTGCTTTCAAGGAATGTGGTCCCACTCTGCCTCCAAGTCTTTCTCAAAGAAAAATGATACATAAGGAAGTGTTTGGACTTGTTAGAGGGGAACTAGGATCTGTTATGTATGAAGAGAATGACGCAATTAGAGTAACTGATAATAATCCCCTTTATCTTGAGATTGATCTTGTCAGTCCCCTTAGAATAGTACTTCTTGCATCAGTTGCTTTTCATGAACAAATAGTTAAGCCAGGTGTATCCACAATGATTACAGTTTCACTTCTAACACAGTTACCACAGAATGTTGAAATTGATCAGTTGGAGATCCAATTTAATCAAGCCGAGTGTAATTTCATTATTGTGAATGGTCAGAGGCCCCAGTTAGCTGCAATTTCCAATGTACAACCTGGTCGCCGGGTGGAGAGTGCTCCTTCCCTGGAAATTGTTACAAACAAATGGCTGCGGTTGACATATGAGATTAAATCTGGTAAGCAAGTGAAACCCCTTTTTCTTTTAATATATATACATATAATGAGGTTGTCTGTTGGAAATTATCTTTTTCTTTGTCACTGTTTAAAGTAATTCATCAGATTGTTGCTCGCATTGCTTTGTAGTTTGAATCAACTTAAATCTGTTTTAAGCAACTTCCTGATTGACTGATATTTGAAAAATGTGCCTGATTCAGGAGTTCCAAATTATGGTGATAAGAGTAAAGTTATTGTATTTTAGTGAAAATGTATGTATATATAGAGAGATATATAAGACTGTTCCCTGTCGCACTTCATCAGGAATAGATGTAGGGGATCAGGTGTCTGCTTTTGATTTTCTTGTAAAAGATGTATCATCAGTATGTGAGTAATTAATCAATTGTGAATTTCTCTCATGATTAATCTGAAATAAGTTTATACATAATTGTTTTGGTTGCATTATAATCATACACAATTTGACCTAATCAACACCTTCTGAAATTATTGTTGGTCCTTGTTCTGCTATAATCATTGGAAAGTGAATCTTTAAGGACTTAAATCTTTCATACTTTAGATTTCGTTGTAAAAATATTGTTGTTACCCTTAGATGACTAAATATTGAATTCCACCCCAAAATATTGCAAGTGTTAAGACCCTGTTGTCCTTTTGTGGAGTCTAGTATCCTTCAAGATTACAAATCCCAGCATAACCTACATTTTCCCCCACAATAATGATCTTGATTTCCAAGAGCCCGTTTAACACTCCCACATTGTTTAATCTCACTTCAAAGAGCCAGAGCTTTCTGTGAGAACATTTTCTCACGTGTTTAATTTCATTAATACTCTCAGTTGCATTTGAGTATTATACTCACAAGATGTCTTTACGGGTTGATGCAGAACAAAGTGGTAAGCTTGAGTGCATATACGTTATTGCAAGAATAGGACCACACTTCACCATCTGTTGCAGAGCAGAAAGCCCAGCATCAATGAATGATTTACCTCTCTGGAAGTTTGAAGACCAAGTGGAGGCTATACCGATAAAGGATCCTGGTCTAGCATTCTCTGGTCAGAAGGCTATCCAAGTTGAGGAACCAGATCCCCAGGTTGATCTGAAATTGGCTTCTTCTGGCCCTGCATTAGTTGGGGAGAAATTTATTGTACCAGTAACTATCTCTTCCAAGGGCCACTCAGTCCATTCTGGGGAATTGAAGATTAACTTGGTGGATATAAGAGGTGGGGGTTTGCTTAGCCCTAGGGAAGTAGAACCATTTTCTGCTGAAAATCTTCATGTGGAACTTGTAGGCATATCAGGGCAAGACGCTCAAGATCAGCCTGATGCTGCTTCTGACAGTATTAAAAAGATTCAGCCCTCTTTTGGATTGATCTCTATACCGGCTCTAAATGAAGGGGATTCATGGTCTTGCAAGCTGGAGATTAAATGGAATCGACCAAAACCTATTATGCTGTACGTGTCACTGGGTTATACTCCTCATATCACTGAAGGTATTCTGCAGAAAGTACATGTGCACAAAAGCCTGGAGATTGAAGGCAAGAGTTCTGTAACAATTAGCCATAGCTACATGTTACCATTTCGATGGGACCCGCTTTTGCCATCAATGATGAAGGTAACTAGAGATCCTGATCCATCACCTTTACTGCCTTTAAAGGAAACAAGCATTCTTATTGTTACTGCAAGGAATAGCACAGAGGTTCCATTGCGGTTGCTGTCAATGTTTATTGATAAAGAGAACCATGGTACATGCACAGTAAAACAGAAGGATGAGGACCTTATGGAAACTGCACTTCTTGCCCCAGGAGAGGAGTTGAAGAAGATATTTTTTGTCATTCCTATGGTAAAAGTACCAAAGCTAACTATAGGGACCGTTATTTTGAGATGCAAGAGAGATTTGGGGGATGGGGAACAATCTGGTTCTTGTTCCACGGCAGCAGAATTCTTGACGAAACAGAGGCTTCCTGATGTCAATGTAGAATCCTCTCCATTAATTGTGAATTTAGTTTGTCCGCCGCATGCCATTTTGGGAAACCCCTTCACCTATTGCATTAAAATTCTTAATAGAACACATTTTGTCCAGGAGATAAAATACTCACTTGCAGATTCCCAGAGTTTTGTGTTGTCTGGGCCGCACAATGATACAATGTCAGTGCTACCCAAATCTGTGAAGAATTTGAGTTTCAGACTCGTTCCTCTAATCTCAGGTTTGCAACAACTTCCTAGAGCTACAGTAACATCAGTGAGATATTCAGCTGTTTTTAATCCTTCGTTGGCTGCGTCTACTGTATTTGTTTTCCCCTCGAGGCCTGATTTCAAGCTTAGGGATAGGGTGGACACAAGAGTGGAATCCGTTGCAGTTGAATAAACCCCTTTAACTATTCTGGAGGTCTGATTGGGGAGGAGATTGATATTGTAAAGGTTCAATTTTTTCACTTTGTTTACTTAGATTTTGATTTGGGACATATTGCTTTCATGTAATGAATCGTACTTCCAAGATCTCACAGACAGTTCCTATAAAATCGTGCTCAAATATCACAGCATACAAATTCTGGAAATGGTATTGCTGCATTAAAGTTTATTTCTCTTTCAACTTATTATTAGGAAACAGCTATAGAATTGGTGTATGTATTTCTGCAGAAACTGTCTAAAGCTTCGACGAACCTTATAGATTATTCTAAAGCTTTTGTATCATCCTCGTGACACCTAGACAAAAACACCGTTGGACGACATATACTTTCCATATGAGCTACTTGCTCTTGGAAATGAGAAAAAGGTCATTAATTTTAATCTCTGCCACAGTACCATAAAAATAAATGAATTTTCCGCAAATTGCGGGAGGGTTTTTCCTGTAACCACATACGAGAGAAAAAGAATGCCCTTCAGAATTCAGGTACCTTACCTATACCTGGAAACATTTTTCCATGTCCCACAAAAATTCATAAATATATGAGGTTTTCAAAAAAAAAAAAAAAAAAAAGAAAAATTGTAATTTATAACTTGATTTTAAATAAATTGGAGTCAACTCCCAATAACAATTGTAAATTACATATCAAACTATTTAGAAAGGCACATATCAGCCTTCTCAAGACCAGCTTTCTGTTCTTTTTCCTGACCTGAATGTCACATCCGGAATAAAACTCTAAAATTAGGATAAATTCCAAGGGCCCTATTCTCAAAATACAAAAATACTTTTCATTCATGCACCGCACCACTTCTAAAGGCATCATCAGCCGTTGTATGGTTTTAGATCTTGAAAGTAATGCAGACATTAAGCACTCATAGATCTGCGAAAAAGTTGTTTGTATTACTGAGGTCTTGACCCTTACTTGTTCTCTTGGTTCCTGCCAAAACCACATTGGGTGTAGTCACATGAATAGTAAGTACTTGAAGGATCACAGATTGTTCAATCGATTAAATAAATGCAGAAATGTCCGAGTCAATTAAAAAGTAGCTTTTTCAAAATGCAGATTGTGGAACATAAAGTTAAAAATTTAGGTATGTGCTAATTCCATCTAAGTGATCCAACTGAGAGACTTTGAGAAGTCAGAACTCTTGAAACTATAACATTATATTCAGGTGTAACAATCAAAATTACATCCAATAACTGAATTATATAAATGACACCTTTTTTCACTCCTTTGGAAGGTTTAGAAACGGCGTCATCAACATCCATCCCGTCATTATCACTACCACTACCACTTCCACCATCCACACCACCAGACTGATTCCCGGCATTTCCAGAATCTTGAAGTATTTCCTCCAGATTCCACAACTGAGCACAAGAAACCAAAAAGGTGTTAAGAGTCTATTACAAAATCAAAAAGGAACCGAAAAAATATATTGCATGCAAGGACTTCATGAATTACAAGCATCTGAAGACCACCTTTAACATATTGTCATGTGATATACTGCCAAGATACTTTCGGTCATGAGAAAAAGCTGTAACATCAATTATTCCACAAGTAAGTAGCATATATAAATAAATAATTGTATGAAAACAAGTTAAAGGATTTTTTCCCCTAGATCAAAGCTATGAGATAGAAAAGGAATTGTGAGGAGGGAAGCAATTTCTGCTTAAGAAATGCAAGTTTCTTGCTTTAGCCATACCTAGACGCTCAACAGGACAATTTGAATGCTCGGCAATTGGCTGAATGATTCTGCTGGGCAATATGCCTACCAGACTAACAGCAAATTGGGGAAATTAATTTGCAAACAAATCAAACTCATAAGTTAGATAAACAAACTATACCACCAATATAGAAAATAAATTACCTGATGAGCCCATTCTCACATCCAGTTATTACCCTATCTTCATCAAGCTTTATGTCATATGCAGCAGGGAGGAAAGAAAAGGAAAACACGTAAGTTTTCTAGAAAATAATTCTGGCAAACTCTTATCTTCTCATGTTTCAGAACTATAAGTCTAAAATACTCACCTTCAACAATGCATCAACAGAGTTTGGAGATAAGTCAATAAAGCGATCACTGAAAAATTAACATACGTCAACATATCAGATTCCATAGCAAGAAACCATAAACAACTAGACAAGTTTGCCAAGCATTGTATTGCTATAATTTAGAAACTAAAAACTAGTCTAAAATTGATTCCATGAGGCAATAAAAATGGTAATCATAGCATACCTGCAATCCTTGAAGAATCCCCATGAATACAATAACAAAGACCCAGTCTGAGTCCCGCATATAACTTTTCGACCATTCTGGCAGCAAAATATAATGAAGCAAAATCATGTTATACTCAACAGATGAGGTTCATTGACAACTATGTCTTCTGGTGATTCTTTCACGAATAAATAAATTAATGTTAAGCACCAACAACCACCAGTTAGACCCCCATATAATATTGCATGCCAAAATTTTTTTAAAAAAATAACAAAATGCAAGTGAAAAAGGGGATGAGAATTACAAAATCATTCTCAAGAGTGAATGATACCATTTGCAAAGATCCCATTACTTCGAGAATTATACTGACAAGTGTAGGAAGAAACTTGAATCAAACAAGTCCTAAAACTAATCAATCACTCCTATTGGTATCCTTAATACATATTAAGAGAATAAATTCAACCCCTCTTTATTAGCATACGCTTTTAGAATAAGTGGCAATTTAAGTCCCATTCCTAGTCCAACTCCTATCATTTCTCACATTTGTTGATTATTGTTCACATGTTGGATCTTGTTATGAAAACTTGTATTCAGCCCACATATGAAGTGACATGAAGAGGTGTGTAAAGAGGATAAATTTAATCCCCCACTATAAGCTTAAGCTTTTAGAGTAGTTAACGATTTAAATAACTTTAACATGTTACCAAAGCTGGAAGTCCTAGGTGTGACTCCTGTCATTGCCCCCATTTGTTGATTATTATTCATGACTTGGGACCTTATTCTAAAATTTATGTCAGGCCTTGTTATCAAAATTTGTGCCGACCCTTGTGATAAAAATTTGTGTCAACCCACACATGAGGGGGTGTGTTAAGAGGATAAATTTAACCCTTTTTTATTGGCTTAAACATTTAGAGTAGATGGCAATTTAATTCAATTTAACAGTAAATAAGCCAACCTAGAATGAACATTTTGTCAAAACAAAGAATTTGGATTCAAAAGAATTACAAGAAAGTATATAAGTAGGAGTTAGTCTTATAAGATAAGATTTTTTTTTTTTTTTTTAATCTTATCTTACCTTTTTATTCTTTCTTAGACTTGGATTGGTATAGATTATGATAAAGATAAATATGGCATTCTCTAACTACTTCATCCTTTCCCGATTGAAGAATGATGTTGCATTTTCCTTTAACTACTTGATTTTGGGTGGCAGGAGAAGTGTTTGGACCAAATTAGAAGAAGAGTTCACTTGAAAATCAAGAGGACATTCAAGTCCAAGCCAAGAAGTGAGAAGAATAAGAGTCATGTCCCAATTGCTTCATGACACAGGCCATTAAACAGAAATATGAAAGGCAAAACTCATATAGAAGAAATATAGTCTACCTTCATGATCACTGCAGAAAGCAACTCATCTTCCGAGAACTCTGATCGAGTTTGGACCTAGAATTAACAGAGAGAAAATTAATTCAACTGTTAAGGAATAAATGCATAGGTCATCATAATCAGTATAAAAAAATACAAACTGCATACAAAAGTCAAGATACAAGGATAACCAAGCTACAAACTGCCTACAAAAGAATCCAAGAATAAATAAGCTAAGAACTAGATAAGATACCTTGTTGCTTCGAAGATTGCAAACAGATAGAGTCCCATCACCACTGAAATAAAATGAAAATAACTTAGAAAGAAACTAAAAGAGTACAGTGGCACATTTCGTCATCAATAAAGATACTCTGTATCATAGATGATTTTCTCGATGAAAAACAAGTTGATGAAAGTTTCAAGCAAAGAATTGAGAAGAAGAAAAGATCTTTACAAGAGTAAAATCCGACACAAACCACAATTCTCTCAGGCTTTTGGAACCAAAAGCACAGTGCACAAAATGCTACAGGAACTCACATATGACATTTTCAGTTCAAATATACCCATAGATTATCTATATTCATGCTTGTTACTGCTAGGACAGAGAAAGATTTGTCTTTACCTTGTTCCTAACAGTTTCATTGAATCAGATGCAAAGGTCAAATCTGAAATATATTCTTCATGAACATGAAAAGAATTGCAGCAAGAGCGTTGTCGGGTATCCCATACCTGAATTATACATGAACATCAATTTTTTCTGAAAACCAGCAAGTTTACCTATAGATCATCAAGCCAAACTATTCATGCTCTATTTGTTTGATGTGTGCGTTTTTGTGTGTATATGCGTCTTTTTCCCGGAAATGATATAAATGCCTATGTTACAAGAATCCAATGAAAAGATTAAAGAATATGGTTACCATCAAATTTAGATAGAACTACCATTAAAATAAAGCACTTCAAGATATTCAAATATGATGGTCATGAGATAACAAAGGCTAAAAATAACATAGTGCCAAACATTTCCACTTTAAAAATTTAAGATAGTCAAAGTTACAGTCATGTATACAACATATCCATAACGTAGTAACTTGTAGCTTGTTCAGATTTAATTCTCTTAGGTTGTACATCCACTAAAAGTATGTTTATACTTTTTCTAAAGCATGCAAGGAATATGCTCTTAAGAAGAGTTTTAATTCTTTTTTTCTACAAAATAGATATATAGACAGAAAATTTCTGCAGAAAAGCTTTTCTACACAAAATCCCTATAGCGTACATACCAAATAAGCCCCAAAAACATTCATCATATTATCACAGCTGCATAAAAAAATTTCAGAAAATAATAATAAAGGGAACATAATTGGTTCAGTCCCTAAATTTTTTTTTAGCCAAATTCTATCCTCAATCAATTTTTCACCTTTTGATTAAGTCCCCCAACAGGTTTTTCTCTAAAGTTACCAGGTTTTTCTTTTTTTTTTTTTAAATGGAAAGGGTATTTTGGAAAAATCACCATTAAAGTAAAAACTTGCTGGGGTGTATGAAAATTCCGCCCCTTCTTCACCTCTTTTCCGTATTTCCACCACCTCTCCACCGCCACCGCCTGGTACAGATCCCCACCATCAGCCCCATCACCTCGAGAACTCATCAAACCCAATTCTCACCACCCTTTCAAAAGCTATCAAAAACTCACAGACGAAACCCCTACAGACCTCTCTCAAAAAGCTC
>JAXGGT010000002.1:3838604-3864212 GCA_035583425.1 Marsdenia floribunda
TTTTTTTAAAAAAATTACTACTATAATTTTATTTTATATAAGTATATAATTAAAAATATTATATATATATATATATATATATTTTGCGGGGACGGAGATGGGAGCGGGGTCGAGGATCAATGATTAATATCATCCCTACCTCCATCCCCTATTTTTTGTTTCGGAAAATCACCGTCCCCATCCCCGAACCTGGTCAAGCGGGGGATTTCTCGGTCAAAATGGGGTCGGTATACGGGTTCCCCATTGGGTATGATTTTAATTGTCATCCCTAATAACAATAATAATACAATTTTCCATAATAATAATAATACAAAGCAAACAATTCTAAATCCATAAGGGCATTTTGGTATTTTTACATAATCATATAGTTATATTTTTTATTATCAATAGATAAATAAATAAATAAATAAGGAAGGAAGAAGATTGTGATAAATATAGAAACTTAATTATGGAGTTACTATAAATGGGGTTAAGAAAACGAGAGGAGAGGAGATGACCTGGAGAGAGGAAACCGGGAAGTGAGGCCGGCGGTTTTCATTTTCCACCACAAATTCGAGAGGAAAAGGAAAATACAAAACCTGTGGACGGACGGTCGCCGTGGTTTTTTGCAGTTATCGGTTAGAAACTGACAAAAAGCTTATGAGGTTTGTTTGGCAATTAGAATCACATAAATTTCTAGGGTTTCCTTTCCTTGCTCCCCCAATCCCCACTCTTTTCTTTAACCTTATCCACACACACACACACACACATATATATATATATCATATTTAAATAATTTCCAATCCTTTAGGAAATCCAAACAACCACATAATATATATATATAATTTTTTTACTTTAATAGGTCTAATAATCTTTTTCCAATTAGCAAGAAATGTGTTTCATGTTTGTACAAAGTGATAGTGGATGAGGTCCGATTGGAGCATGGAAAAAAAAAAAAAGGTACTAAGAAAATAAATAAATAAAATTAAAGGGTGAAGCCATATTTCCCTTCCCCCACCCCCTTAAAAAAAAAATAAAAATAAAAATAAAAAGTGTTTGATAAATAATTATTTGAATAAGATTTTATTTTGAGAATAATTAAATTTTATATAATAATGATATATGTGCTATAATGTTTGTGTGATTAGAGATAAAGGTATATTTATTAATATACTATATATGTATTGATAGGTTTCACTTTTTCTTTTCTTTTTTCTTTTTTTTGAATTTTGATCGACCACATGTTAGAAGTTATCAAAATAAAATTACTAGCTCAAACTCAATTTGTGTGAAATTTCTCAAATTATGCACTAGACCAAATATAACTTTTATTTTATTTTATTTTTTTATAGTTTTAATCCTTTATTTATTTATTTTACTTGTTTGATGTTCTGTTTAAATAAAAAGAACCAAATATAAGAATTAAAAAAAAGATAATATAAGTTACTAGGAAAAAGAATAAACAAAAAATCAAGAACTAAGTTTGATAATTTTCTTTTTCTTAATCTTTCATAAAAGGACATGAGAACCTAACTATTTTTTATACAATTCTCTTCCACATATATAGAAAGTTCCCCAATAATGATTCTTTTTTTCTTCTTCTCTCTCTCAAGAAAATACATTTAAATTCTTCTCAAAAAAAAAAAACATTTAAATAGCATTTATTAATTAATCTTTCTAAATGAAAAAATAAATTTAATTTCGTTGTTGATGTTCATACCTCTTTCCACATTATTTTTGAGTAAAATAAGATACTAATCACTTAAAACAAAGAAATTTTGAGTCAGATTTATAATAAACTAAATATTTATTTTTTATATACCTTAAAAATGAAAACACACACACACATATATATAGAGAGAGAGAGTAGGATAATTATTTATTTTAGTCACTTAATAATTTTTAATTATTTACTTAGTTTTAATTTCTTTTTCCAAATAAATTAATCCCTTGTTTAGTTTCACTTTTCAAATTAATAATTTTAATCAATAATCAAAAAAAATTAGATAAAAGATTTTGCATGTCTCATGCATATAAACATAAAAAAGAAGCAATTCAATTGTTAAGAGACCTAAATTTTTTAAAATTTTGTTATATGAAGTAAAGTCCTTTAAGATTAAATGATCTGAAAATGGATAAAATAAAAATAAAATAATTATTTCGTCCCTTAATAAAAATTATATACCCAACTCATACAAAAAGTTTATTTAAAATTTATTAATTATTAACTTTAAAAAATAATTTTAAACAATCAAAATTAAATAAGAATTATTTTGTTTAAAAAAATAAAATTTAACACTAACCAAATAATTAAACTTTATTAATGGATTAAATTAAAATATTAGTAAATATTTTAATTATTATTATTTTTATTTATGATATTTTAAAATTTACTTCCTTAAAAAAAAAAATGATAAAATTAATATATTTTTAAAATATTTTTTTACATTGTTTTTAGAACTATAACAATCAGTTTTTCTTTTTAATGTTGTTAAAATAGGAAATTAACATTATGTTTAGATTACATATATATATATATATATTATTTTAATTCCTTTAACTTACTGTATTTACCGTCAGAAAAAAAAAAAAAAAAAAAACTCACAGTATTTATGTACTCTTGAAACCAGACTCAAAAACCAGCTACTGCCTATAAATACTACTATTGCCCAACTTCGAAGGATAAAATCATATATACTTCCCAAAACCTCGTTTTTCTCAAGACTTCTTTCTCACAAGAAAACTTGGAATACCAACAAATCCCTTCCTTCTTTCTCCTTTACACTCTCTTTCTTACATGAACTATGACCACTTACCGTAGGATTCTCTTGAGCTCAAACTCAACAGCAACCACCAAAGTATCACCGCCTTCGAATTCAAAATCATCCGCGGCTGAGCCACCAGATTCCGTCGCAGTAGAATCAGACTTCGTCGTTATCCTTGCAGCTTTACTCTGTGCTCTAATTTGTGTAGTAGGCCTAATTGCGGTGGCTCGTTGTGCTTGGCTCCGTCGTGGCCCGAACAATAATTATGGTAGGTCCGGAAGGCAGCCGTCGGCTAATAAAGGATTGAAGAAGAAAATACTCCAGTCGTTGCCGAAATACATTTATGATTCCGCTTCCGCTGCTGAAAATGGTGGTGCTAAATCCTCAGACTGCGCTATCTGCTTGGCAGAGTATGTGGACGGCGACGAGATCCGTGTGTTGCCGCAGTGCGGCCACGGTTTTCATGTTCAGTGTATTGATACCTGGCTAGGTTCACACTCCTCCTGTCCTTCTTGCCGACAGATTCTCGTGGTTGCTCGGTGTCAGAAGTGCGGCGAGTTCCCGGCTGTCTCAGGTGTTGATGTTCCGGCTCCGGCATCGACTGATTCTCGGTTGAAAGTCAGACAGGACTGCGTAACTGCTTCTACTTCTAGCACTTTTCTACCTTGACAGGTAAAAACGGAAGGGATATAGTGGAGCTAACAAGGGGTAAATAAAAACTGTAAATTCCTTTTTTCCTTTTTTGTTTCGTCGGTCTCGGCCGTGAAAAAAAAAAAAAAGGGTAGCTCTTGTCCCGTGGCGCACGTGACTGGTTTTATCTTCTTGTAGCAGTAGAGCTGAATCCTGAACTGAAATGTAACTCTGTAAAAAGCCACGTGCTATATTTTCTGCTACGGCTTTGGCGGTGGAAGTGGTGGTAAAAACTAAAAGGGCATTTTATTATCTATATTCCTGCCAAAAATTATTATTATATATATATATAATTACGGATGTCTTAGGAGTTTTTTTTTTTTTTTTTTTTTCTTTTTTCTTTTTGCCTTTTTTTCTTCTATAAATATTTGTCTTATTTTTGTAGCACATATCTCAATCTAAGTATCTACTTAGTCAATGCAATATAGATACTATGCCTACATTGTGCAAATTGCATACAATTTCTATTCCTGTGGATGCAAATAATGTAAATAAAAATCTCCGTATTAAATCAACTCTACCAGATTTTTATTCATTTTCCTGTACAAAAATATTTACAATGTTTTATATTAAAAATCTAAGAAAGAAGAAAAAATCTTCTCTTTATTTTGTAGGTTTCTTTAATCCTACTAGCTGGAGTGTTTGTCCTAGTAACACTAAAGTTTATGGGATATCTTGAGAATATAATAACTATAAAGACTTTACCAAATGAGAGTGTGTTGAAGTGATTCCTAGTTTTATTCTGCTTTAATGAAGCGTGTATATAGTTAATTTAGTTTCATTTACCATTATTATTAGGTGTGTTATTTGGGACGATCAATGATTAGTCAAGTATAATATGATTGAAATATATCTTTTCATCATGAGGAGATTTGTTTGAATACTGCGATCGATGGAAAAAAAAAAAAAAAAAAATTATACAGACATTGACTCTAAATTAATAAATCTGTACTTTTTTCTTTTTAAAAAAAAATAAAAATTGAATCTATATATATATATATATATATATATATATATGAGGGATCCTACTTTTGGATAAGATTTATAGATGATACAAAAGGGGGAAATTTGATATGGATGAGGTTTCCAACTCCCAAATCGGCCATTCGTCCCTGTAAACTCAGCCCTCAACAATCCACATGTACTTAAATCAGCTTCTCTAAGTAGTCACTGCATAGCTCATATTTTCAATATGTGGATAAAGATTATGTCATTTTAGTTTTTTTAGCTATACACTGTCCCTCCTCCACCTCTCTCCACTCCCAGAAAATGGTTGAAAAATGGGCATTACAGCTGAAGCAATGCTTGTTTTTCTTTTTGGGTAGGAAAAAAGGAAATTATTTGATCAATTTTCTCAAATTACAAAATTGACCAATTTGACAAAGGATACGTAGAATTATGGGCAGGTAACGGTTGGTACGTCAGGGGTGTTTAATTAGGATGCAACACTCTGTCCCATCAAAAAGGTAGGTTATGGATAGTCAAAAAAATGATAGAAATTAATGAACATAATAATACTCTCGTTCCCTGTGCTTAATAGTGTGTCAGCTTATTGTTTAACCTTGTCCTATATTTAAATATAATTGATTTAAAATTTTATTTGTAATAGAATTTATTTGAATATATAATTACACTTATATTTGAATACTAATTAGAGTTAAAAATTATAGAATGTCTGATTAGATTTGTTCTAGTAAATGTCATATGAATGTAAATAAAATTAATGTGTATAAAAATATGTGAATTAAAGATAAATAAAATAAATTTATTCTGTTTTTCTTTTTGTTCTTATATTTATTATTTATCATCTTTAAAGGGGGATTCAGCCACGTTACCAAACCTAAGTTGATCAAATCTAGTGGTCACAACTCAAAGTCCTACCCTTCTTTGAAAACGACTAATAATTCGGGGGGAAAAAAAAAAAAAAAAAAAACACCCAACTTTACACGAAACTCACAACTAGAACTCCATATAAAACAGGTGTTGGTACAAGGGACCATCACATTTATGGTTGTCTGTACCATGTAATATGTATATATATATATATATTATTTTCCCCTTAAACTATATTCAAAATATATTTATTTATTGAATTCTTGTGAACGATAAAATAATTGAACACTTTTTTTTGGTAAATGATAAAATAATTGAACACTAGACACATACTTCTCATCCTCAAATACCAGATACAGTTAGAAGATTCGCATACTTTTCATTTAAGGAAGTTGTAAGTAGTAGTTGTATTACTTCCATAGAACACAGAGGGAAATGACCAAACAAACATTGCTTGAAAAATGAAAACAACGATGAAGTGACAGAACATGCTCAATATATATACATATATATTCATTTCATATGGTAAGAAATGTTGTAGAAAAGAATGCCTATTGGGGGAATTTTTTTTTTTTTTTTTTTCAAAACTAGATAAAATATTTTGCGCATAATATGTAACACATTATATAAGTTAAAAAAAAAAAAAAATCAAATTTTAAATAATGTTAATACATAATGCTACAAAAAATCTTTTGTGACAACCATACTCTGTAAATTTGCCTTTGATTTACTATTGATAGATTTATATAGGATGTGAAGAGACAGCCTGCTCTAGTTTTTCCTTTGATATATAATATTTAATTTCCTTATATTCGATTTCAATCCATATCTAAGACTGTTATCAATTAAGTTAAATATATTTATCTTATGCTATTTTTGTCACAATAACGTGTTTATGAATTAACTCAATTTATGAACCTTATATATATATATATAAACAAATATGTGAGTTCCCACTACTTCAATTAAATTATGTGTCTCACCAAAATAAGCAAAGCTCTTAATCAGTAAAGAGACAGCAAATAAGTTTTAACTTATAGCCATGACAATGACAGTAATCATCCTTAATACCAAAAACTGCACTCTCTTAGCCTAAAATTGAATATTCACTCTGCACTTTTAAAATGCCTAATGCTTGAATATGAAACTTAAAACTTATTTCTAATCTAAAACTTCATAAACTGCCTTTTTCAGTAACATATATTATCTTACTTAATAAAGATAATACAGTAACTTATTATTTTAAACCCTTATTAAATGAATTGGGAAGAATGGAGGGAAAGTAGTTACAGGTATACTTCAATGCTTATTTTATATTTATAAGACCAAAAAAAAATTCTAAATTTTGACGGAAAAGCCAAATATATATATAAAAAGTACCTTCCCTTAATAAACGGGACACCCAAATTAGAACAAAGAGGATAGAGAGAACTGATGAAGATCTAAGTCTAAAAGTGGTCATGAATTCTGTTCAAAAGCAGGGTGGTCAAAAGTGCTTATTAAGAGGTGAAAGAACAAAGTTAGGCAAAATTCCCAAAGAAAAGAAAAGAGACCTACTATTATTTATTCCACCAGCTTGTTAGCAGTCTTTTTTAAATTCTTCATTCCAATCATGGCTAAAGCACTTTTTCCGTAAATCAGGAATAGAAGGACCTGTATTCGCTACACTTGTCTCAAAATAGATTCCAAACATTTTTCTAGGAAAGAAAAAACGTTTGATTCCAATAAATATGCATAATCAAAGCTGGAAAGACAGTTACTATTATCAGGCACACTCAAACTCAACCTAAAGTATTGGTTCAACACTACATTTTTATTTCATCTTTTCTTCTCCGCTTTCTACTACTACTAATTGTATATATATTTTTAAAAGTATTATATTATTATTAAATAATATATCTTTTTAATCATGTAATAATACAATAATCTAAAAATGATAACAATATTAAATAAATCATCCATATAAAACAAATAAAATATAAGATGTAATAGTTTTTTTTTTTTTTTTTTAATTTTTATTTTAAGAGGGTATTTTAAAAGTTTTATTACAGCTTTGAGAGTTTGTCTAAATCTCTTTGGTATAAAAGACATGTTAGTCTTGTACTTCCTTTTGAGAGTAGCAAAAAGTTGGCTGAATCAATTTTAATAATTTTTTCTCAGAAAGAAAAAGGGTTCTTTTGTAGGTAAAATTGAGTGAAAAGCATATATGTATGTATATTTACAAGTTAGATATTTATAATTTTTAATATTTTAAACTGTATAATATAGAATTTACTTAGATGAATAGAATAACATCTTGTGCTCGAGCTTTTGTGTTTTTCTCCGGGCAAAAGAACTCTATTTCAACAATAACCGATCAAATTGGTGGTACTAAAAGGAGATATAGAGTATAAAATTCAATTTGCTTTATGAATCCAGAAGAACACTTGGCAGACAAACGGCACCACTAATTCTACCTCTTTCTTTCTCTCTCTCTCTCCGGCTCTCATGTTCCCAGCGCCAGGTTTAAAGCTCCAAAAATTCCTAATTGCATACTCTAATATTTTTTTGAAGCATTTAATTAATTTTTAAAATTAATCTCATTATTTTATACTGAATCAATTTGTTGATAATCTTTTAAAATAAAAAATTATACCCATATTGAAAAAATACACAGCAATCAAAAAAACATGTTTTTAATCATCACCAAATAATAAAAAATATTTTAGCAAATTGTTTTCAATTAAAAAATATAATTTTTATTTAAAATAATATTAACATATTTATTATCATTGACTTAACAAAAAATAAAAATATCAAAATTTAAAATTAATTAAACTAATATATGTCTTTTTAAAAAATACTGAAACCAAGACATTCAGGCAGTTTTTTGACTAGAATTTTTTTTTCAAAATTTCACTCAAACTTAAAAAAAAATAATTGTACTTGTTTGGACACAAATCTGACATATTACTATTCATGTCTGGTGAGGTGGTAAAAAAATGAATAAAAAATTCACTCACTCACTATAAATATTCAAATATACATATAAATATATATAATTCAAATAAAAAATATCATTACACTAATAAAATATATTATTTTTATCTCTCATTTACTAAACAACATCTTACATTGGCACTACTTTACTCCTCGTTATTCGCAATTAACTCAATTTTTTTTGAAAAAAATGAATTTTCTCAAAAAAAATTCCAATTCAAAAACACCCCCAGATCCAACTGTCTTAACAAAATACCACTTTTTAGAATACGATAGAGAAGATAATGAACAATTGTCCAATCAAACACCCTAAAAATCTTTAAAGGACTCTTTTTAAGTGTCAGATATGGCAATTTTAACTGTTTTAAAAAAAAAAAAAAGGAAAAAATTTCCCTTTTTTTGTCAACAAATCCAAGTTCATTTAATACTTCTGTAATCTAGCAGAGCAAGAGATAAACAGCTCTTAGCGAACCCAACAAAGAAAAGGAAAAGGCCACCAAAATATCTAGAGAAACCGGGTAAAATACTAAAATCCACCCCATATTTCCACTATTTCAGTGGGTAAAATTAGGGCATAAAGCTGCATAATTTAGCACTTTAGCAGAACATGTATCATTGGACCTTTTCTGCTTTTCACATAGTACATTAAGAGTGGGACTTTGCATCATTGTTTGTCCCAGGTTGAGTTTAAAGAAATTCTCTCTCTGAAATGAGAGGACTCTCACTATCATCACCTCGACTTTGTGGATTCCAAATTTCATATACTCAATTGGACAGTTAATGGCAAAAGACCCACCACCAACGCAATTTACCTCCCCCACCACCATCACCAAAAGAAAAGAGGCCAAAATATCCGCCATAAAGCAAAGTTATCATCCAAATCTGACCGAAAATAACTCAACCCAATTAAACAATAGAAAAAAGCATGGAAGATATTTATCTGACAAGATTTCTCGAGGATAATCAACACTTCTTCCAACTTTTTACCTTATGATCACTGATATAAAAGATTAATTAACTTTATTTTCGTTTATCCAAAGTCCCACTAGTTCAATAATCCATTCTATGGAAGGTAAAACTCAGATCCACTACTAAGAAGGGAAAGATGAGGCCAAATGGGAATGTAATGCCAAATGTTTATTATTCGCTAAGAAAGTCAAATATAACGAAGAAGCAATTTACCTTCCTTACCTGCAAGTAGGGGGAATAAGAACCGTGTGTAACTGTCATAATCCACCAGCATTTTTGTAGTTTAAGGTGGTGCCACTTTCACTGGTCTGCAAAAGGTCAATGGTAGGCAGTTCAAATAATTGTAAAGGCAGCAAGAAAAATCAGTTAGAGAAGAACTATTACTTGGGCCATACACCAGGTGGAGAGATCCTGGGTGTTTGAGAGACTGCATATGACAAATGTCATCACTAAATTCTATAGTTTGATTATGGCACCCATATATGAAAAAAACATCCACCAACTGAAGAAAAACTTGTGATGTTCTGATGAGGCTAAGACGATACTTTAGCTACACTGAATGGACAAGATTTAATAATCATTTTCTTGAACTACAGATAGATATCTATTACAGTGGTCTCTGTAAAAGGGGGCATTTTACAGGATTACATTGAGAGATTATTTGTTCCATCAGTCAAATCCTCCTCATCTCCACTGCTGTCCCCAAACATTGCAGCCATTTTCATGGCTAGCTTTGCAGCCATCTCTCTTCTTTGAAAGTCAGGCAGCAACCTCAAGGTGTCACGTGTGTTCCCAATCTCAGACATCAACTGCTCCAGATCCTCAAAATCATATGTCATACCCTCATGAGGTTCGGAGCTTCTTTCAGCCTCTTGGGCCTTTGTGGCTGCTTCATGGTCTATTTCTCCATTCAAATGAGATGATGATACTGAGGGTTGGAATTCACCTTCAACAGACTTGTCTCTCTTAGAGTCAGAATCCACATTACAATTATGTTCAGCTGCTCCACAAGTTCCTGAAGTTGAAACAGGGCCGTTTGCAGAAACCCAACCTCCTTCTGTGTCATCCCAGGGATCAGCTGATCCGGAAGAGAGAATTTCATATTCAAGTTCAAATTCTGATTCTTCTTCGGACAACTCTGGGCAGTGCAGCATTACAATTAGCAGTTGATAAGTACACATGCTATCAAGGTCCATAAAAGGAGCAGAAAGAAGATAGAATCATAACAAGATTGCTTTTGTTACCTTCTGGTTCAGCTAATGAGGGTTCATTGATTTTATCACCAGATTTCAAGACCATTCCAGGCCACATGTGAGCAGAGAGAGCCCCATAAAAGCGCTCAACACCCTGTGAATCACCATCCATGGACAAACCTGTCAAGAACAGTAAACTTACTGAAAATCTAAAGAATAAAATAAGTACACAGAATAGCATGAACAACAGATAGTAAAAAAGGAACCACATTAACGCAGACTAATTTTCACGAAAACTGAATAATGCACATCTACATTATGAGAAGATTCAAAAAGGGATACGAGTTTTCCCTGATTCAACAAAGGTGCAAACTGTATATCTAGTACATAAAAGCAGAAGCCATCCACACGGCAATGTTCCTCATACTCCACACCAGAGAAAATTCTTCTTAGAAGACCATTAAATGGTAGAGGAATGGGGTAGAGTCGTGAGAATGCCGTCAAGCCAGTTAAGCACATAAATAACAGGGTTTCCCCAGATTTTAGCAAAAAGAAAGCAAAAGCTTGATCATTTAATGATGAAGCATATCATACATGATCCCCTAACATCCACCATTTGAGCCAAGCTGTTTTTCTATACTCAGGCAACTCATCAATATATCTCAGTATACTCAGTTACTCTTTCATATAAGTTAACAATATTGATGAAAGACAGATGGCACTATACAGGGATAAATAGGTTAAAAAACAGACATTTAAAATATGAATGCAGGAGGTCTTACACTTATCAAAATCAGCATTTGATGCAGAAGCTTCAACATATTCAATATTATGTTTAATGCACCAATCCATGCAAGACCTCTTAATCTCCAACGATGGTTCTTCATCAGCTAACAAGCTACTACCTTCAGTTTCAGATATTCCATACTCTAGCTCTGAACTAAAATTGCCAGTAGATTCACCAAATTTTAGCAAACACCTCCTGTATTCAGTATGAGCTGGATGACCAGGAAGAAGATCCACCTTGTTACCAATACAAAGCAATATATCAAACTTCTGGAGATCAGTGTGAGAAGCCCATTCTTTAAGTTTAAGAAAAGTTGAGGCCTGTAGAAGAATGCACAAGTTACATCATATCAGATGTTTCAGCAGAAATTACAATCATTTACTAAAACTTAGAGAATAGGAAATTGAGCAAGAAAGTAAATCCAAGAAAGCAATCATGATAATGTTGAGGCTAACATCACTTGTGTCAAAAACCATCACCAAGGCTGCCAGCTGATCATACATGGGGAGATTTGCAACAGAAAGTTCATCATGAAGATGAGCCATCCAAAAACAAACTTCAGCAGTGTAATACTTTGTGTTGATTGTCCAGCTGATTAATGAACCAAAGTATAAACAAAATTAAAGAGGTATTCATTGATTTTGCTCTTGCAAATAAACATTTTACATGTGTGGGATCTTTTTACCCTTTTTTTTTTCTTTTTTTTAAAGAAAATAAAGAATATACTCAAAAATTCAGTGATATTCATCCAGCTTCTCTAAGGAAAAGATCATGATCAACTCACCCATAGGCAAGTACATCAGATGATGAATCAGAGACATCTTCAAAATCCACAGACAGCAGTCCTACAATAAAATATTTATATCAATAATCATAAATATAAAAATTTCACTCCCTATCTGTAAATGGATGCTCCAAATCAATCACCCCTTCCTTTATGACCTAACTTAGGCCATTTAAAGTCAACAAACAAATGTAATAGCCAGATGAATGCGTACTTGTAGCAAGAAAGAGATGATTATAGTTCTAAAGATGTTAGGATCACCTGTGCTAGATGACATCTTAAACTGCAAGAGGAATTCAGATGTGATTTGCTCTTAGATGAGAAGAAGGGAAAATTTTCCAGAATGCAGATACTAACTCCCAAAGAAATTCTAAAATTTGGCCCAATTACCCATTGAAATACTATAACATTCAGCACCGGGATGTAACCAACAAAATACTAGGAGATTACAAAAGGATCTGAAATTGGATGCAAACTTTAAGCATATTTGAGAGAAAATTCAGAACTAGTCCTCTTGCATTCCGATGGCCACTTTCATTGCCAAGTTTTGTCAATCCAAGATAAAATGATAATAAATAATAATAATAAACAGAAAGGCAACTAAAAGAATTCAAGCTTGGAGGGATGTCTGGCATCAACAACAAGCATTTCAAAGTAAAAAAGTGATATTGGAATTTTCATTTGCAATATTGTGCACATATGTTCCTCTGTATAAATTCTTAAAGATATTTTATTTGACCTTCACATCCAACTTATTCGTCAACCAAAGGATTAGTTCAATTGTCCATCTTAAAACATGGTCATTCATCTCTAAGTACAGCTACATAGAAGGACATCAATTAGCAACGTAGCAAGTACAAACAAAAAAAAAAAGAAAAAGAAAAAGAAAGACATGCCAGTTAACCGATCCAACATTTAAAACCGGTAGCCTTAGCCTCCTAATTCACATGATGGAAACAATTCCTCGTTTCTCTTTTAACTGCTATTGCAAATTTGACAAGCCAGTAGACAACATTGTGCATAACATAGAAGAACTATAATTCCCATCCAGAGCACTCAGGCCTTGATATCATTATCAACCAAGTCCCTTAGCAGCTTAAAATGGCTCCTAGTCATCAAATTTTGAAATACGGTCCAAAAATCAGAAAATATAAACGGCACATTTAACCATAAACTGACAAATCATTACTCCAATTTCAATTTTTCCCAATTCGTGCGAAACAACTATAGCTACTACATCTAACATCCATATACATATACATATATATATATATATATATAGAGAGAGAGAGAGAGAGTAGAGATAGCCGACTTACGAGATAGAAGGGTGCGTTTGCCGACGTTGGGAGATCCGACGATAAATATACCTGGTCTTTTCTCCAGCAATCCCCTGTTCAACAAACCTTGCTCCTGCTTTTGATCCATTTGTTCGATAACTCAGAAGACCAATCTTTTTTACGATACTATTCTGCTAAATAGACTTAAACAGCTTAAGCTAAATCATCAGCTTACGAATCGAAGAAACAATCCGGCGACTGAGAAAACAGAATAAGGCCGCTATTTTGAAGTTAAAGTGCATATTGTGTGGTCAAAAATATTTCCGTGAATTTTCGTTCGGGGTGAAACGTTTTTTTCCATTTTACCAACTTGTCAAAAACAATTAAATATGAGAAAATTAGATTGTTTTTGGATTGGGATTTTTTTTAAAAATTTTACTCAAACTAAAAAATAAATAGTTGTATTTGTTTAGACACCAATATGACATGTTACTATTCATGTCTGGTGAAAGGACATAAAAAATAAATAAAAAAGTCATTCACTTACTATAAATATTCAATATATACATATAAAAAAAATGAATAAAAAATTTATTCACTTACTATAAATATTCAATATATACATATAAACATATAATTCAAATAAAAAATCATCATTACACTAATAAAATATATTATTTTTGTCTCCCACTTACTAGACAATATCTTACATTGGCCCCACCTTACTCCTCGTTATTCGCAATCAACTCAATTCTTTTTGAAAAAAATGAACTTTCTCAAAAAAAAATTTCAATCCAAAAACACCCTTACTTATTTAGTCCTTACAGTTTTGGACTCATTCTTGTTTTTACCCCTTAATTTTTTTTTTTTTTGTTATTATTTTTTTTAATCAATACAATCCTTAATACTTTCATGGGTTCTAGGGCGTGTTGGATTACTTTTGGGAAGGGATTATTATTATTATTATTATTTTAAAAAAAAAATCTTTATATTTTTTTCATACAATAATCAGCTTACATTGTCAAATTGGTTTTTATATATTTTTTAATCGTATATTTAATTATGTGCAATTCCTATAATTAGATGATTATATAATATTTGCATGACTAAAACAGTTAAATATTATTGCATTTTATTATTATAGAAAATTTTTTTAATAGCATCGTTTACCTAAGATATCTAAAGGATTTTTGAATGGTTATTAAATAAAAGTTTAAAATCTTTTATTCAATAATACCATTTTAAATTTGTGAAGTATATATGAAATTTTTCAAAACATTTTATAACAACTACATATTTATTCGAGTCACTCAACATGGAAAGAATTAAGTTCCATTACATATATATATAAATAAAATAAATCATAATTTCAGTACATAATAATCTAAAAGACCATTTCTCCCAATCTCCAGAATGAGCAAAGCTCATAAGAAACTCCCAGGAAAAAAAAAAAAAAAAAAAAGGGCAAAAGTATACAAATATGACAGCAGCATCTGATTGTCTTCCTTGGAAACTCTGAAAGCCTAAACCGCCTCCATTGTTTTTTCAACTGTTGATCACTCAAAATTTGTTACCTCGTATTCCACAAAATGAGAAAAAAATTTTAAAAAAGTTGCAATGTCAATCACTCCGATGAAAAATCCCCTATTGTTGAGGTGTCGTTGCAGCAGTTTGCTTTGCACCAACAGCGAAGAATTCAGTAATGACTTCGAGAGGCATGCCTTTGGTTTCGGGAACCTTCATGAACACAAACCACCAAGCAACGAAGCAAACAATGGCGTAGATGCCAAAGACGCCAGCCAGACCGATCCTGTTGAGCATAACCGGGAGGGAATAGGTTACAACTATATCTCCAAACCAAAAGACCAGAGCGCATATGGCAATGCAGAGTCCCCGAACTTTTGTAGGAAAGATTTCTGAACAAAGGATGTTAGGGATTGGTCCGAATCCCATAACAAAGCAGCAAAAGTATACCACCACGCAGACTGTGGATATAACCGCATGAATAGTTTCTCCCAAGTTGATAATGTTTCCGAGGACTAGAATGATAAGGGACACGAACAACACAGGCAAAGTAGACAGCAGAAGGAACCTATGTAAGGGGGGAGAATAAAGAGTTAGATTATATTAATTAAGACAATTATTGATATTGAAGCTTTTGAAACAGTACCTTCTGCCGGCAATATCCATCAATCTCATTGCTACACCTATGCTAGGAAGCATTAGCAAGGTTGTAATAGAACTTATGAGGATAGACGACGAGTCCGAACTAAGTCCCAAGTTCGACAGGAGGATTCCGACGCCCGCTGATTTAAGAATTTGAGGAGTATAGTAGAGCACTCCGTTTATTCCAGAGAACTGTATAGATGGGAAAAGGAAAATGTTGATCAGAAAACAACCACTACACGAAGTAATCAGGCACGTACACAGGGAGGAAATCGATAAGTTCCACTCCGTTTCAGATATTATCAGAGACAGAACAAAAGAGAAGGTGTGAGTGCTGCAAAAGATGAGTTAAAACTGTCATGGAGTTTGCTAGTAGTAACTGTCATATCATAAGGCCTATAATCTAGAACAGACAAAATCATTATAGACAAGGTTTCCTCCTTAAGGAGTGCTAAAACACAAAATCATGAGTAGTTTCTGAAATTTTTAATTTAATTTTAAATTCTTATTACTCAATCTACCTGTTGAAGAATTTGGATACCAATTCCAACAATTAGTGCATGCTTGACTCCTGGTTCAAGAAGATCTCTCCAGCTAGGACCCCCCTTGGGAGTAGTTTTAATAGGCTTATCTAAGGCTTCTTTAATTCCACTTTCACCCTTGATATCCTCTAACCGAAGAACAGATTGGCTCACCAGAGCAGAAGCATGTACAAATTCACTATCTACCACGGCATCTCCACCAGCAAATGAAACAATGGATCCACGTCTTGATGCAAGATTACCTTCTTCTTTTAAATAGATTCTCTTGAATTTTTCAGTTTTCTCATCTTTCCTATATGCTATCTGCCATCCGCCACCAATACCCATACCAGTGACTTGTTCACCAGTCTGTCCAAAGAAGCTTGTATTTGTGCCATGCGGTATCACATCCTTATCTGCAAGCTGAGAAGCCTGAGGGGAGAGCAATGGACTCCTTAAGTTGTCTTCAGATTCAGCCCCAGAACCAGCATCAGATAGATCATCACCACCCTTTTGGCTTTCAACATCCCATTGTTCAGTTTTCTGGTGTTCTGCCCCATTGAACATGCTGCCAAAGTTTGAAAAAAGCATGCTCCGCATGCTCCCAAGCATGCTTCCTGTTTGGGACATCGTATTCTCATGAACACTGCCAAAGAGAGTGACCATCGGATCTATAAGCGATGAGCTCTGATTTACCATACTCCCACGACGAGAAACCATACCAAGAGTACTTAGGCCACTAACAGGTTTGGCTACCCATGACACACCATCCTCTGCCCCATACAACTTGATCTGATCTTCGTCCTTTACATTATCCTGGTTTCCACTGAGCACATTGTCTGGACCAATTATATACTCCTCCAGTGATGTGTCCTCTCCAGTCCCTAGACCTTCAAGCAGCAAAGCCATTTCACCTGTGGCCACAAAGAACTCGTTATTAGTGTTCAAATATCAACTACTAAAAAGACATAGTAAACAAAGTCACCCATTAGCTGCAATTTGTGATTGGTTTCAGGTAATATTTTCAATGAAGGTGGTGTCTCCCAAGACACACAATGGTTTTGTACATCCAAGACTAATGATAAAAGGGCAATATATAGTTCTCCCCCAGAAGGTTGACATGTGATTCCATTGGCAAGACGACGTTTATCTAGACTTCTGCTAGAGCAAAAGAATAATTGATCTAATGTACAAGAATCTTATATGAATTTGTTCAAACATTGCAGGCAAACAAAACACAGAAACTGCTAAAGATTGAAACCGTTTTAATCATCCAAGAAACAGAACTGACCTGATACATCTTCCCTGCCACGAAGTCTCTGCAACACCATTTTAGCTTCCTTCATTTTCCCTTTACTCACTAGCCACCTTGGAGATTCAGGTAAGAAAAACACTGCCAACCCAAAATAAATCAGAGAAGGAACTGAAAGAACCCCAAGCATTAGCCTCCAACTCGGCGAATCCATCAACGACATCCCAAAGATCATGCAATATGACATAAACATTCCCACACAACCGGTGAACTGAGGAAGAGTATTCAACAGTCCTCGTATTTCAGGTGGGGATGTCTCAGATATATAAAGAGGAACAAGTGTTACAGCAAGACCAACTCCAAATCCATCCAAGAGCCTAGCAACAAGCAGCACATAGACATTTGGAGACCACAACATTACCAAACCACCCAAGAAATAAAGAACTGATGAAAGTATAAGCATCGGACGCCTTCCGATCCCATCTGCCACAGATCCGGAGAATGTAGTGATCACTGTTGCTCCAATAAGTGACATGGCAAGAAGTAGCCCCTCCATTGTTGGTTGGCTTTGCAGATTAAATTCCCTCTTGATGTAAAGAACCGCCGCTGCACACAGTTAACAGGTGTTTTGTTTCTCATGAATTGATCACATTTTATTAACATGTAATTACAAGATTGCTTAGCAAGATCAGCTTAAATTACTGTTTCCATAATAATAATGATAATAAGCTAATGAGCAACAACAAATCTGAAATCCATAAGCTACAAGAAAAATTTTCAGAAGCGTGGATTTTCAAAAGAGATGCCAAAATTACATAAAAGAGACAAAACCTGCTATGGTTGCATTATCCCATCCTTGCAGGAAGTTGCCAATGGCTGCAGCAATCGCTACTAGCACGGCTCCGTTCATCTTTGTTGAATTGAAATTGAGCCCCTTACTGATCCTTCGCAAGGCGATGCTAAAGGTCCAATTTCAACCGATTTTGCTTGGACCTACAGCCAATTTTTTTTTTCTAAAAAATATTCAAAAAACTTGAAATCTAAATAGTAGATTTGAGAGAATTCAATTTCAGAAATTTCAGGGGTTCATGAATTTCCACAGGCTAAGCATACAAAATTACCATCTTGAACCAGTAAGAAAATGAATCAAAACCAACCCATATGGATCTACTGAGAATGCATGTGAAATATGTAGAGAAACAAATGCAAGATCAATCAAACTATGATATATTCGTTCAAAAAACTAAACAAAACGTAATTCAATCAAAATCCCATCTCCAATGGGATCCGCAGATATATATACATTTATAAAACTTTTTACATGCAAATACTTGCAATCAATGTATACATACATACATATATATATATACAAAAACATACACCCGCCCAGTGTACCTTTTGGGGAACAGTAAATGCAGTGCGTCTCTAAAGACTCCAAGAACAGTGAATTGTCACCATAATCGAGTTGTAAAAGTCCTTTCCCAACCTTTTTTTTTTTTTTTTTTTCACGTGCAGAGATCTATAGTCCTAAAAGGGTATTTTTATATGCAAACATTTCTTTTAAAAACTATAACAAAATCTGAGATTAAAAAAAAAAAAAAATTCAAAAACAAAACAAAACAAAACGCCAAATCGAATGCTATTTAAATTTTAAATTTTTTTTAAAAAAATCGATACAACAGTGATAATGCTGACAGGATTCTCAACTGTGAGAGAGAGTATGAGAGAGAGAAAGGAAGGTTTTTGTGGGAACGTAAAACCAGTTCAAAAGCTGATGTGGGTTGGCAACCGAGGAACGTGCCTTGCTCACCTCTTTTGCTATTTTTAACTTTTTTTTAATTTTTAATTTTTAATTTGTTTCTCCATAGAAAGATTCAGAATTTTGTGTATACGAAACTTTGGAGCTTTTGAGACTGAATCTCAATGGCAGGGATCATTTTTCCAAATCTTCCCAAAAAAATCTTTCTGCCATCCCTACGACAGGACAACCAATGACCAATAATTTTCTTGGTACTTTCATAAATTTTTGTTTCCATTATACTCTTTGGATCTATACAATATATATATATATATATTAAGTTACTCCCTCCATTTTTTTTTTCTAAATTAAATTCGTCAATTTTTTTTTGTTTTTTTGTCTAGTCAAGGTATCTATCATGGACAGTAGTGACTAATTTTTTTTTGTTGCATGTGTTCTCCCATTAGAGGTAAACAACTGACCATTTGTTAGAAATACTAAAATATTATATAACATTAATAAATACCTATTAATTTATTGATATGACAAATTAAAAAACATTGAAAGGAGTATTTTTTTTTTTATAAGAAAAGAAGAAAGAAAAAAGAAAAATATTACTCTTTTTATTTTTATTTATTTTTACTTATTATAATGTGAAAAAGGAAAATGAAAGTAATATTTATTGATTTTTTTTTTCTTCAGTATCAATATAATTAATGATTTATAACTAATATTTATTAATTATTCCCTATATTTTTTATTTTCACATACAAAATAATACTTTTTTAAAAAAAAAAAAAGAAAAATTGATGTATCTGTTAGTTGAAAAGACTAAAATATCCTTTAATTTTACTTAATTTAATAAGAATGTTTAATAAGTATGAGTTCTAAAGAATTAATTATAGGGTATTAAAGGGAAAAAAGTTAATAAAATACACATTGATTTCTTAAAAATTTTGATTTTTCTTCGATATAATAAGTAAAACAAAGTCGAAAAATATACATTCTTATAATTTGTATTCAATGATCAGTTAGAAAATTCGAGGTATGTATATATACATATATATTTATATAAATAAATATAAAATTAAAAAATATTTTAATCTTTGCAACTAAAATATACATCAATTTAAATATTAATTTATCATTAAAATAAAAGAGAAAACAAAAAAATTGTACTACCATCATGTGGGTGTCGGGGATGGGGGGGATGGTTTTGAAATTTAAAAATATTCCATGATTAGATATTGAAGTATTGGGTTGTATAATTGGATACAATTGTCTCCTAATATGCTTTTCTTTTATCATATGAATTTTGCAAACATCCATATGATCCCATGTTTTTGGGTACCAAGAAAAATCCACCCCATGCATGTCCTACATTAATGCAAGCACTACTACAACAATCAATTGCAATAACCCTATAATAACTTTTTTTTTTTTTTTTTTTTTACGGTGGTATCTCAGGACACTTCTAACTTAAACTAATCCACCCATGGAGGCCTAATAGTTCGAGAAGACCTGTACATTCGAATATATTTCGAACTGTAGAATACTCGGGTGATGTTACCCCTTCACCTCTTGGCAAGCCAGGAGGAATGAGAGATTCAACCCCTAGACCACTTGACAAACCAAGAATTCTAAGGAAAGAAATCTGGCCAACAAGCCAGGAGAAGTTCCTCTCCTCAAAACTTTTAGACTGGCAAAAACTAGACATTAATTAAAATTCAATTCCCATATTGAGTATATTCCAAAATTATTGTACTTTGGACAATTGATTTTCAATTTGAAAAACTACATTTTAATTTTAGCAAAAAAAATAAAATAAAATAAGTATATACCCTTCTCTCTCTATATGTAATTAGAAAAAAAAATTGAGGTTTTTTCTCTTCAACATAATTCGAATTCATAACTTTTTAGATTTTAAATGACACTGTTATTAATTGAGTTACGCCCTACCGACTTGTAATTTACTCAAACACATTTATTATTTAAATTTAAAATTTTGAGGCTTTTTTCACTTCTAACGTGACTCTGAACTCATGATTTCTTAAATTATAAGCGTGACTATTACCAATTGAGTTAAATTATCTCGTCAATCTATTTTGATTTTAATTTTTTTTTTTTTTTTTTTAAAAGTAAAAAAAAAAAAAGTTAGTTCAAATTAAAAAAAAAAAAAAAAAAAAAAATTGTTCAAATGTACATTTAAATTTTAAATGTAAAAGTATTAATTAAATTTGATTAGTAATTTAATAAGGGTACCACCCAAAATACTCGGCAAGAAGTCACAAAATATTTGACAACACACATTGTAGTTAAATGTCATTATTGTCTTGCAACCTTCCTTCTTTATTTTATTTATTTATTTTTTTTGTACTTAGTGCACGAGTTGTTTTGAATGAATCCTAACTATGGGCGGCACTTTTAAGCCATATCCACATTTAGATTAATCTCCGCTTGAGTCGGATAGGTCTCTTGCAGGAGATAAGCTCTAGCTCTAAATTTTTAAATAGTTGCATACGTGAGTGCGATTTCCCCTCAAGCTCTTGTCAATTACAAAGTTTTTTTTTTTTTTTTTTTTTTTTTTTTACAAAGTTATAGAAATATATATATATATATATATATATATATATTATAAAAGAATAAAAATATATATATAATTTTAAAATATATTTAACAAGCTATTAGAAATTCATAAAATAATATATATTAAATAATAATAAATGACTTGTCTCTATATTAAAAATAATTATTTAATTAACTGTAAAATTAAACAACTTATTCAACGTGGCATCATTTAGGACAAAAATAAGACATAATGCCAATTTATTTTTATTTTTATTTTGGTAATTTGGTTTCTTTATCGACTAATTCGGGAATGATATATAGGGAGATTCTTAAGACATGAATAAAATTCCGCACAAGGTCATCTTAGTGAGATTGAAATTCAAGACCTTGACAAGTTAAATACAGACATATAAATAAGGAAAGTCACACTATTAGATTACATTAAATACAGACAAATAAATAAGTAAAGTCACACTACTAGATTACAACCTTAATCTTAAATGTCAATTTAATTAACATGTTTCAAATAAGTCAATGTTTAAAATTGGTACGTTTCATCAATTCAAATAATTAAAAACATTTTAATTAATATCTTAAGAAGATATTGTGGCTAAATATGATATTGAGTATATATATATACAATTAAGAAAACAAAAATTAAGGAAAACTCTCGATTTTAGTTCTGTAACTATTTACGTTTCCCAAACTTAGTCATAAATCTTTAAAAATACCTAACTAGATCCTATAACTATTTTCAAATTTTGAAATAGGTCATTCCGGTCAAAACCCTCCCCTTTTTCGGCACTTCCAATCACATGAGATACACAAGCCCTGTTTTTTGAGGGTATTTTCGGTAATCTCTTCCATCCCTTAAAAACAAAATAAAAAATTATAAACTAACTCCCCATTACAGTGAAGTGAAGAAGAGGAAAAAGAAGAAATGGGAGGATTTTGGCCTGAAGGACCTACTTCAGAATTCAAAAAATAGTTATAGGATCTAGTTAGGTATTTTTAAAGATTTAGGATTAAGTTCGAGAAACGTAAATACTTACAGAACTAAAGTCGGAAATTTTTCATTAATTAATTACTCAATAAATCGTCCGGACCTGGTCTATACGTAGACAAATTGATTTGTCCTATTCAGACAGACGTCAAGCATACATGGAATGATTAGGATTAATGACTGTCGAGTTCCAAAAAATAAAAATAAAAAATAAAAACTGTAGTTATATTTATTAATATTCGAATTAGTTGAGGTTGACGTTGAAATTCTTTTATTTGTTTAAATTTTATAGTATCATTATTGTATTTATTTATTTATGCGCCCCTTATAAAGCTACTACTGGGAAAAATAATTTTCAAACTTATAAATTATATAAACCTGACACTTGGGACATTACTAGGGGCAAGGATGCTATAGCGACCCTCAAAAATTCATTTTAAAATTATAATTTTCTATTCTAAAAAAAAAAATCATAATTTTCTCTATTTTTTATCTTGATATAAAAAGTTATAAGTTCGAAGTTAAAAAAAAAAAAAAATTTTAAATATATATATATATATATATAACATTTTTAATTATATTTTTATTACACTAATATAAATATATTAAGCATCATTATTTTATTAGTATTTAAGTAATTTCTTGTGAATTATCAAAACAAAAAAAAAAAATGATGATATTTAAGCATATCTATATAGGAAATAGTATAAGCATCTCATTACTAGAAAAATAACAATAAATGTTATATTAATTTCTTAAAATAACATGTTTTTTAATTTTTTTTTTTTGTTTTTTTTTTTAAAAAAATCTCAAATCTCTTCATCTTCACACACACATATATATAGAGAAATTAACGGTGTTTTTGGATTGGAATTTTTTTTGAGAAAATTCATTTTTTAAAAAAAGAATTGAGTTGATTGCGAATAACAAGAAGTAAGGTGGGACCAATGTAAGATGTTGTCTAGTAAATAAGAAACAAAAATAATATATTTTATTAGTGTAATGATGATTTTTTATTTGAATTATATATATTTATAACAAGTAAGTGAATTTTTTATTCATTTTTTTTGCCACCTCACCAGACATAAATAGTAACATGTCAGATTGGTGTCCAAACAAGTACAACTATTTTTTTTTGAGTTTGAGTGAAATTATGAAGAAAAAAAAAAATCTCAATCAAAAAACGACCTAATTTTTTTTTTGATAGAAAATTAGTGGATTTGTTCTTTAATGTTTATGTCTTTGGTGTAACTATTTTTTTTTATTTAGTAGGTCCTCAATGTATAACAGATAAATATATTTAGTCTTTCTATTAACAAAATTTATTATTTGAGTAGATAAAAAAATAAATTAATTTATTCAAATAATGAATTTTATAAAAAAATTGACTAAATGTATCTGTTTATTATGTATTAAGAACTAATTAAATAAATAAATAATATATTTTTGAAAATTAAATATATTTTAAAAATAAAATTATTATTGAAATGTAAATACTAAAAATGAGTAAGTGGGGTACAAATTTTTCTTTTTGGATTTGCTAATCCAACAATTAAAGAAAAAGCGCGTGGATGATGACTTGTCAAAAACATGAATTCTAATTGCTGTTATAAGACTGGCTTTACAAACCAACACATGTACACATAATACATATACATACATATATATATATATATGATTTAAGGGAAACGATCTGGAATCGTGATTCTTGATTCTTTAGCACGTTGATGAACATGAATATAATTTTAGGCCAAGTGCTGGTTAATTCTACGTGTTTTCATATATATATATATATACACAGTTTATTCTATAATACTTTACTTACTATAAATTTATTTTCGATATTTCATTATTACATATTCGAATTTATTCTCTCATAACACCTTTATTTTAGCATAATAATTATACATTTTTTAAAAGTTTAATATTTAAGTACAATGTGTAATGACTCAATAGTATGATTCTCTTTATTTAGGTCTCTTCACCTGACATAACAACCATATGATACAGTGTTAGAAGTCTACCCCATAAATATCTGTTGAATTAATCAATGAGAACACATAGTTACAAAAAAAAAAAAAAAAAAAAAATTCGACTTTAGTCCTGTAACTATTTATATTTCCTGAATTTGGTCCTAAATATTTAAAAATACTTAACTAGATCCTATAACTATTTTTGAATTCTGAAGTAGGTCCTTCCAACCAAAATTCTCCCCTTTTTCGGCTCTTCCAATCACGTGAGATACACATGCCCTCTTTTTTTAGGGCATTTTCTGTAATTTCTTTCATTCCTCAAAAAAAAAAAAAAAAAAAAATTATAAACTAACTCCCCACTACTGAAATTTCTTCTTCTTCCTCTTCTTTACTTCACTGTAATGGGGAGTTAGTTTATAATTTTTTATTTTGTTTTTGAGGGATGGAAGAGATGACCGAAAATACCATAAAAAAAAGGGCATGTGTATCTCATGAAGTGCCGAAAAATGGGAGAATTTTGGCCGGAAGGACCTATTTCAGAATTTGAAAATAGTTATAGGATCTAGTTAAGTATTTTTAAAAATTTAGGACCAAGTTCGGAAAACGTAAATAGTTACATATATATATATATATATTTATTTCCTATACTTGCACAAATAAATTAATAATAAATTAGAATATAAGAAACAATAAGGCATAACTCAGCTAGTAAAAGCGTCATTTATGATCTAGAAAGTTATGAATTTAAGTCACGTTAAAAATGAAAAAGCCACAAAATTTTAATATATAACCCCAATTTTGATTTAATAGTACATCCCAACAGAGACGACCGTATATATTCAATTTATCTCTCTCAACCTGGATGCCATGCGGTGGGCCTTTGAAGATTTTAATATAAGCCGGAGGGATTTGCTAATCTTTCAAAGGTAAAGTGTGTACTTACAATGGAAGTAAGCATGATATATGAATAATGTATTAATGAGTGACTTCACAAATACATATATATATACATATAAAAAATACTATTCTTTTACGTTATATGTCTTATATATATAGGATAAATAGCCAATTTAGTCCCTCAAGTTTATGTTTTGATCTGTTATGATCCCTTATGTTTATTTTTGTCCAAAG
>JAXGGT010000002.1:3864312-3891338 GCA_035583425.1 Marsdenia floribunda
ACATTTATTATGAATGATAATTTGTCTCGAATAAGCCATTTTTTTCTAATACAAAACTTATCCACATACACCCTAAAATTAAAATTGATTGTATTTTTTATTTTAAAGAATAAAAATGTATTTGAATTACCCTTCAATTCAAATTGAATAAGAAATTGTTGTTTCTCAATAACTTTTTATATTTAGATTTTTTTTTTTAAAATTAAAATTTATCCCCTACATTATACACTAAAATTATCACCTCAACATTATAACTCTACTAAAGTATTAATAATATTTATATTACTAATAAAATAATATTACAAACTTTTTTCCAAAAAAAATTTATCTTACACAAATAATCATTACACCTTATAAAATTTATAATTTAATCCCATTTTTTTCAACATAAAAATTTATTTAAAAAAAAAAATTACAAACATCATTCATTTAGAATGAAATTTTATGATTTGTTTACAAAATAATTATAATCCAAACACACCCTAAAATAAAATAATATTATTAGGCGTTCTTTATATATATATATATATAAGAATAGCATTATGATTGTAAAATATTAATTTAAGAGTATTTTAATAAAACAATCCATATAAATAATAATATATAAATAAATAAAAAAAAAAAAAAAAACCCATTTGCCACGAAGCCAGGGATTTTACGTGTCCTATTTCCCATCGTATGCAGGAATACTAAGATTCAATTAAGGTGAGCTCAAGCTTGGGCCGGTGAGGTTGGGGCTCCACAACCTCCATATGAATCTGCACGGTTTGAAGGACGCCATACGATTTGTTATTGTCAGATCTTTTAATCCTCTGCTGTTGTTCATCCACTCCCCACTCCCCTCCTTTATTTAAATTGATTGGCCCTTCAATACCATACCTGCAAAATGGGTCGGAAGCTCATCAAAGCCACGTCATATATAGTAAAACAGAACACATGACCCTTCATGAAACTGTAAAGAGCAAATAAGAAATCCTAAAAACAATAGGGGAAATTACACAGTAAATAAAACATGGTACAGAAGAAAACCATACTTGGGAACAAAAACAATGAAGCCGTTTGACCGTATTTTCACTATTCTGGCCTCAGCATCTGTGGGTCTGGGGAGCGTGCCAAAATATACATGTCAGAGAGGGAGGAATGGGACAAAAGAAAAAAGGGAACAATACAAAATAAAAGAACAAGAGAATAAAAGAATTCCAAGGCATAATACCTGTTTTTAAAATAAATAAGTGTGTGCAGCTCAACAGAAGCCCGACTTGCCATTTGTGCATTCCGGTGGCGATAATTTAGATCTATATGAACAAAAATAGGTAACAATTTTATGCTCACAAACTCCAATATTCAGACGAGCATGTGATCAAGAATTATCAGGCATGCAAGCGGATAAAATTATATTCTAACAAAGATGTTTCCAAGATGGTTCTTACTATCAGCAATACTTGTAAGCTGTGGGCGGTCCTGAAAGATGTCTGGTAGCCTGTTTATTCCTAATGATGCTGCAAGCAACCTGTGAACAACCACATCTACACAAGGGCAATGTCAAATTGGGTTACCATCCAGATTCACTAAAAATGAAAAGTAAAAAATTTTAGTACCTGCATATCTTCTGATAGGGGAGGTGAAATGAGTGTAAAGTGGTGCTGCAAGACCATAATGATTAAACTCCGGGGGAGTGAGATCTCCACTACAAAAGTACACCGCCTAGGTTTTCATAGGGTAAATGTGAATTACTGAACTTCAAACACTAACAATACTTGGAAAATCAATCATATGAAAGTACCTGGGTCATGCATCTGGTTGCCAGAATACGTATCAGCTTATTGAAGTAAGGATCATCACCCTGGATGGGGGAATACAATCATTCCAAATTAAACAAGCACATTTAGCAACTACCTCACACATTCATTAGAAATACTAACAATTAACATCAAATGAAATGAAGAGGAGGGAAGAAAGATCAGAGATTCGCAGCCAGCCCTAACAGAGTAGAATCGGAAACTAAGGTGCAAAGGCCATAAATATTTATTGCTATCGTCAAACAAAAATAAACACGTCTGTAGAATCTTATTACAAACAAAACACAGAAATATATATACATGTATATTAGCATCTCTTTACCAAAAGAGGCATACACACATTTTGCTATATGGGTAAACAGATGTAACTTTCAAAAGGATGAAGAGCCTACCACAGCACGATCAAGTGATTCAGCCAGAGCTTTTGATGATGTAACATCCAGACTCAGACCAACAGCAGCAGCTGTTCTAATCAAAGGTTCCAGCATCTCTTTTGTTGGAGTAGGATGTCGTCTGTACACAATTATGTTAGGGGGGAAAAAAGCATAATGGAATTTCTGATTGGCAGGGGAATGAAGACTACCACTTTACCTTAGTAGTGAACACTCAGAAAAATGTTTTAAAATCTTTGCAGCAACTGAAACATTAGCTGCAAGCATAAACTCCTCAACCATTTGATTAGCTTCTCTTATTTGGTACATTCCTGTAATTACGCCACACAACAATGGTGTAAACAAAAGTTGAAGAGAGTATGGGTGTGTATATATGTATGACAACACACAGGAGAAACTTTCAAAAGAATTTGGTCACTCTATTTTGAAAAGTATATAGTGTATACATGAACATACCAATATCAAGAGGGTCATGAGTTTCAGTATCAATTTGAAATTTCACTTCTGCCGAGGCCAATGTTAGGGCTCCTCTGTCAATACGCCTTTGCCTCATAATCTATAAATTGTTAGTTGTGAACAGCCCATGACTGATATTCAGCTTCAATTTCTTCGGTATGATTTCTAATACATAATAACTGAAAGAACTAAATACCTTAGCTAATGCATTCATATTTCGCAAATTTGTAGTAACTGGATCCGCCAACCGACTGCAATTAACAATATATACAAAGCAAGATAATTGTACGAACACAAAGAGAATTGAAGAATACAAATATTACATATTCTAGAGCCACTGTAGGAGATAGAGATGTTTTATTGCTGCCTTAAATGAATAAACAACACCCTATTATGTAGAGTTTACTTTACCATGACTAAGTGATACAATATATGTCCAGTGGTGGTTGAATCTAATCATATAAGGCAGCTATAAAAGCAGATTAGGAGGCCTTCAAATATTGGCAAGTAGAGTGCTTTCCTTACATGTAAAATTAAACCTTTTTTTTTCAAAGCATAAACAGAACTGCTAGAACTGAGAACTATTTATCTGGGAAGAGAGAGGGGAATAGCTAATGATAACAGAACGCCAGAAAAACCAAGGGACATATCATGTTAACCTGATTAAGCTGATAATAATTGAGTTCTAGAATTCTTGACTGTTAAAAATCTAAAGTTACTCAAATATGAACAGAGATAAAACCACTCTATATGAGTACCTATCATCCATCCTTGCTTGAGCTTCCACGTACGACAAAGCTGCACAGGACTTGATCACACTTTTTGTGTACTTCGTAGAAATAATCTCAGCTTCAGGGGTCATTTCCTGAAAAGGGGAAAATTTTATGTGAGCCAACCATACATTGGTCAGCAGCAGGTAGAGAAAAACATACTGTTATTACAAGTAATTTATGGGTTTGCATAAGACTACGATGAACAGAAGCATTCAGGAAGTACGCATGAGGGACCCAATCCTTTTGACAAATGAAACATTCCAGTCTAGTCAAGATACTTAGATCTACTACAGAACCTAGTGATTTAAGTAGTCTTCAGTAGGAACAAACAGAACTCAGAATTCTGATCATAGTCTAAAAGCAGTTTTTATTACACATAGAGCTTAAGATGGAAGATAACTTTTAAATAGATTTTGCAGTAATCACTTTTTTCAGCAGACAAGACAACCAAAAAATCCACCATTTAATGAGCACTTCTTAAAATTAGATAGCTTAACATTGTATGCTGTTTGCATACAACACATTGATGGATCCACAAATCTCAGCATATAATTCAGTGATAAAGGGATAATGAAGATCAAGAAATAAATTGCACAAGGAGCAGCATAAAGAGAGAAGAATAGAAATCTAATCATGGCACATACCCAAATAACTGAGAAAGCTAGTCTCTCGACATCAGCACGAAGAGAACAGATATCTGCAGAATAGAATCAGCTTATATGATTGCATTTTGCATGATTTTAGCGAGATTTCTTCAAGCGTTAATATGGAACTAAACCATCCCCATCCTAGATTTTGAAAAGAACATATGTACCTTCTGTCAGAGGTTTTGGAAGCATGTCAATCCGACGCTCAACAAGGTAGACAGAGGTACCTCTTTGGGCAGCCTCATTATCAAGAGCCGTTCCAGGGTGAACAAAATTAGTGACATCAGCAATGTCTAAATGCTATTAAGGAAGAAAGCTTGAAGCAAAATTTCTACCAGTTGTAATAAAAAATTCAAATTAATATATTTCAGAAGCCAGGAAGCTCAGCTGGCAAATTCATTTCTGTTATGGAGATGGGAGGATGGAACCTAAGAGAGTGTTTAGTGGGTTTAGAAACATCCAATTTTAGTTTATTAAAATTATAGAAAACCAATTAAGATCCTAGGAGAACAAGTGATGCCATATTAAGAATTGGCATCAATGAAAATGAAACAGGTAAAAGTTATAAAGAAGACATAAGGGTAAGGGATGAAATAGATTCAGTTCAGCATAGGCAAAGGCTTTTCTTGACTTGGATTATCGTTTTCAAGTCCTTTATAAATTGAACCTGCCAAATTGAAAACAATAAAGATAGCACAGCAGCTTGACACCTAGGCACAAGAGCAGAACGAATTCTTTGAAAGTTTAGATGCACAGAGTAGATTACTCTATTGTTTTTCAGGTAAGTGTATTTCTATTGACAACAAACTAACGGAAAGTTTCGTATCAAACTCTAGCAAACCAATTTCCCAAAATAAAGCAAACTTCCAATTAATGTGTATGCCACTTTCCAAATTTGTGGACCAAGTATTGCCACAAAGATTGAAGACAACGGATTATGGTGATACAAATCATTTGGTGAGTAACAATAAGAGTAAAGGATACGCACTCCTACTTCAAAATTGCCATTTGAAAGAGCTGTGCAGTGCAATGCATCATCTATATCCTTGCATCCTTCACCATAAAAGATAGAACTGATTATGTACAGAGGAAATTCCCCACAAGAACTAATGAACTCATGATCACCACCATAGAAAGGTAGGAAAACAAATAGAAAAAATGTGTCAGAAAGGAAACTGAAACAAATGCCAATTTTAGTAACTACGGATGACAAACCTGGAGGATCCACACTGAAAACACACAACTGACGTAAATCCTGCCTGACAGGATTAGCCACATCTTCAGAAGAAACAAACCAGGGCAATGGTGGCAAGCATGACAAAACTTGAGAAGAAAATGGTCTGGCATCTATATCATTTTCTATTAGTACCACCTACAGTGACCATAATAAAGAAATTTAAATGCTTGCAGACTTGACAATAGAGAAATTTAGAAGGAAGTTCCAAACAACGTGAGAGGGAAAATGAGTTCCAATGGTAGCACAACATATGATACACCATCAGACAAACAAATTGTTATAACCACCATGTCAGTGATAAATAAACTGTAACTCCACCACTATTTACCTCACTTTCAGTATCTCTGTCGCCTATTTCTCCAATTGTCCTGACATAATGGCCAGAAGGATATCGAGATAGGCAATCCCATGAATCAACAGCAACAAGAATTCTCTTATCCAGGAGATTTCCAAGCTGTCGTGTTTTTATCCTAATTTTCGGAATTCTACGATCTTTGGAAATGAATAAAGCATGGGCTATACCACCATCTCCTGCAGGCATTGACATTGGCTCCAAAGATCCACAATATCTGTCCATTATGTTCATCAGAGAAATAATACACAGTACAGATCAATTGATACAGAATATAAAGGTGCTCAAACATTGAAGAATTCTTAATCAACAAAGAATCTACTATATAGTTTAATATGGAAGTTTTAAGTTACAAGTGATTAGTTGGAATCCAAACTTAATTGTTTTATAGTTCTGGAATATCCATCCTAGAAGTCCTAGTAGATTTAGAATTGTTAAACTACCACTTGCTCTAAAAGTTTAAAGCTAATAAGGAGTTAAATTTAATCATTTAACACCCCTCCTCACGTGCAATCCGAACACAAATTTTCATAAAAAGGCCCAACATGTGAAACCTCCTGCTCTAATACAATGTTAAATTGCCACCTCATCCAAAAATTTAAGTTGGTAGACAATGGTTGAATTTAACTACTTAACAAGATTTATGTAGAAGTCCTAATTTTCTAATCTTTACTAGTTCTACTTTAGAAGGCACCCCCTAGTAAATGAAGAATTTGTTTAGAAGCTTCAAATAGAGGATTTTTTTATATGCATGCAATTTTTTCAGTTATTGATATTTACAGAATATTCTGCATGTGGTTGTGTGATGAGTTGAACAACCCCTATGGTGTGATGCTCAGGTTTGCTACTCTTAGTGAGACGCTAAGAATTCTTTACTTCCCTTTTGCTTAAATTGCATGTACAATTTGTTCTGCATCACCAATTCAGCAAAGGAATACTGAACTTACAACATGTACAATCCACAATGCAAATGCAATGATTACTTGGTAGAACTTATTGCCTAAACACAAGCTAAAGAAGTTATATTCCTACTTCACCATGCTGCCTGAGGAACCACTAGATTAGATACTTCTTAATATCCATAAGATAAAGTTAGCCATATACCATGAGGCTAGCATGAAAAAGTAGTAACCTATCATGTAAGATGAGAACTATAATGTTTTTTATGCATAAAAGTTTCCTGCAAGTGACCTGATGATTTTAGAAAATTTGAGGAAAGAGATATTAACAAAAACACTTCAACTAATAATTCCAGAATAAGAGGGAGAACAGCATCAATAGCAGGAGTCACCATGTGGAAAAGGTTAAGAAATAAAAGGAACAAGTGAAGGACCAAAAAAATAAAGCAAAAACTAATTTGAAGTCAATTAAGAACTGTACTAATCAGATCACTTACGATTTCCAGTTTCGTTTTATAATACCAATAACACGTCCAGATGGGCGAGACGAAACAACATTTGCACCCCCAGCTGACTCTTGCACTAGATTCGTGTCCCTAGGAGCATCATCAGCACTGTTTGGAGCTAGATGAACATCTTCCTCTTCATCCTCTGGAAAGTAAGAAAGCAATGAAACAATAGAAAATGATAACATATCTGTACACGCATATTAGGATGGGGTACACAAGCACAAAGAGATAGAATGCAAGAACAACACAAGGATAAATTCCGCCCCCCACAAAATATAGAAAAAATGAAAAGCAATGAAACTAGAAGGAGTATATATCCAATAATTAAGCAAAGTGGCTGAATAAGCTACTTTCTTCTGCAGCAAATATGAGGGAAACCCTGGATAGTTCCTTATAGTATGTATCTAAAAGTAAGTAAATCCCATTTTCTGTGGCATCAACAAGCAAGAAATTTTCAGGCCGTGCTACTTTCATTGCTTACACTTAGATGTTCACCACTTACTTTAGAAATTACTCCTCCCTCAGATGATGACCATAGTAGTAAAAGTAGTAAGAGATCATGAGAAGCTAGCTATTTGAGTTTACCATACTACACAATGAAGAAAGAGCATAGACATTTCCACAACCATAAGCAATAAAAAGTAACAAGGTAGAGGCTACAATAGTCAGTAGAATGAGATCTGGACCTTCATCAGCTATCACTAAAGATTTCTCTTCAAGCCACTGGTCTTGAGGCAAAAGTTCTACAGCTACAATGTCACCATCAAAAGCTCTATTCATATTTGCACGGCCGTATATGATTATTTCATCACCAATACTTTCACTTCCAACATATGCTTCAAATGGATTATAACGGTTTACACGAAGTTTTCCTTGATGATAAATCCCACGAAGCAAACCAGAAGTGATCTCTGACATTGGCTTATGCTGCATAACAAGCATGTTGCAAGTAAAAACAAAGTTTGATGACACTAGAAACTTCCTGTAAGGAAACAAATAAAACAAGAAGTGCAAAGTATACCTCCGCATAGATAACTTTTCTCTTTGAAGGCCTAAGATCCTCTACATCCTCCATGATAATATCCTCAGATGGAGGCTGAACAATTAGGTCAAGCAACTCTGGCTTATCAAGTGATTTCACATATGATTCAACTGAAATAGCAAGTGATTGGTATCAGATTATCACGAGACATGATATCCAGTAAATAATTAGTGGTAAGGAACAAGACTCACAGGAATACAACAAGTACAAGAATAGCATACGCAACTGCATTAACAGTACTTCTAAGAAATGTCTATAGGAAAAGATAGCGAAACCAAGGCAATGGAAAAGGATAACTTTTTGTCAACCTGTCTCTGCAGAAATGCCCTCCTCTAAGGCCTTCCTCTTATTTTCTCTATCATTTGTGACCAATAAGACCTGCACAGCTTTACCAAGATGATTCTGATACCATTGGGTAGCCACCCGAATTGCTGGAATTTTTTCAGTACCAAAAGTGAGAAATGAACACAAAAAGTTAGTAACAAATACACCTATACAACATCAGGAGAAGGATATAAAGTAATATACTACAAATATCCCGTGTTAGATTCATATAACTGTTGTGATTTATGATTACCTAAAGGCAAAAAAATCAATTAATTGTAAATGGATGTACTACAAGAAACTCACAATAATGTTTCAATATTCTCAACCCTGAACTTGAAATAGAACACTAAAGGGAAAAGACAAACCTCTATCATTGCGATCATTTGGAGTCTCACCGGCCATCTCTTTTACATATGTATCCCTTTGCAAGAAAAAGAGGAGAAGAAACAAGAAAGTTTTACTTATCCATTTATAATCACGAACACGAAAAACATAAAGAAAGCTTGCAAAAAAATAGTGCCCAAATCTAACATAAAAAAAGGAAAATTTAGAATGGTGCTTGAATCCATCAATGAACATTCTCAAAACTGAAACTTTAGCATTATTTACTATTATGAAAAACACTAAGGATTACATGCAATACCCAATTAAGGACATTAACAAAAATGTAGGTTAATTAAACTAAACTAATATATAAAGTACAATAGTTATTAGAGATTAGGTTTCAAGGGACCATGTGGGAACACCTGTGATGTTGATTGGAGAAGACGTAAAATTTCCGGGAAGAGCTGCTGCAAAGAGCCCTAAGTCTATTATATATTCCAATATTCTTATTCTTCACCTCCTCCAGCACCACAGATAACACCACGACATCATCAATAGCAGGATTCTCCAGCAAGTCAATCTAATGAACATTCAGGGGAAAAATATATATATATATACATACAAACGTACAATAAGGAAAGTTAAGTTCTTTAAGAAAAGTAATTTTAAAGTGTCATTACACAATCCAATTAAAATGAACATTCAAAATAATCTGAAGAGGGAAAAAAAAAATCCCTAACCTGATTGAGAACAACGTTAGTATCCACAATAAGAATTCTGGAAGCAGTGCTGCTCAAACGAGCACCAGAAAGATCACAGACATTGCAAAATGGAGCTCCACAGTATATATCATCTCTCAAATAATGTTCCCTAACAACCTATACATAAACAAAATCATCAAAGTATTACAATAAGCTCAAACCCTAGTTTCCGAGCATCTGAATTTAATCGAGTTCCTAAAAAATAATAATAATAATAATAATAATAAAGGTTCAAAGAGATTATCAGGGTGGTGGGGAGAGAGAGAAAGAGACCTTCCGGACTCCGCCTTGCTTCGTTTTTCGCATGAAAGTCTTGCTCTGCAACATGATTCAAGAACTTTTATTCGGAACTGAGAGGGGCTTTGCAGTGAGGTTTATCAGTGGCTGCCGCAGCTCCCGGTTTCCTTTTTCTTTTTGGTTGCTTCGTACCAAAGGCTGATTTTAGCCGCGCAGAAGAAACAAGTTGAACTTTCAGCTGATTATAGAACCACCAGACCGGTGACACTCTTTTATTTTCATTTTTTTCTTTTTCTTTTAGAATTTTCCTCGGTGTATTTTCTTTAAATGAAATTAAATTATATTTTTTTAAATATATATATATATATATATATATACTATTATACATTTAACACCCAATTATAAAATATATATATTACGAAGCTTTTTATTTTTTAAAAAATTTTCTATGACTTATGTTTAATTCTTTTTTAATGTTTTTATGTAAATAATTAACATCATTAATTTTTTTTTTATAAATTTTATTTTTTATAAATAATTAATTTATAGTCTAATTATATTAGAACTTTAAAATTTATTTAAATACTATTTGAAAATATAATATGTATTTGTATATTAAATATTTATATTTCATAATTTATGATTATAAAATTTTTGCTATGAAAAAATTCATATAAATAAATAAATTGATTTTAAAATTAATTTATCTCTAAAAAATTATTTTTTTATTAATATTTAATTTAATATTCTTTTATATATAATTTTTCTAATTTTAAGTGTAAATCTTATTATTTTTTAAAAATAAATTTAATTTAAATATATCTATTATATTATAAAGACTCTAAATATTCTAAAATATCGTTTAAGACATTAATTTAATTAACCTAAAAAATTAATACTCTTTAAATTAATATTTATAATTAAAAATAAAAATATATATAATCGTATTAAAATTATAAAGAACATAATTTTATTATTTTCATCGATCTAAAAAATTTAAATATATTAATATTTTAAACAAAAAAATTTAAGATACACTAGGTTTTTTCTTTTTCTTTTTTTTTTTATTTTGAAGTACTTTGATCTCTGACCTGTTTTGAACTTAGGACGATTCTAATCATACACTATGTTTTTATTTATTTTTTAAATATGACATATTAATATATTTTTACAAATATGACCTATTCATAACAATATTTTACATGTGAAATTTTAATTTTTTTCCATCGTGTAATTTTGCTTAATTATTGAATTAAGTTTTTAAATTGAGTATTAAAGAGAAGAATGAGAATACATCAAAAATAAAAAAGAAAAATAATCAAAAGAAAAAAAAAAAAAACTAGAAAACTAGAAAACAATAAAATACAAATAAGAATGAAAATAAAATAAATAACAATTAACTAATATAAATAATATATTGATAAAGTGAAAAGTTAGATAAATTATAAAATTATAGATAAAATTTAGAAGATAAAAAGACAAAGTAAAAAAGAAAAAATAAATAAAGGAAAAGACAATAAAATTCAAAAAATTAATAGAAATAACTAAGGAGTGATTAGAAGGAAAATCAGCGTCTAACAAAAAGTTTTATAATCTTATATATAATAGATACATATATTTATCATAATTTAAATTAAGAGATTATTTTTTAAAAAAAAAATGTTAAAGGGAGGCTAGAAAAAAAAATGATAAGAATTATGTGTTTTATTTTTAATTATGGGTGTTTCAGAGATATCGTATTCAATATTTGTTATTATTATAATTAAAAATTATTTTTAGATTTATTAATAATTTTATTATATATTTGACAAGAAAATTTAAATAATAGATTTTTTTTTTTTGAGCTACATGTCATTTTATTTTAATATGTTTTGATCATATGACTTCTCAAATTGAATAATGTTATTATCCACTAAACTAAATCTTCTTAACTTAAATATAATAAATTAGTAATATCTCAATTTTAATAATAATTATTAATATTTGTAATAAAATTCTTAAAATAATTAATGATTTTAGGATTAAGACCTTTGGAAAAATAAGGAAAACCTAGGCGGAAGAAGGTTTTGACCAGAAAGAAAAGGAAGACAAGCTCAAGGAAAAGTAAAGGAAAGGAATTATGGACAAACGATACAACACGGTAATCACGGCATATGAAAGATATCTGAATATCCTTGTAAGAAGCTTCGAATCTTTGTTTCCGGCTCATGGTTTCTCTTATATGGATATTCTAATTTTCAATCTTTCATCTGGAATGATCAACCAACCGAAGAAATAGTTCATCAAATCAAAGAGAAGGCCCCTAATCTGTAGAAGATCATTTTGTTGTTTGTTAAAATCCATCGATGAACCATCATTTTCAGCTTCTTGCGCTGTGCACTTGGCTGGCAATTTTTGTTTTAGTTGGTTCTTCTACCCATTCTTTGGATACTTACAGGAGTCTGTTGGGGAGAAGTTTTAACGGTCCTCCCAGGCGGTCTTTGTTGTCTGATTCCAAGTGAGTTCTGTACCCTCTTTCTAATTGTTGATTGTTTTGAGATAGAATTTGTTGGTTCTAAGAAGCTAATTTTCATTTTAGGCTTAGTAATTGTTTGATATTTTCTTATTAATCTTGGTTTGAGATCCGAAAATTCAAGAATTCCCTTTTTTGTTGTTTTATATAGAAATAGGATTTCTATTTGATTAATTGTGAAGCTCATATTTCCCTGTAAAAGGGGTTCTTTAGTTGCACAAAAAGTTACAAACTTTACACCCCAAGGGAGAAAAGAAAATCTGGGTCTAAACTTGCATTGAGGTTGTCTGTGTATGTTGGTTTGAACTGCTAAATTGCTTATGATTTTTTTGGGGGGAGGAAATGCAGGCATTCAAGTCAAATTTAGAACTTTCAGAACTTTTATTCATTTTTATTCTTTATTTTTGTTGCAAAAAAGAAGTGTGAGATTCAATTCATGCCAACCTGAAGTTTCAGAATATTTGATATGCAAAATCTGGCAGAATTAGAAGCTGACTTTTAAATGCATATTATTAATTCTGGAATCATATAGGCAAGCCTTTCAAGTTTGACCTAAGTTTTTGGCTGAAAGAGATCAACGTGACATTTCAAAATAATAAGGATGTAAAAATTAAAATTAATCTTTAAGGACCAAAAAAGTAAAACAATTCAAAGCAAAATTTTCTATTTAAGTGATTCAGTTTAAATGTCTCTCCCCCTTGTTAAATTTTTTTTTTTTTTTCCCCCTTTATATTTGGGGTCAAGCAGGGAACCTGAAACTGCGCTGATTGCTGGTTTGGATGGCACAGTGTATTTACTGAACCTTGATTCAATGAAATCTATTTGGTCATTTGATTCTGGACCAACAATTTACTCATCATATCAAGCTCCTCTTGATGAGAACAATAAGGAAAATGCATCTGGTACAAGAAGTGAATACTACATTGATTGTGATGATGATTGGGAATTATATGCTCATAGCAGGCTTGGCAAAGTTGTAAGTTTTTGTGCTTTGTATCTTTATGATATTAGTTAATTGTTTCCTTGAACTGAATCAAGGCCCGTATTCTATTAGTGATAAGCATACATTACATGAATGATTGTTGACAGTTTTTGAATAGAAGTTCTTCCTGCTTATTGCTGACTTTAATGTGGTTATAGTTTTTTCTTTTTTTTCCCCTGAATGTCATGTGCTTATGTTTAAAGGAACTGTTCCCACAGGTTTAGCATTTCTATTATCAATGTGGATTTATTTCACACTGCTTCTGGGTATCATCAAAGAAGGGAATAGTAATTTGGTACTATAGAAAAGTCTCTAATTTCCCCAGTTATGCTGCTACCCTGGGCTACAGATTGATTATTGGACTTCTATGCATTAAGATTTTTCCGAATTTAATCTCTTGATCTTAAGTACAGTATGTTTGTGATATCAAGTGTGGAGCTTGCTTGTAACAGTAGGACCTCTTTCGAGTGTGATCATGTTATGCATTTAATGTAAAACCATCTGAAGTTCTTTATAAAGACATAATGCTATCAAATACTTTTCATATAGTTTTCTGGTATACCATCCTCAATGTCAAGAACATCCATAGAGTTGACCGTCTGGAAGTTCCTGATTTACCTTCCAAGGTTGTATTAAACAAGTTCTGTTACCTTTTCAGTTTTCTTCTACCGTTATGTTTCTTGTATTTTTATCATTTTCTGCATTTTGCTTTTGTCTTCAGAAACTTATGAGGACCCTTGAAGAGTACATAAGTTCTACACCACAGATAGCTGAGGATGGAGGAGTTGTACTTGGATCTAAAAAAACTACTGCTTTTCTTGTTGATGCCAAGACTGGGAGGCTAATCTGCACATATAAAGCTTCTGATTCTCTAGCAACAACTCAGAACAATAGTGTGAATCATATTCTCTATAACACCACTGTTGAAGAACGAGGAGCGTCTAGAACAAAGCTGAAGGATGATGAGCTACCACTTTACATTACAAGGACTGATTATTTATTGACATCTTTTGCTCCAGACTCAAATAAAGTCCTGTGGAATATGACAGTGGCTGAAATTGGGGCTGCTTTCCTATGCCAGGATACAGAAAATTCTTCTGATGGGGCACTTCTTGATTCAAAGGTTTCTGAACCTGATTTTAATATGCCCTTGCCTTGTCAATCTAAAGCTCTTATCTACCGCTTTCGCAACCATGACATGTTGGAATCCTTTTCTAGGCCTAGTGGGCTTCCTGGAGCTCACCATCAAGAGATGATGCTTACATCATCAATAGATAATGATATAAAGCCTTCACAACCAAATCTCCGTAAAGTTCTAGAGTCTTCTTCATCCCTCCTCCATGGACGTGAAATAATGGATTCTCATCACGAGAATACTAATGAACTTGTGCTTCCTTTGCCTTCAATGAAGGTAAATGCTGGGTCTCAGGTGCCAGGGGTAAAAATTAGTTCTAGCAATGGACAAAGTACGGTGTTTGACAAACTTATGTTCCCTTTAATCTTTTCAGCTATTATTCTTGTAGCATATGCTAATTATGTTCATGGCCCATTGGCTAGAAGACTTGAGTGGATTAAGCTCTTTGGTGGTAAAGCTCTAAAATCTGAACCACCCAAAAAGAAAAGAGCTAGGAAATCTGGAAAGATTGATAGCAGTACTGATAAAAGGGATAAGCATCCACTGCCAGATGGTGAGGTCTCATCCAAGGATATGGGTGGCAACTTCTTGTTGAACCTCAACCAACAAACTGCGGGAATTGATGGGCGCACAATTGGTAAATTATTTGTCTCTAACAAGGAGATTGCTAAAGGGAGTAATGGTACTGTGGTACTTGAGGGAATTTATGAAGGTCGTCTGGTTGCGGTGAAGCGCCTTGTTAGAGCCCATCATGATATTGCTTTCAAAGAAATTCAAAATCTCATTGCCTCTGATCACCATAAAAACATTGTCCGCTGGTATGGAGTGGAACAAGATCAAGACTTTGTGTATCTTTCACTTGAACGCTGTATTTGTAATATGAATGATCTGATTGACTTGTACGCTGAGAATCAAGCTCATAGCAAGATACTGGATGCTGAAATATTGACGGTGGATAGATTCAATTTGCATTCTCTTAAAGTTCATATGCAGGATACTAGGTTGTGGATGACGAATGGCTATCCATCACCAGTTTTATTAGAACTGATGAGGTTAGTATTTTGGTCTGTAATGTACTTGCACGTATACTTGAAGAAGATTATGGTGTCAGCTCATTCTTATGATTCCAATGCCATGGAAATTTAGTAATTGTTTATTTGCAACCTGATGAACCAGGCAGATGATGTTTGAGGCAGGTCACCTTTGAATTTTCTTCACTGATTCCATTTTTGTTGCTCTCTTTTCTCCAAAATTTTGCAAGACAGGGACGTGGTTTCTGGACTTGTGCATCTACACGAGCTAGGAATTATGCATCGTGATCTGAAGCCCCAAAACATTTTGATACTGAAGGGAAGGCCTTTATGTGCCAAGCTTTCTGATATGGGTATCAGCAAGCGCCTTGCTGGAGATACTTCTTCCTTGGGTCAACATGCCACAGGCAAGTGTAGAAAGTGCTATTGTAAGCATGAATATTGTCAATAGGGGTTTGAGTGTGCTGCTGAATTGAACTCCAACTAGACTCAAATTCAATTCAAATTCTTTTTCCCCTTTTAGATAGTGCTTTTTACTCAAACTGATTAGAGGATTCCATAATCAATTGAGTTCAAACCTGAACTCCATTATTCTTCATAGAGGTTTCTGAAGTAACTAGATGTATTTGAGCTCATATAGGTTTCAGCTCAATTAACTAAGTTAAAATAATGATTTGAGTTTGAATTTGAGCTCAGGGTTGTCAAGGGTGATAGGCACACTCGAGGCACTTTAGGGCCTCATGTAGTTCAAGAGCAAGGCTATTGTTGCTCGCCCAAGTAAAGTTAGGCATATATATTCGTATATAAATGTAATATAATGAGCTTAAGAGGTTAATAATTGAGCTCAAGGATAATGACAACACTGTTTGAGCTCAAGCTACTTGACTACGTGGCTCAATTCCTTTGCAGCTCTAGCAATCACACCAGCTGCAAGACACTTTTTACTGTCAGCCTGAAGTATCTAACAACTTGACAACTTGCTATAATTGTTACCTCTGAACCATTTTTTTTATCTAAATGAATTATTCAATGTTTCCTAATTTTAATTTATTTTCTGTAGTTTGTGAGGATTAGTTCTTTGCTCATGTAAAAGGTCCTTCACCGTAGGTTATGGAAGTTCAGGATGGCAAGCACCAGAACAACTTCTTTGTGGACGTCAAACAAGGGCTGTAGATCTCTTCAGTCTTGGTTGTGTTTTATTTTACTGCATCACTGGGGGTAGGCATCCATTTGGCAGCCGTCTTGAACGTGATATCAATATTGTTAAGAACCAAGTAGACCTTTTTTTTGTTGAATATATTCCTGAAGCTGTAGATCTGTTTTCCCATCTATTAAATCCAGTTGCTGAATTGAGGTGAGGCCATACTATGATGAATGTGGCTCTTCCCTACATCCTTCCCCACATTTGGTATAATTTCTTTCAATAAAAATTTTTGATCTCAGACCAAAAGCAGCAAAGGTGTTAATACATCCTCTTTTCTGGAGTGCTGAGACGCGGCTGTCATTTCTTCTGGATTCAAGTGACAGGGTAGAACTAGAAGACAGGGATGAGAATGTTTCTCTGCTGTTAAAAGCAATAGAAAGTACAGCACCTCTAACTTTGGCCGGAAGATGGGATGAAAAATTGGAACCAACATTTTTGGATAACATAGGGCACTACAGGCGCTATAAGTTTGACAGTGTTCGTGATTTACTCAGGGTGATACGAAATAAGAGGAATCATTACAGAGAACTTCCTGCAGAAGTTCAGGTATTCTCCATTTTTACTTCTGATGCATCATACTCAAATTCATGTTAGTACATGGTTGATTGTATGCTTCAATTTGTTCAAGATTTATATTTCAAGAAAGTTATTATTAGGAAACTTATTTGATGGGATGTTTGGTGCAAGAACCATTTAAATCACTATCACTCTTACAACATTCTGTCTTTTATCATTTTGACGTCACATTTGTTTTTTGATCCCTAATATTCTCTTTGGTGTTCATTTCAGGAGATTCTGGGACCAGTACCAGATGGCTATGAAGGTTACTTCAGGAGTAGGTTTCCAAAACTGTTGATCGAGGTATACAAAGTGATGAGTATATACTGTAGAGAAGATGATGAAATTAAGAAGTACTTTGAAATATAATTAAAAGGATTATTATTTATCTACATTTGAGCTAAATACTAAATATGTTGTAAGTTTATCTTCATTTCTTGTACATAAATAAATGTAAAATATGTATGTATGTATATATGTATGTATAATAGTTTGTTGTTAAGTTGTGGAAGAGTATAACCAAGTTTATGACATGGACAGGTTTATTAACAATCTCCTTGTTAAACCCTTGTAGAAGATATCGATCTGTACATATTTTATTTCAATTACAGTACATAGATTTCTACCTAGTACCAACCTTTGTTGGTACACTGGAAGGTGGCAAATCATGGGACACTTTTTTTGTACCTGCAGTTACAAAAGGAAAAGACCAGACAATAATGTCTGATTTTGCTGCTGTAAACAATGTAATAATACTAGCTAGGCTGTATTGCACCAGAACTAGCTGATCTTTTGGTAGAAAGATCTGTTCTGAATCTCTTGGAACTGTTCATACTAGATTCATTATCATCATCCACACTTATGGCTGAAACAATTTCCATCTGCCTTCGTTTACTACGGGCTTTAACAGAATCTTCTCTCTCATCAACAAATGAAAGAAATGTTTGGATTCGTGCTGATGATCTTGAGGTTTGGCTATGGCTGGATAATTCTGTCCCAGTATCAGAATAGTGTTTGATAAATTGGCGTACTAAGCGTATGAAATATATGACAAGAGCAATTAGGCATGCTAATCCGGATAAGAAGAACAGGCCTGAGAAGCTTCCCAGTTCGAGTCTGTCCACTGCAAACTTAGTGTTCTGTGAGCTACAAGCACTTCTCAGCAGCCACTTATCATGAATTCGCTGGAGTTCACCACTTTCTGATAGTTTAAGGATTGCTGTTGATAAGTCTACTGCTAGTGGAGAGTCCCTCCGAAAAGCCTACAAGAAAGAGGATTTATCAGTGACAATCGTTGGTGTGAAAGAATATTTACACTTTGGAATATGTTTGTGTGAAAATGAAGTTCCTAAACTGGCCAATAAACATGGATGAGCATGGACAGGAGAGAGAGAGGGAGTGTTAACAGAGAGCAACTTACAAATCCCCAGCCATTTCTGGTGAACTCTTGACCCACAATGCTAAATTCACAACGTGTGGAAAGAAAGAGTTCTATATATGCACGCTGGTCAACCACAGCAGAGACTCCACCCTCCTTGGGGCCAGCATTCAAGGCTTTCACATAATCTTCAGGTAAATTAAGTGCAATGAGTCTGGATTCATGTACACCTAGTTCTTCAACAAGATAGTCACGGGCAAAAGAACCGTGTTGGTAACCAATGGGATCTCTGCTGTTTAATAAACTCTCAATTCCTTTGATTGGAGAGTAGAGCTGCTGAACTGTGAGGATTGAGGTGAGGCTAGCAGTATAACTAGAGTTGATTATCAGAACCACAAACAGCCAGATAACAAGAACAATGCGGCCGAGTGTGCTGACAGTATTTTCTTCTGTAACACACACCAGTAACTTAGATTTCAGCTTTTCCAATTTTACCATAAACATCTAAAAAGACACGTTGATGAGGTTGTAAGACAAAAGAGTAATATCACTTACTATGTGCAAAAAACAGAGTTGAAAAGCTAAACCTGCAAAGACAAACAAGTAAAACATAAAATCAAGAAATTTGCAAACAAAGCCTCGGTAAGTAATAGAAATTAATTGGTGTGATATGAAAAAGACTGATCAGATTTTTTTTTTCTTTTTTCCCCTTTAGAAAGATCGTCCAGTATCTAAAATCACTGTTCTAACTAATCTGGATTCAACTCGGGTTGCATCTGTAGAATCTGACTCTTGCTCAGGAAAAGGTTTTACCTGGCTTTTACATGGTGCTACAGTGAGTTAAACTCAGGACCCCGTGTAGCTTTCATAATTGCTTACCACTTGTGCCAAGTCAGATCAGTTTTCAACATATTTTGGAAATGGCTAATGAACCTTCTATTTCTTGTAACTACTTTATGTCCTACAGCAGAGAGATTTCTAGTAATGAACCAATGAAAGTACTACGAGGAAAAAAAAACCCATATTTGAGGCTTTCTGAGAATGGTTATATGCTTATGTCATATTATATCCTCGTTATGCTTCAGGCACCAACCATAGAATAGTGGCAACTTGCTTTCTTGGAGGTCCACGAAAATCGTCATTCCTTCTGTGTTCCAACATCCAAACAACTGCTCCAACTAGAAGGAAAAATGTGCCAGTAACTGCCCACATTGTAGGAGTAAATGGCCTCAGAAATGCCCAAGCATTAGAACTTGACTTCCTGACAGGTGCAACCACAACAAGACCTGATTCTATATATGGTTGAGTAAAATCCACCATCCTCGTTCGATTAGTAGTGATTGCAATGTCACCAATAGCAGCATCAAAGACCTGTGATAAACAAAAAAGGTAAAAGTTTCTCTCTTGAAACTTGAAAAGACCAGTCACTTTGAAGTTTACTGAAGAAAATCAAACCTTAGACTCACCCCTCCTGTGATCAATCTCAGAAGCTCTGTATCATCTGGGTTATTTTGAGCATCCCCAAATGGCACTAGTTTAAATGGTACACCATATGGCAACAAGTTCACAGCAGCAGTAAAGACATCAATACAGTATCCTTTGAACATATCATTGCCTGGTACCAGTGAAACAAATTCACGAAAGCTTACACGATTTGGAACTCCAATCTTCAACTCCCTCCCATTATGAGGAAAAACCCAACCACGGGGCTTCTGAAGTGTTTCTCCAGGCCAGATCACACTATTTAGATGTTGATTTGATGGTTTGCCATCAAGTGTTTCAGGAGGAACAATTGACAAGCCAGAATAATTAGACCAGAAACCAATCCTCCTTATACCATTGCCAATTACATTAATGACTTCAAATGCAGGACGAATGAGGTTTCTATCTGAAGTGAACCCATAGGGTCCTGTTACCCCAGTCATATTGACATGTAAAATGCTATCAAGCAGTAAGTTTCCCCCATTAAACACACTCATGGCATCTAGATGTAAACTCCCTCCATGCATGTCACTTAATCTGGAATACTTAGAAAATGAGAAGTTTCCACCACGATCAAAAAATGCATTAATGGCATGAGCAAGCAGCCATACAGTGTCATAAGCATATAGAGCAAAAGTGCTCAACCCAACAGGTGTTTGAGGTGCCTCATTCCTTGTCAAGTTCCTCCACCTAGAAGTAAAGTCCTTTTTTCTCTGAGAATCTGGTGTGTGAATCCGCAGTGTGATAACCCCTTGAAGATTACTATATGTCTCTTTTGAAAGGGAAACTTTACTATCCAATATTGTGGAAAGCCAATTTGTGGTAATCCACACGAAACCACTATCCAGCATTTCCAGATATTGTGCAACAGCAAATACCTCTAGGCCTTTACTAGGATAAGTGTGCACAATGAGAATTCGAGACTCTGTAAGAGCCACCTGAACCAGGACATCCTTGATATCTGATGTAGTAGCTTCAGGTTTCAGGGGTGCTTTATAGGAGATTGAACAGCGTCTTTCTGCTAATTGATCCCCTAATGCAATTATTCCATTTCTTCCAAAATCATCATCAATATATATTGCAATCACCTCTCTCCACTCGTAGTAATCAACTATATCGGCTATAGCAGCCATTTGGAAGAGATCATTTGGTGAAGTCCTGACAAAGAATGGGTACTGAAGTGCAGAAAGGGTAGGGTCTGTGGCTGCATAAGATAAAAGTGGAACTTGAAGATCATTTGCAACGTGGGATATCACATGAGCTATACTTGAAGACTGGGGACCAACTATGGCCATAGTTTCCATCTCCATGAAGCGCATGGCTGTTATCATCAACAGAATTAGAGTATGAAAAACATCCTAAATAACCCAAGATCAAACATAACTTGGCATCCAAGTATAAACGGATAAATAAATAGATGCTGTAATGAGATTACCTTCAACTATCCCCAAAAATCCACTGTAATTGCTGTCAAGAGTTGTCATTTTCAACTTGGTTCCTCCTAGAACAGCTGGATTGGAGTTTACATCTTCCACTGCAGCATCAATTGCAATTTTTGCAACTCTACCCACAACAGAATTTACAGTTAGAATAGACCCAATATTGATAACATCAGGCCTCCCGGATGCATTTGTATGAGCACCTTTTGAAAGAAGCCCATTGGTAACCACCATCAACATCAGCATCCAAAATAGCTTCATGGTTGAGTTTATGGTCATCAACCTGATTTCAAGCACCTGTTAGCTGTTTTTACAATGAAAAAGATGAACCCTTAATAACTTCAGAATCAAGAGTCTTCTTCCCTTAAGGAACTCACTCCCAGTAGGTAACAAATGAAACCCATGAATTACAATCCAAAAATTCAGTTAATTGAACGATAAACGACAATAAAACAGGGGGAGAATGATCATCATAACAGTTATGAACAAGGATTTTCAATCACGCCAAAACTAAAACTATTACAGACCAAATAAACAAAGGCAGGATTCAAAGAAAAGACAGCATATTTACATGATTTAGAAGTTAAACTATGTGGATACTTACTTCAGCTGCAAACAAGAATCACTTAAGCACGTATAGGCGCTTGGAGGAGTAATATGAAGTACATTCCTTGTGAAAGAAAAAGAAGATGATCTTGAAGAAGAAGAAGAAGACAGAAAAAGACTTTGAGAAAAGGAAAGGTTGTTTCTTTAAAGACTAGGAAAAAAAAAAAGAAAGAAAAGTGGTGAACAAACAGTATTAAATTGGCATATTCATTCAGCACTCACAGAGAAAAAGCTTCATACCCAATGGAGCATCAGAAGCAACATGCTAATTCAGTAAAACCCATGAGGAAACACCATGAAAAGTAAGATACCCAGTAATGAAAAACCAAAGGTAATAAGGAATTGAAGATGGGGATTCCACAATCCACCCACACAAGCACTAGTACACAAAAGACAATAAGTCACTATGATTATGATATTGCCCGATTCTTCCGCCACAAAATTCACTTTTTGTAATTTACAGAATTTGAATTTAAAAAAAAAAAAGTTTTCTTGCCTATGCATTGGATAGTTGTCGATTTACCTGACAACTTTTTGGATCGTGTTTTCTGCTTTGATCATCATGAGAAAATTGGATTCAGTTTTATGAGTGGGATTTCTTGTAGAAATGAGCTGGTGCTGAATTCATTTAAAATGTTGCCTGATAATCGTGGTCCCTTCAACAGTGGACGAACCTTCATGATCACATTATTAATGTGCATGTTTGAAAATTGGAGAATTATGACTATATTTTGATAAGCTTTCAATTGGAAAAAAATGGACAAATTATCATTTATAATGAATATTATTCCCATTTTTTTTAAAATTAAATTTTATATTGAAAAAAGTAGGGGTTAAATATATAGGTTTTATAGGTATAATGATTGTGTTTAAAAGAATGTTTGTTTTGAGAAAAGTGTATGGGAGATATTTTATTAATAATATATATTTTTTAAATTAGGTGGGGCACACAACTTTTATAGGTATGTTTTATAGGTGTGTTTTTGGAGGACAATTTTTTTTTTTAAAGAAAAAACGGTGTCTAAATGTGCTGGTTAATTGGAGACAAACATTGTGCACTAAATTCTAATTCAAAGCCTATCCAAATACAACCTAAGTGTGTGCTTTTTTGGATAATCCAAAAACGTTATATATAGGTTGTATTTGGCTAAGCTTTGAACTTGAGTTGAGTGAAGAATGTTTGTCTCCAATACACCAGCACACTTGGACACTGTTTTTTTTTAAAAAAAAATTTTATCCCCCAAAAATACACCTATAAAACATACCTATAAAGTTGTGGCCCCACCTTATTTTTAAAATATATATTATTAATAAAATCACTCTCATACACTTTTTTCAAAACAAACATTCTCTTACACACACAATCATTATACCTATAAAACTTATATACTTAACCCCCACATTTTTCCAACATAAAATTCAATTGAAAAATAATAGGGGACAAGATTCATAAAAAATGATAGTTTGTCTCGAATAAGTCATTTTTTTTTTTCAATTGAGCGCTTATCCAAATACACCCTAAATTTGTACTAATTAGACCTGATCTAAATTTTTTGAAAACCTATTAATTTAAAAAATAAAGAAAAAAAGATCAATCACACCAAATGTATAAATATTGAGAATCAAATCCACCAATTCTCCTTATTTATAATATGATTCAAATTTATTATACTTTATATAGTCTTTAAAAATTAAATATGTCGTATTTAAATTTTATTAAAAATTTTCTCATTATCAGCTTTAAATTTTAGCTAGTATTTAATGCTCATTAAGAGTCAAGTCAGTCAGCCCGTAGACTCTTTTTTTATTTTTTTTCCCCAATTTGCACGGCTGATTCAGCCATTATTTGTCTATTTCTCATTGGTTCATCCTTTTTGTATTTTTCGTTGTTTGGTTATAAAACTTTCTTTTCGAAAATTTTTCGCTATCGTCTTATAATTATTTTAAGTTATTAAATTAAATTTTATATTTTTATTTTTAGAATAGAAAGAATAGTAAATTTAGTCTCAAACATTTGCTTCATTTTCATATTTTTTTTTGTGAATTAAGTCCCTAACTTTTAAAAATGTGTGTGTATTAAGTCCTTTTGTTCATCATTTTTTACACTCGTAATCCACACAAAAGAACCTAATATACACACGCTTTTAAACTTAATCCACAAAAAAAAAAAAAGTTTGGGACCAAGTATGAAAATGAAGCAAATGTTTGGAACTAAATTCACTATTCTTCCTTTAGAATATTATTTTCTATAATTATTTAATTTAATATTTTAATTAATTTTTAATAATAATTAAGACGTTTTAGTTATATATATTCATTAGTGGGTAATTTACTAAATGCATATTCAATACAAAAAATATTATAATTATATGAACAGATAAATAAAATATTCAAATTATTTTTAAAAAAAAATAGTTAAAAGACAAAGTCATATAACAATAAATAATTGTAAAATCTATTATTATAAAAATAAAAACATATAATATATAATATAATTCAAAAATAAAATAAAATAGTTATATAATCAAATAAATCTTCCTTTCTCCAATCAAGTCATTTTCATTTCATTTTCTCTAGTATATAAAAATTGAGATATGGAAAGATTTTTTTATTTTTTTTGTTTTTTTTAACTTTTATATTGTATTTTTTGTTGTATTTTCATTTTTATACAAATTATAGTTTCAATTATTAAAATTCGCATCCAAACACTAAAAAACAACAACTTTTTCAATTACGATTACACCCTTCTTAGAATCAATGAATTTTCTTTTCTCTTACAAATAAATAGAAACATTTTCTCAAGGGTAATTTTGGATCTTTATTAAATACTATTTTGAGAGGAAAAAAGGGCAAAAAAAAAAAAAAAAAAAAAAAAAAAGAAGAAGCCTGAATATTGATATTTTAATAAAGATGGTTCATTTCATCAAGTCGTTTCGATGTCAACAAGCGGGTTATCTTCTGTTCTGTGGTTGAAAATAATAGAGTTACATGTAATATCTTTTAATAGGTTTATCTAAAATATTAATAAAAATAAAATATGTGTTAATTTAATTAATTATAAAAATTAAAATAATTATTATTTTTATTGAATTAATGTTTATAAAATTTTTACATAAAAATTATAATTAAGTTTGAAAAACTATTAAAATATTTTTTTAATAACAATAAGGTATACGCTCAGTTAAGGCATTTCTCCAAATTGGTCTTATAACTTTAATTTTATCCAAATTGATCATTTATCTATTTTTTATTTCTCAAATTGGTCCTCCCAACCAAAATTGACCAAAATTTGATCACTTTACTAACATATTCATTAAATTAAAAGGGTATTTTGATCATTTCATTTTAGAAAAAAAAAAGAAAAAATAGAATAGATATATTAAATTTATTTACATCTCTTTCACTTTTCTTGAAAAAAATGAGTATTTTGGCTAAAATATTATATTATTCTTTGTTTTTCTTGTTTGTCTAACATAAAATGACTAACATACCCTTTTAATTTAATGGATATGCTGGTAAAGTGATCAAATTTTGGTTGAGAGGATCAGTTTGGGAAATAGAAAATAGATAAAGGGTTAATTTGGATAAAATTAAAGTTATAGAACTAATTCGAAGAAATGTAAATAGTTAAGGGACTAAATCGGATAATTTTCCGCTCAGTTAATAATAATTTTGTAATTCGAAAAGTTATAAATTCAAAACACGTTACAGTAAAATTGATTCAAAATTTTTTTTTTAAAAAAAATGTATATTTTTAATTATTTAGAGCAATGAAAAATATATTATAAATATTTTTATAAATTTTAATATAATTATAACTTTTCTTCTTTTAAAAAAAAATAAATAAATATTAATTGAGTAGAAAATAATAATATTAATTAAATTGATATATTATTTAAGATAATATTTGTTCACCTCCGATGGTCCCATGAATTTTATTTTTTTTTTTTTTTTGAAAATAATGTACAAAGAAAAACTTTTATTAGATATTTTGTCCATTCTGAGTTGAATGACGCAATAAGTCACAACTCAAGCTCTTATCTATTATGATAATTTAATGATTTTGCTCCTTATTTAAAATATATATATATATATATATATAATAAAAAATAAAAAATAATTGGCGATTCTCCTTCCTGAATTGTAGGGAAGGAGGGCCACTTGAGTTTCCAGAATTGTCATATTCAATGGATATGGGTAATCTATTTTTGTGAATTTAAGTCATATTAAATTATATTATATATACTGGTCAGCAGAATATATATATATATATATTACAAAGCTTATGTTTAATTATTTTATTTATTTTAATGTTTTATGTAATTAATTAACGCCCTTATTATTTTTTTTGCTAAATTATATTTTTTTATAAATAATTAAGTCATAGTGTAATTATATTAAAATTTTAAAATTTATTTAAATATTATAATACTTAAAAAATATATATATTGAAAATATATAATATGTATTTATATATTAAATATTTACATTTTATAATTTATGATTATAAATTTTTTTTATATGACAAAATTGATATAAATATATTAATTGGTTTTAAAATTAATTTATCTCTAAATAATTAATTTTTTTTATTAATATTTAAAAAAATTTTAATTTTTAAATATAATCTTATTATTTTTTAAAAAATAAATTTAATTTAAATATATCTATCAAACAAAAACATATTACAAGGGCTTGAAATCTCATAAAACATTCTCTAAGACACCAATAAAATTAAAATATATAATTAACATCAAAACTAACGCCCTTAAGTTAATATTTATAATTTTTTTAAAAATAAAAATTATAATCGCATTAAAAAAATTTAACATAATTTTTTTGTTTTCATCAATCTAAAAAATTAAAATATATTAATATTTTAAACAAAAAAATAATAATATACACTATGTTTTTTTTTTTTTTTTTTTTTTTTTTTTAAAATTT
>JAXGGT010000002.1:3891438-3921378 GCA_035583425.1 Marsdenia floribunda
CTCGATGTTGCCGACCTTCTCATGCCGGTGCCGGGATTACTTAGGCGAGCTCTGGCACTTGGCAAATTATCTGCTCACTAAATATCACATTTTGTCAATATTAAAAGTATGTGATTTAAAGTGAATAATGACCAAGAGAGAACGGGGCAGAAATGAGAATGACAAAGAACGGGCCGGGCCCGAACCGGCTTCAAAATGTTATTCTACTAATACTATCTATAGCCATGGTAGGGTCAACTTTTTTACCGCCCCAGGCTCCCAGAGTGACCCCCCGCCACCCAGAAGGTGTCCCCACGTGTCAGCTTAATGGGTCTCCTAAATTTCCCACCTACAAAAACGGCCGCGAATGGCTCAAACCTGGGATCTCTGTTGTTCCTCTCCTAGCCATATCCACACAGGACCCTCCATTTCCTACTTTTCTTGCTTGTCCACCTCTTCTATTCACTTTTCTTGATCGTATTATTATTTCTTTTTTGGCCTTTATTACCATTAATTTTCTTTTATTTTCTTTTTTTCCCTCTTTTGAAGAAGAAGAACTTCTTCTTTGGTACCAGGCTGGTCTGTGTTCATCTTGAAGTTTTTGTGTTGTCGGAAATGGCCACTTGGCTTTCGTGTATTTTAATCCAGAATAGCTGAAAGTTTAAATCTTGGCATGTGGGCATGTATGGTTTTTTGGAAAATCCAGAGTATGGGAAATTTAATGCTTGCTCCACTTGAAAGGATCTTTTCTTGTGCCATTGGTGAAGTATGATCAAGTATTGCAGATACAGCTGTCCATGTGCAGCGTAGCTGTGACTGAAATTTATGTGGATGTGTAGCAACTAGTTTTAGCTGAAGCTGTTATCATCAAGCCAAGGATAGAGAGAGAGAGAGAGAGATCATCTTACAGTTTCAATGGATTGAATTGGTCGGTGTTTTTGTGGGGAAAAATATGGCTCCAGCCACGGGTACTTCACCATATAATGGTGAATTATTAGATAATAATACAATCCATGAAAGTAATGCATCTACGGTGGAAAATGATAATCACGAGGGTTCCGATGATTTGAGTCAGGCAAAGTCAGGAAAGCCACCTAGAAACTTCTTGGCCATGCGCCATTCTATCAGCCAAGCATTGTTGCCAGATACCCATAAATTGGTGAGTAGATCACAGTCTCAATGATGTATTTCTGGGATATGGGATTTCATTTTTCTTCTTGAATTAGTCTTATCTGGTTGGTTAGATATGTTCTGATTTCTCCTATTAAAAATGATTGTGTGATATGTGCAAGATATTTTAGCCAATGGTTCTAGAGTTGAGAATTCAATTTCTGATGCAGAATCTACGTTGTTATATTAATTGATGATAAATGTTTTTTTAAATAGTCATTTTTTTATATATAGTTCAGAGCTGTGTTATGTGTTGCAAGCTAGCATTGAGATCTTCTACAGAAAGTATTGAAAACTGTTTATGTCTATGGTGTTTGCCCGCCATTAGTCCATAGCTAGTAACTCCATAATTCACCTCTGTAGTTTCTTTATATAATTCAGTTATGCATTTAAGGAGCCAGCATTTTGGATTTTCACGATCTTGATCTTCCAAACTTCACTGTTATAATGACTTAACAGGCACATAAAAGGGAAAAAGTAGAAGAAAAAGGGAAAAGAGAAAAAAAAAAAAGAGGAGTCCTCTTTGCCATGGCTTAGTACTTTGAATTCGGACTGTAATATATTGTGTTTCAAAGTGACCTGTTTTAAGGATAGTCATCTAGACTCTAGGTATGACCCTTGCAGCTCTACAGTTTTGGGGGGGAAATACTGCCTGGTAGAGTAATGAAAAGGGTTTACCATTATCTTTTTTTCATGTTTCTTTGATATTCTTTTCAAACAAACTTCGCTGATTATCTATTATCTGAAATTTGATTGACTAATTGCTTCGCTATGCTTTTACAGTCATCAGCCAACGGAATTGTTGCTGGTCAAGAATCAACATCAGCAGAGAACTCCGAGTTTTTACCTGTGTTTCGCTCGGGCAGTTATTCCGAGAAGGGACCAAAAGAATTCATGGAGGACGAGCATATCTGTGTTGATAATCTTCACAATCATCTTGATGCAGCTAGAGATTTTCCTTCCCCTGGGGCATTTTATGGCGTATGATAATTACTTTTAAGTTCTTAAATGTGCTTGGAAGTCAAGAACATATAGTGGAATGCATATTCTATGTATTATTAGGTAGATCAAAGTTGTTTTGTAGCTTTATTGGGGCGATATCTCATTTTATTAGGCTTCAATTGATTTGTTGATTATTTTGATCTATTAGAGTCAAAGGTATATCTAACCTGTTAAGTTTGCAATCAATGGGATAGAAGTGATACCAATATTGGTGGGGGTCTCAGGGAATTTTCTTATTATCTGGTTTTGGTAGATTAATTAAACTTTCTCCTTACAATTCAGGTATTTGATGGGCATGGTGGTGTAGATGCAGCCTCGTTTGCTAAAAACAGCCTCCTGAAGTCAATTGTTGAGGATTCACACTTTCCAGCCGGAATTAGAAGGGCTATTCGTAATGCTTTTGTAAGAACTGATCATGCACTATCTGATAGTAAATCTCTTGACAGAACCTCTGGAACCACTGCTCTCATTGCTCTAGTATTGGGACGGTAAGAAATCAGGCTACCTTCGTTTTATTTGCTTTTTTGGCTGTTTAGTACATAAAAATGAAGATGTCCATGCATGGATAGTTAAAAAGCATCAAGTAGGCTAGTAGCTGGTTTAATCTGTGCTCCTCCAATTTCATCTGCTTCCCCCCATCTGTAGAAGTTTCCCTTTATATATATATTATTATGGTGATTCATTTGCACATTTTGCTAATTCACAGGAAAATGCTGATTGCTAATGCTGGAGACTCAAGGGCAGTGCTAGGTAAAAGAGGAAAAGCAATCGAACTGTCAAAAGATCACAAACCAAACTGCACCTCTGAGAAACTAAGAATTGAAAAACTAGGTGGTGTCATCTATGATGGCTATTTGAACGGGCAACTGTCAGTAGCACGTGCTCTGGGAGATTGGCACCTGAAAGGTCCCAAAGGTATAAGTTATCCATTGAGCTCAGAGCCGGAGCTGGAAGAGCTGGTCTTAACAGGACAAGATGAGTTCTTGGTGATCGGTTGTGATGGTCTGTGGGATGTGATGAGTAGTCAGTGTGCTGTTACAATGACAAGGAAAGAGCTAATGCTACACAATGATCCAGAAAAATGCTGTAAAGTTCTTGTCAAGGAGGCACTCAAGCGCAACAGCTGCGATAATCTCACTGTTCTCGTGGTATGTTTCTCTCCAAATCCACCTCCTCGAATTGAAATTCCTAGGTCTCATAGAAGGCGAAGCATATCTGCTGAAGGACTGGATCTTTTAAAGGGTGTCCTGAACAATTGATGAGCAAAACATAAAAAAAAAAAAAAAAAAAAAACAGTTGTTCATTTTGCCTGTATAGATAATATATATTACATATATATATGTGAGGAGCTTTCACAAATCTTTCTCAGGGGGGATTTTTCTGTCTTCTGCTGTCCCTCTGGAAAACTGTTGAACTTGCAACCAAGAGAGAGAGAGAGAGATTCATTTAGAGTTGTTTTTTAACTTCTAGTAGTTGGAGAATTCCATGTCTTGTAACTGTTTGTAGTCTTAGGATCAGCTTCCTATGAATGGAAATTGCAATTTTGTTTTTCCTCTCTGGCACTATGTTTGGATTTAATACTTTAAAAGTATGGACAACCGATGAATAAACGATTTTATTTATGAATGTAATGAATGTAAATATCATGTCATGTCATATATAATAACATATGAGGAACTTCTCCTAACATGTTGGTCAGGTTTCTTCCCTTAAAACTCTTGGCTTGCTAAGATGTCTAGGGGTCGAATCTCCCCTTCTTTCTAGTTTGCCAAGAGGTGAAGGGGTAGTTTCATCCAAGTGTTTCACAGTTCGAGATACATTCATATATGCAGGTCTTCTCGCACTATTGGGCCTCCTGGGTGGATTAGTATGGGCCGAAAGAGTCTTAGAATACCACCGTAAAAAAAAATATATATAATAACATATGATATTAACAAAAAAGTGTCTTTCATAGGAATTTCTGATTTTCTAAAGATTTTATTTATGATGTTACATAATATAAATTTAATTTAACTTGAAAAAAATGAAGCCTTTCAAGATTAAGTTGAGCTTCTATATAAGATCGTTGGTAATGAAATTTGAATTTAGGTCTATTTTACAATCTTTCATTTGACAAGTCAAGGTAAAAGTAGTTAAGCAAGGTAGTTTCATTACTCCACTTCCACCTTATTCTCTGTTAGTAACTATTATTGTTACAATTATTTCGTGAAAAAAAAAAGGAAACAATTATTATTAGGAAAATTGACATATTCAATCTCGTAACTATTTTTGTTAATTAATTAAAGTCTCAAATCTTTATTTTTAACCTCATAAGTCTTATATCTTCTTAGGAGCGGCGTATTAAGTACTTTCGATAAAAAATTTAAACTTTTCGGTCAAAATTTATCATATTTCGAATTCTGATGATGATAATCCTAATAAGGAAGTAGTGACATTGGTGTCAACGCCTTTTAAAATAAATAAATTGCACAATAAGTATCCACAATGTTATAGAATTCTAAATCCATTAGCGTATAGCTTCTCACCATCTGCGATAGCCTAACCATTCTATCTACTTCTTATTCCGGAGAGAAATAGAGAGAAAAATAGTGTTTGAACAGTTTTGCTCCTCAAAAAATCATCACGTGATCGATACGTCATAAATTTTGATCGAAAAGTTTAAATTTTTGGCCGAAAAGACTTAATAGACTACTTATAAAAACATATAGCACTTATCAGATTAAAAATAAAGATTTTAAATTTTATTTAATTAACAAAAATAGTTATTGATTGAACCGACTAATTTTCCTTATTATTATTATGGATTTTGGGGCACTACTTGACTTGGCCCAATAAAATCAAGAGGCCCAACAAAAATGGCCCAAAAAAATATCAGCATTACTTTGCCTTGCCCCAATTTCACTGAGGCCTCAACTGATATTGCATTCGCAAAACCATGGCGACGCTGAAGGAGATCTTGACACGGCGGCCGGTGGCGGCGACTATTCGGTTGACGGTTCCAGCTGGAGGAGCGCGGCCAGCGCCACCAGTAGGTCCAGCTCTAGGTCAATACCGGCTGAATCTGATGGCTTTCTGCAAGGATTTCAATGCGAGGACCCAAAAATATAAGCCGGACACTCCGATGTCAGTGATAATAACAGCATTCAAAGACAATACGTTTGAGTTCACGCTGAAGTCTCCGTCAGTGACATGGTACCTAAAGAAGGCTGCCGGAATAGAGAACGGTAGCAGCCGACCAGGTCACGTTTCGGCATCGACCGTAACCCTAAAACACGTGTATGAGATTGCTAAGGTTAAGCAGCAGGATCCTTATTGTCAATACATGCCATTGGAGTCCATTTGCAAGTCTATCATCGGAACAGCCAATTCAATGGGGATTAAAGTTCAGAAAGAGCTTGATTGACTAGCAATAATGGAGTGATATTAGAAAAGACTTTTTTTTTTTTTTTTTATCTTCTTTTCTTTTCATGTATTTGCCCCTCATCATAAATTGGACTGTAGAGAAATTGATTTTGGAAGGAATTTTTGTATTCTTGAGTTCAGTTTGTCTTTAAACTCTTCTACGATTGTCCTGAGAGCTGATATCTTGATCAATTTTCTTATAACATTATTGGGTTCACCCAATATTTGATGAACTTGGTAAGAATTTGGATAAAGATATTGCAATTTGGTTGTACGCTTCTATGGGCATAAAAGAAGGAAGCTTTGAAAAATTACCCTCAAATGCAGAAAATTTACTGCCTTTTAGCACAATCCACTAAATCGGTATTAAAAAAAAAAAAAAAAAAAAAAAACACAATAGACAAGTTCTTGGAATTGCATAGTGACTGATATTGATGTAATTGATGCTCGAACTACGAACAATTCTGAAGGAAAACTATAAGCGAACAGATTGTTGGTGAGATAGTATAGAATCCTAGCATAACGAATATAGAAGCAGCCCAGTAACAGAATTCCACCTCAAGATTTTTCTATTCGTGAGTTCTTGACTCCGTCGGACTGCAGTCGTGATCCTTGATGCGTAACTTACATTACCTTTCCACTTGCAATAAATACGCCAAAACAATTTATAGAAGGCGAAGGTTCTTCCTAAGCCTTCCGTCGAAAACCATTTCTACCGCGCCGGTGCCGACGAACCAGCATATAGTGCATCTCATTCTAGAGCAAAAATCAGCAAGCCAAGCCTTGGAAACTTTCAGATGGGCATCAAAGCTTCCCAATTTCACTCACAATCAGAACAGCTATAGAGCTTTGATCCACAAGCTCTGCATATTCCGGCGTCTTGATATTGTCAAAGAGCTGCTCGAGGAAATGCCCAGCTCAATTGGGTCACCTCCAGACGAGGACATTTTCATTACGATAGTCCGTGGACTCGGCCGTGGTCACATGATTAAACAGGTGATTAGTGTCCTTGACTTGGTTTCTAAGTTTGGAAAGAGCCCGTCTTTGAAATTATATAATTCTATTCTTGATGTTCTAGTGAAGGAAGACATTGATATAGCTAGAGAGTTTTATAGGAAGAAAATGATGAGGAGTGGTATGGAAGGCGATGATTATACTTATGGGATTTTGATGAAAGGCCTTTGTTTGACCAACAGGATTGGCGATGGGTTTAAGCTTCTGCAAGTGATGAAAACCAGAGGAGTTAGACCTAATACTGTCATCTATAACACATTGATTCATGCTCTTTGTAAGAATGGTAAGGTTGGGAGAGCTAGGAGCTTGATGAATGAGGTAGAAGATCCTAACGATGTGACTTTCAACATTCTAATATCTGCATATTGTCATGAAGAGAACTTGGTTCAAGCTATTGTGATTTTAGAAAAGAGCCTTAACAGTGGCTTTGTTCCTGATATGGTTAGCGTGACTAAGGTTTTGGATTTGATGTGCAACGAAGGTCGTGCTTCGGATGCAGTTGAGTTGTTAGAAAGAGTAGAAGGAAAGGGAGGGACCATTGATGTTGTGGCTTATAATACTCTGATCAAGGGCTTTTGTAGATTAGGTAAGGTAAAAGTAGGGAGTTATTTTATGAAGGAGATGGAGATGAAAGGATGTTTACCAAATGCAGATACATATAACACCTTAATTTCTGGCTACTGCAATTGTAGGATGTTGGATTCTGCCATTGATTTGTTTAATGAAATGAAAGTGGTTGGTATAAGTTGGAACTTGTTCACATTTGACACATTAATTCATGGTTTATGTTCAGGAGGGAGGATGGATGATGGTTACAAGTTCTTGGAATTAATGGAGGAGACCACCGGTGGAGGAGGAGCCTCTGGTGGCCATATAATTAGCCCATATAACAGCATCATTTATGGTCTGTACAAAGCTAATCGTTTCGACGAAGCCCTTGAATTTCTATTGAAGATGAAAAGGTTGTTCCCAAGAACAGTAGATAAGAGCTTGCAGATATTAAGTTTCTGTGAGGAATTCAATACCGAGGAAACAAAATCAGTCTATTTTCAGATGAGGGAGGAAGGCGGTGTTCCTTGTGCCATTGTTTATGCCAAGATGATTCATACATTTTCTCAAAGAAAACAATATACAAAAGAAGCCTTTGAATTATTAGATGATATGATCGGCCATGGTTATTTTCCTGAGGTATCAACTGCCAATGCTCTGATAAGCAGCCTCTGCAGGCAAGGCAAAGTTCGGGTAGCAGAAAAATTCTTGGAAGACATGAAAGGGAGAGGTTTGTTACCGAACTCTGAAAGCTACAATCCTATGATAACTGAATTGTGCAGTAAAGGGGATTTCCAAACTGCTCTTATGTCATTTTTGCATATGGTGGAGATAGGTATAATTCCTGAGTACAGTTCTTGGAATGGTTTGGTTAATTGCCTTTGTCGGGACACTTCGTGGTCTGAAGGCAACAACAACAACAACGACAACGACAAGAAGATGATGATCCGCATAAACGAGATATTGCAGAGCATTGTCGAAACTTGACCTGATCAGATTCAGTTTAGGACAAAGAAGATAAGGCTGTACTGCAAATAATCCATCCGTACGTCAGGTGCAGTGGTGGATGGCGAGAAGCTGCTATATCAGGGTATTGGAAAAAGAAAATATCTTTTCTTCCTCTGTTTGAGACCATACCCTCGTTTCTTTCTTATTTCTTTTTGGGGGACCAAAATATCAGTACCCACCATTCTTACTTACCAAGGTGGTAGGTGGCTTGTTAAATTATTAAATTCAATAATTTTTAAAAATAATTTTATATTAAGAAAATTGGCAAATTTAAGTCCTAAATAAATTTTATTTTGTTGAGATAAATCCTAAATTATTATTTTTAAATTTTTAAATTCTAAACAAATTTTATATTAGTAAGGTAAGTCCCAAATTATTTTTAAAAATTTTTTAAGTCTTAAACAAATTTACAAATTAGTAATATAGTCCTTTGATTTTGCTCCCAAAAATAATCAAAAAAATTTATAATTTTTAATGATCGTTTTAGAAAAAATGATATCATTATACTTATTAAATAATTCAAATTTTTATTTTTTTAAAAAAATAATTCAGTAAATACGGTTGAAATAAAAAAATAGTGAAGAACAATAACTCTTATAAATAGCATTTGATGAGGCAAATAGGTGATATGAACTCTTTTGTCATTTTTCTAATTGACCAAAATTATAAAAGATGTTGAATATTTGTATTTTAATCGAATTTCTATAAAAAAATTACTATATTACTAGTTTGTAATTTGTAATTTTGTTTGAGACTTAAAAACTTTTAAAAAAAAAAAAAATTAATTTTAGACTTATCTCACTAAAATATAATTTGTTTGGGAATAAACTTACTAATTTTCCTTTTATATTATATCTTTTTTATTTTTTAAATTTGAGATATTTTTTACATATGTCGTGTCTCAAACTCATGACCTATCGGATCATAAGGAAGGTTGTTATCAATTGATCTACACTTTCTTGACTATATTGTATCTTTTTTTTTGAAATTTGAGGCATTTTTGCCACTGTTATGTCTCAAACTTATGATCTCTCGAATCATAAATGAGGCTGCTACCAACTGAGCTACATACCTTCTTGACAACTATATTGTATCTTAGTTAATAATATTGAATTTTAAAAAAATAAAATAAAATAGAATGCCCATTCTGGGCATTTTCACCAACACGTATAGTCACGTTCTATAGTTGTTTAATTAAATTTTAAATTTTTATTTTTATAAAATCAAAATATTTATAATTTTTTAAGAGTATTTATAATTATTTAAATTAATTTTTTTAAAAAAATAATTTAATTATTTTAATTATATATTTACCATTTAAATAATTTTTAAAAAAATATTTTTAGTACAATAATTTTTGTAATTATTTAATCACAAAATTAAAATAATCAAATTATTTTAAAAATCAGTCAAACAAGCTAAATAATTATAAATAATAATAAAATTTAATACCACAAAAATAAAAATATAAAATATAATTAGAAATTATAACACAAAAATAAATATTTTTTAAAAATAATTTTTAAATTTAAATATTATAAATATAAAAATAAATTTTGAAATAAATATTAAAAGAATTGTTTTCCAAAAAGGATTCGGTTTCGTACATGTGATAAAATTCCTCACGACTTTTATTTATTTATTTATTTGGTTTTCCCATGTGAAAAACATCGATGAGCTGTCATTAGCTGACTTCCTCTACCTATCTCTATTATTTATATTACTGTACACATAGCGATTTCTTACTATATATATATATAGACATAATAATAATATTAAAGTTGTATTTAGATTTTCAATATATTTAAAAAAAATGGTTTATTTGGGACAAATTTTCATTGAAAATAAATGTTGTTTGTAATTTTTTTTTAAATAAATTTTATGCTGGAAAAAATGAGGGTTAAATATATGAATTTTATAGGTATAATAATTATGCATATTAAAAAATGTTTGTTTTGAAAAAAGTGTGTAAGAGTGATTTTATTAATAATATATATTTTTTAAATAAGGTGGTGTTCACAAATTTTATAAGTATATTTTTGGGGACAAATTTTAATTAAAAAAAAATTTTATTTAAATATACCGAGTATTAAAAGATAAAATTTCTTCACTCAACTCAAATATAATTGAAATTGAAATACAACCGAAGTTTCCTTAAAAAAAAAAGAAATAAAAGAAATAAGACATAATAATATTAAGGTTGGAGGAAAAGTAGTGCCGAATATTGTTGTCGTGTCGGTGCATGAATATTTTTCATGGCATGACTACGTCTTCGGTAAATTAATTAATATAATATTATTACTTAAAAAAAAATAATATAATATTATTTACCTGTTTCATTTGACCAATTAAACATAAATTAATATATATATATATATATATATATATTAACTTTTAATTTAGTTTTTTTTTTTTTGGTGCAATAACTTTTAATTTAGTTACTGAGAATTAATAAGAATTCGATAATAAATAATTTAAACATAATTTTTTTAAAAACAGAGAGAGAGAGAGTGAGAGAATACAAACACGTGAATATCATTTTCGGTTTAAAAATAAATAAATAAATAAATAAATCATTACATTTGTATTTCAATTTGTCATAGAATTGTGAACCACGATTTGATGTTTGCTTATTAAGAATAAATATATATTTTTTTAGAATAATATATTAAATATTTTATATTAGTTAATAATAATAATAATAATATTTAGATAGATAATTAATTATAAGTAATAATAACAAAATAACGTAATATTAATAGATTAAAATAAAAGGTTAAGTGAACTTTGTCAGATTGATCCACACGCACTTAAATTTAAATAAATTCAGACAATAAATAAGTTTAACCACATAACCTAATTCTAACTATTAAACTAATAAATTATAATAATAATAATAATAATAATAATAAATGAACTTCTCTTGGCATGTTAGGTAAGTTTCTTTCCTTAGACTCTTGGCTTACCAAGAGGTCTAAGGGTCAAATCTCTCATTTCTTCTGGCTTACCAAGAGGTGTAGGGTAACTTTACCCTAGTATTCACAATTCAAGATATCTTCACACGCCTTCATAAAATTCAATCAATTATTTATTTTTTAATTTAATAGGTAAATAATTATGTTAGATTAATAAAATTAATATAATTTTATTAAAATTGATTACCAAAATAATAATAATTTTAATAAAATTAATTCAACGATTGACTAGTCAATAGATTATTTTAGAATCAAAATAAGGTTTCTTTTAGCATAAACAAGAAATAAAATAAGAGTATTATTTATATATATATATATATATATATATCTGTCTCTGTTTATTGAAGTTTTGATTCGTTGTAAGTTTCATTTTCCGTTTCTTGGCGGGGCTCGACGGCTTCTCCAAGCTTGGCTTGCAGGGAGGGATAATTTCTCTGACGTGTCCAAATTTTCTACGACGGAAAATTGGAAATGTTGGCGCAGACGGAATATGTAGAAGAAGAATAACCAGAACCACACACTTCCTTCTTTATCCTCCGACGATCCTCCATCTCTGCCTCCGCAACCGCAAGTAAATTCCGTAACCAACATATCCCCTTTTTTTCATTTTCTTTTTTTTTCCTTTTTTTAGGCCTTAAAGGTATATTTAGTGTCTCCCCCATTAAATCATTACCATTTCAAGAAGGAAAAAAAAAAAATAATAATAATAATAAAGTTGTATGGGTCATTTTCAAGACTTTTGGCTTTGTTTCGTTCATTGTTTTCTTTTGCATTTACAACTTGCATCAAAATCAAATTGTTTATCTATTAGAGAGTCTACAGAGACCAAACCATAGGAGAGATTGAAGACCAAATCAGAAACTACTGTTTCCCCGTATCCGAGCTCCTTCCTTTTTCTCTTGATTCATCTGCCCTCAATTTTATAATTTGATCCGAGTCAAAAAGAAAACTGAAGTTCACGAAAATCTCGATTCAAGTCATCTATTTTTGTGAGGAGGGATTTTTTTTTTTTTTTTTTTTTTTTTTTTTCCGAATATTGTGCAGAGGAGGAGTTCCTGCTATAGCGACCGAGGGGGTTTGAATCATGGTTTTTGCGAATGATGAGGCGAGCTCGTCTTCTCATGTGCTCAACTTGCCCAGAGAAGACACCCCACTTCTCAAGGACCGCCATCTATCTTCCAAATCCAAGACTTTTGCCAACGTCTTCATAGCCATAGTTGGAGCTGGTGTTCTTGGCCTGCCGTACACGTTTAAGAGAACAGGATGGGTCACGGGTAGTCTTATGCTTTTCTCTGTTGCCTTCCTGACCTACTACTGCATGATGCTTCTAGTTAACACCCGCCGTCGGCTTGAATCCAATCTTAAATCTGTCAAGATCACATCTTTCGGTGATCTTGGATTTGCTGTGTGTGGTTCTGCTGGCCGGTGGGCTGTCGATGCAATGATTATGCTTTCTCAGGCTGGGTTTTGTGTGAGTTACCTGATTTTCGTTTCAAATACTCTGTCATACATAATCAACTATTCTGCCTCAAATCCCAACCCCAAAATCTTGGGGATTACACCCAAGGTAGTTTACATTTGGGGATGTTTTCCGTTCCAGCTGGGGCTAAATTCAATACCAACACTGACCCATTTGGCTCCTTTGAGCATCTTTGCTGACGTAGTTGATATTGGGGCCATGGGAGTAGTGATGGTTGAAGATGTCTTGACTTTTATTAAAAACAGGCCTGTTTTGGAAGCCTTTGGTGGATTCAATACGTTATTCTATGGGCTTGGAGTCTCAGTGTACGCTTTTGAAGGGATTGGAATGGTATTACCCATAGAATCAGAGATGAAAGAAAAGAGCAAATTCGGGAAAGTCTTGGGATTGTCCATGGCTTTCATTTCACTGATGTATGGAGGATTTGGAGTGTTGGGTTATTTTGCGTTTGGTGAGGAGACCAAGGACATAGTCACTAACAATTTAGGACAGGGATTACTGAGCACCTTGGTTCAACTGGGGTTGTGTTTAAACCTCTTCATTTCTCTTCCCCTGATGATGAACCCAGTTTATGAAGTTGTGGAGAGGAGGTTGTGTGATGCCAGATACAGCTTGTGGGTGAGATGGGGTATGGTTTTGATTGTGACTTTGGTGGCTCTTCTGGTACCAAATTTTGCTGATTTCTTGTCGTTGGTAGGGAGCAGCGTGTGCATTATTCTAGGCTTTGTTTTGCCTGCTTTGTTTCACTTGATGGTGTACAAGGATGAGCTGGGGTGGCATGGTTTAGCCTTGGATGGGTTAATCATTGTGTTTGGTGTTGCATTTGCCGCCTCGGGGACATTGTCGTCTCTGATGGAGATCTTTGGTGGTGCCCAGGCTTGAGCAGAGAGATGTATAATTTTTTTAAATCTTTTTGCTCTATAATTTGTAAGTATATATATATATATATATGTATTTTAGTGTGTGTGTAGATTTCAAGTGTCTTTGAAATCAATTATTGAACAAGAATTTTATTGTGATACATCTCTATTATTTTCTTGTAGTAATTCTCTTTATGAATTTGTAGAAATTGCTTGTGGATTGTATCCACACAATTACCATTTTACAATTGGCCATAATAGAAATACATGTTCAAACCTGAGACTAGTATTAGACTCCTGATGCTCTTGTTCTTGTTGTCGTTGTTGTTGTTATACATATATATATATATATATATATATATATATATATATATATGTTTCGATGAAAGGAAGTATAATATAATTTATGTGTACACTTTGTTTAGCCAATGTAAAGGGAAGTGAATGTTGCCGGACCTAGGGAAAAATTATACCAAGTTGATGTAGCCGTAGGATTCATCTTGAGACATGGCCGAATGGTCTTTCGTCAAAGTTTCTTCGGTTAAACTTTTTCGAAAGTTCTTTAGGAAGATTTATTTCCAACAAGGCTCTAATATACTTAAGTTAGTAATTTCCTAAAAAGTTCTATGCTTAAATTAGTAATTTGTTCTTTAACTCAATTTCTAATAGGTCAAACTTCAAAAAAAAAAAATTAAATGCTATTATTAATAGCTTTTAAAAGAATTATCTTAATATAGTTTAATAATTTCTAATCTGAGATCTGCTCAATTTCATTGTCTCAATATAAAATTCCTTACATGTAAAACAGTTATTTTAATAATAATGGAATATAAATATATTTTATATTTATGCCTATTCGTCCCTCCCTAACCTATAATAGCTTTCTGTACAAGGAATTTGAAATACCGGAAAGAAGTGCTGGTCCCCATTTCATCCAGCCTTCTAGTTTCTACCATTTCCACAACCAAAAAAATAAGGTAATAAAAATGTTACGGGAAAAAACTAAAAACCATCAGAGCTGTCAGCAAGCAAATTAAGGTATTTTCGTCGAATGAAAATCAAAATCTCTATTAGCAACAACAAAAATACTACAATATATCTTTTGTACACATTTTACACGCACACACCTAGGCATTAGGGGAATGAATATCGCTAGGCACCTCTAAAGTTCATAATTTTTTTAACAAAAAGAAGAAAAAAAAAAATGATGATGATGATGAAGATGAAAACAAAACAATAAAAGAACCAAATTGGTAAAAAGTTCAAAGGGGCTCACAACGGCTCATCGTCATTATCACACGGCTAGTCCGATGATACTAGCAAGTTGGCAGACCTATATCAACATCCCTCATAAGAAAAGGCCTCATGAATTCCAAAAAAAGAAGAAAAAGCTGTGTATAAGATGCCTTCACCAAACCTAAAATGCTTTCCAACTATCAGAATCTCTCCTCGGTGTTTGATTTTCCACGGATGCCTTGAAAGGATCGTGTGATCCAAATGGGTCAGCATCATCAAAAGATGAAAATCCATGCCCAAAATCAGTCTCTCTCGAGCTACTAGGGATGGAATCAAACCTTGCAAATGTTTCCCGAGGTGGCATGGCCCCAAAGTTATAATCAGAATCTGCTGTGCTGCGCATGGAGTCAAACCTTGCAAATGGTTCCCGAGGTGGTATGGCCCCAAAGTTATAATCCGAATCTGCTGTGCTGCGGAAGGAGTCAAATCTTGCTATATCTCGGGAAGCAAAAAGCCCATGATCATACTCAGAATCTCTACCACTCCGCACCGAATCTAATCTTGAAAAAGATGACTCACTTGGTGCAAAGAGACCACCGTCATGCATGTTAAAGGAGTCAAATCTTGTGAAGCTATCAAAAGAGCGGTCTTCGGACACTTCACTATATCTCTGTGGAGAATTGCCTGAATTGTGCATAGGTGTGCTTGGAACTGAATCTGCAAAAGCAAATGGGCTCTTCTTTTGGAACATGTTATCTGCATTGAGCATGTTGCCTGTGGGGTACATTGGTGTGCTTGGAACAGAATCAAAAAATGAACCCTGTTTCATGGGGGTGCTAGGAACAGAATCAAAGAACGCACCCTGTCTCATTGGAGTGCTTGGAACAGAATCAAAGAATGCACCTTGATTCATTGGGGTGCTCGGAACAGAATCAAAGAGTGCACCCTGTTTCGAGTACATGTCATTATCCACATTTCTCAAACTAGTTTTTATTGGGTTCAAACGCCAGTTATCAGAACCAAATAGAGAACTATCGTCATGCCTCTCTGAATCGGAATCCTGCAAGAACAGATCACTCATGTTTGAGAATGAGTAGTTGAGCAAGTGACCAACTTAAAGACATCGGCATAGTCATCTGAGCAATCAAATCTAAAGAAACAATTGACCTTAGACTACAATCTTAAATGGGAGAAAGAAAATAATGTAGTAATTTCTCTAATACTCATGACCAACAACTAAACATCATTTGATTTATGTTTTCCTTCTAAACAGACCTAGTGGAGGGACAATATCGCAGGAAGAATAGTAAGATCTTTGTCAATATATAGGCCCACTAAAAGCATTCCTGAACGGCAATCCAGTACTATGCCTGAAAGCCAAACATTAACATCATGGGTTGCATTTCCATCCTAACTGTGATACATCACACCACTGATTAGTTCTATATCATCATCATGTGTGTCTACATGTATCCTAACAGCACACATTATTTGATTCCTAGATAGAGAAGGTCCAAGGACAGCTATTGATACCTTGGTATGAGTGAAGTCCCATGCAGCATCAGTATCATATTTTGAATCAAATGTACCCCAGCTTGGTTCATCAAATCTCTTATCCCTGGAGAACAAAGATTCTCTGTGTCCATGTCCACCAAACAAGTCATGTAAACGTTCAAGGTTTTTGAGAAAAAACAGGAACATAAAGGTTTGTGCTATCTCTACTTCTCATATGAACGACTAAAAAATTCAGAGATTTTTCTATAGATGCTATAGCTTAAGAAGATAAAAGGACATGAAAACCACAAGGGAGGGGGAAAAAACAAGGTTACCTGTGTGTAGCATTAGGTGAACCATCATAACTTATGTCCTTGGAAGTGGCATGTGGTGAACCATCAAAAGTCACATCTTTCTTGAAATGAGCTTCTTCAAATTCCCTAGATTCACTCTCGAATGCATTGCCTCTTGCAGGACTTTTAGGTGGACTATTTGTAGTCCGCTCATCACTCTGAACATTTGCTGCTTCATCATCAGACAAATACTCACCAGTGCTGTTCACCTTCTCTGCCACCCCATTCTTATCCATTGGAGATTCCCTTTCACGAACCAGTGAAGCCTTTGGTTTGGGAGGGGCTGTCGCATTCTGGACATCCAAGGTGAGCTCTTTTACAAATGTGTACCCTGAAGCATCAGAAGACCAGAAGAGCAATCAGCAGGAAACCACCAAGGAGAATTAAAGAACCCCACAATAAAGACAAGGACCACGACTATATGCACTAGTAGCAAATAAAAAAATGAATTTGAAGAGACATCTCCATGATACCTTCATCTTCAAACTTATCCCAGGTCTCATCCCAATCAGCAGCCCCTTCTTGGATTCCAGGTTGCCAACCTCCAAAGTTAACAGACATTATTGAATTTGTAACACAAGGATAGAAAAACTAAAGAATTTTGCATTGGTCAATATGTCAACTTGCAAGATCATGGCAATATGCTAGGTACACAAACACAATGATACAGAAGGCTACAATGGAATAGACAATTTGTTCTTGACATTTTTTACATGGTCCACGTAACATAAGAAAGAATTAGGGTATTCAATAATGTTTTGATGAAATAAACTAATGAGCTAAGTTTTGATATTTGAAGATATTTCAAAATTAGCTTCATTGGTCATGATCTACCACTCAAGAATATCTGTGGCACAATAGAAAACTTATTAAAAAGAAACACATTATCATTCATTGAATACATCAAAGCAGAAGAATGATTATGGAGAATACCAAATGGAAGCTCAACTAGTGAGGTTGGTTTGGCACGTAGACCATAAGTTTTGCAACGTTCATTTAAAGATTTTACAAGCTCTTCAAGGTCAAGCTGGATTTGATTTGCAGATTCCTGGGAAATAAATTAAATTAAATGTATCAGAAAAATTCTACAGGACCACCAAATAATTCAGTTGGTATAAAGTACCTGAACTCCATCAGGTTTTCCACCTTGCTCTAGTTTGACAATTGCTCGATAAAGCTCCATTTTCTTCTCCTGGGTAAAAAAACATTACCAAATGGGTTTTATAAGCATAAGAGATATTTTACCTTTTCATATGACAGGAAAACAAATTCTGGAAGAATTCCATATGGAAATGGACATAGAATAATGGAAAATTATGCATCAGAAATTGACTCAATATAATTGAGCCATGCCATTAAAGTACCTGAATGTCACGGAATGTGGCCTCTTCAATAGTTAACTTGGAAGCAACATCCCCAGCTTGCCTGCATTTATCTTCATATTTTTTTGCCAATAACTCCACCTAAGACAGTTTACATTAATTTAATAACAAAAAAAGCATCCATAATCTTTAATTTTTCTTCTCAATGTGAAGAAGAATACCTCTCGCCTATCAGCAGAAACCCTTTCAATGATCTCATTCAATCTATTGTCACATCGGCTTTTATATAAAATCTGGCAAGCAGCAGCAAACAAAAATGTAAATGCATTAATTATTTATTTAACTTAAACCATCTATTTCCTCAATATAACAACAAACAACAGAAAAAGTCAATTTCATGTTGCCTCACAGCCTAAACCATGAATGCAAGCGAAATTCCAAGAAGGTGGATAGAGTGATTCACTTGAATTACTAAACAATGATTGCACGGCTGTGACCAACTTAATTTTGCTGCTTAAAGTTACTAGATACATTTTCCACGGGATACAAGAAGTTGATGATGCATGTTCAATGCCACATAATCTCAAGTTTGAAATCCATAGGGTTGAAAAATTATGCATTCAATCCAGTTACTAGATTTGTAACTCCCCTTTTCCCAAACTTTCACTGTCTATATGTTTACTTCCAGCATTCTTTGCTAACCCACTTGAACAAACCTTCTATACTCTTACCTTGGTTGGCATTGTCCTTTATTTTCAGAAACTATCAAATGGTGTGGAAAAATCATCATACATGAGTTGGTATCACTCATTAGAGCACAGTGGAAATACATTTCCAAGATAAGGACAAACTTTGTTATTACTACCCCAAATATTCAGTGAATCTAACAATGGATTCATGTATAATTTTACAACGAACTGTAAAAATGGAACATTTGATGGCACCAAGGTATCCATTCATGTAGAAACAACTGTTTGTTGCGTCTGGTGTAAGAAAGAATAAAAAAAAGTAGAGTTATTTTCCAAATAGAACACAGAATAATGCAAAGCAAAAGCTAGGCTAAATTCCCTAAAATCAACACCTACAAACTTAAATTTATCCTTAAGGCTCTTGGTATTCCAATTGTTCTTATTTATTTGAAATTAAAGGGATTAATTTCCCATAGAGATTGTCAATACTTAAGTTCCGATGTAACCTAAGTAATTAATTACATAGAAAAATCAGTGCAAATCTGAATAGTTTAAAGGCATAATAAGATCTCTCTCCCAAAGCAAATCTCTCCTGTAAATAGGAAAATTAAATGCAGAACCACCACTAGGTCATGGTAGCTACATGCATGTCCACTTGCTTTAGCAAGATGAAGATTTCCATATAACACTACCATGACAACAAATCAAAAGAAAACAACATTACCATTGCTTAAAGGTGAACACCTAGAATCTATAATTCCCTCTATTGAGGAAAGGAAAAAGTCATCAGAAATCTGCTGAGAATTCTGTAGGCACTCATCAAAGAGATAACTGCAAAAATAAAGTCTTTGGAAAAGAAGGGAGATACACACAAGTTCTTGCATCTTTGCATGGTAAAACTGGATCTTTTCTCTGGCATCTGTAATCTCCTTCTCCAATTCCACTACCTGTATTAGATGAAGTAGAGAAATTAATATGGGAAGTTGGTTTATGAATGATGTCAAGAGGAATCTTTTCAGAAGCTTTTTAATGAAACATTAATTTGAAAATGAAGGATGAAGTAGTGACATGCTAATTTATAATTGAATGGAGAAAAAATTGATACCTTAGCTGGTGGAAAATAGTTATTGCACACAGTATAACACTATATAAATTAAAACTAGACAAGGGTAGCACTTATTTGCGAAACCAACCTAAGCTGAAATGGTCCAGAGGACTAAGTTATCCTCCACAAGAACCAGATGCCAAACAAATGACTGTTACATCCCTTATAAATTATAATCATGAAACTAGAAGCAACAAAAATATTAATGGCCTGCAATGACTTCTCAATCAAAATCACCTATCTTCCATTTGCAATACTTCCATGTCAGTATTCTCTATCTTTAATATAAGGAAAACCTGATCAACTGTTGGACATAGAATAAGATCCCAAAAGGAATCAAACCACCGCTACATATGAATGTCTTTGTAGATTCTGTGTTTATACATTATTACATTATCCAAAATCGAGTATCATTTCTACCCAGTTAACATGACAACTGAAAACTATTCCTTTCCTCCGAAGGTTAATTACTTCCAAGTAAAAAAATGACAGTTTCTAAAGTGGAATTCAATCAAAGTGTGGAATTGTGAAGCACTGGAAGTAGTTCTCAGTTTCTGCATCCCTATGGCAGTATATACATAAGAACATTGTATAATATAATCCAAGAGAACTTGTCAGCTTATAAAATGAACCCTAATTGCCCCAGTGCCAGGCAATGGCAGATCCTGATTCAGTTGATTAACGATCGAGATAATAAGACATTTATGACAAGATTTTATGAGTTTAAGAAGGGAAATTAGAAACCCCTCTTTACTCATAGCAATTAGAGTTTTTGGGTTAGACTAAAAACAGCCCAGGCAAACATAGATATTTACCCTACAACTCCTGCATCTCCAGCAGGAGTTTTTTTTTAAAGGATAGGTTTGACTGTTCACATTGAATTTAAGAAATAAAGAAGAAAGGAAGCAGCAGAAAAAGTGAATTTCTGACAGTGGCCCTAGTCTACAACTAGACTGCCACAGCACATGGAAAAATTGACAGAGACATGCTAAGGGAACTTGCAAAATAATATTATGAAACCATTCTCTCCAATTATATTGATCGAACCAAATGATATTTACTCGAAACCACAGCTATTTTTTGTTCCTAAGAGAAATCTGGTCCAAATGATGTCAGAATGTCCTAAACATTTCAGGTCTACATATGCATGACACACTACATAACAATTGCTTTGAAGATACAATTTTAATGACATACAAAAAGCTACCTTCTTTTCTGCATCTTTTGCTTCCTGCAACTTAGAATTCAGTGAATTTTGTTCCTCAGTGCTAAGTTGATCCAGAAGATCCTTCTCCAGTTCTGGAACTTTCGGCTTTTGCCTGCTTGGCTCCATAGCATCATCAGGTGCAGAAATAGGAACTGGCCGTGGTGGTTTCCCCAAACCAGCAGAAGCTGAGGGCCGCGTTCCCTTGGTCACTTGAGGTTGAAAAGCTAATAGAAGTAAATTTGAACCAGTTTAAAAGTTGTTAGGCAACAAATAGTACAAAACATTTGAGAGATTTTTTAATACCAGAAGTAGCTCTCCAAACTGTATTTCCATGCGCTGTAGCAGGCTGATTGGAGACAGACAACAATGCCTCATCAGACAAAATACTACTTGGAAGTGCAGCAGGAGGGGGGCGACCTTCCCTGAACCGCTCCATCAAATAGAGAGCAATGCAGAACTCTCTCAAAGAAAGCATGCTATCATTGTCTTGATCAGACAAGTCCCACACCTGCTTTAAGACCTCTGGAACACAAAAGATAAATAATACTCAAAAAAAGGCAAATCAAGGGGAATAACAATATTCTTATATGGAAAGCAAAAGAATCAGAGTTTCTTGAAATCATAGACAACACAAAACCTTTTTCTACAAGTAACCACAGATGTGTAAACTTTTTTGTCATTAGATCTAGCACATATTATCCATAGATGTAGATAAATGCATATGATAGAATCTTAAAAGAACAGTACAAAAAAGGTAAATAAATAAACTGGAGCTCCATTCGTACATCTATAAACAGTGATGCGGTTGTCTGCATATACTATGCAACTGCAAAGAAGCCTATTTTATAAACATGTTATCCAATGTTCTATTTATCACTGATTATACATAATTTAAATTTATGAAAACAAATTACAAATTAGGAAAAAAAAAAAAAAAAACTGGGTGCAAGTATAAATGGTGACAAAGTGGCTGTCTGCATGCACTTTTGAACTTCTAAAGAATTATATTTGTTTTCCCATATTATATTCTAGTGACATCACAGGCATAATTTATGTAATCTTCATCACATAAAACCTCCATCTGAAAATTGATCCTGCTGTAATGTGTTCAATCTGTGTGTTTTAAATACCAATATTTAGTTCAATTGGACTTTACAACACCTGAACATAAAACAAAGAACTAGACGAGTTTCTATATTCTGTCAAAAGCTACAAGCTTGTTCATTCATGAGACCCCTGAAGGGATGGCTCATGAGATGTTAGAAAGAGAATGCAAAAAAACAATGCTTATAAGTTCAATTTTTAACCAATTTCATGAGATTGTGGTAACAAGTTGAGGATCAAGAAAAGAATATTATCACGGTAAAATGTATCGCCAAACCAAGATTAGATCTTCTGAGATCAGATAATCTTGGGGTTCATTCAGTACCAGCTCTAAAACAAACTTAGTACTACTAAAATTTGAATAAACATCATATCAACACAACAATTTGACAGCAAAAGACAAGAAAGGGAAGGGAGCTGCTATCAATGACAAGCAAAGCTATAGATAAAACTCAGAATAAGCCAGAAAATTGGTGAACTTGAAGAAAAGGTCAGGATGCAGATAATAGGGAAAATGGAAAGTCCACTCCAAACAAGCAGAAAGACAAAAACAATGAACACTCATACATATGTTAGGTGAGGCAGTCGCACCTCGTGGCAACCTCCAACTCAAGAAAAGGTTGCGTGCCTGTTCACCCGTGATTTTTCCATCTCTGTCAGTGTCCACTTTCATAAATACTTCACTGTATTGCTGAACATCAGACATAGTCATCCTTGGCCATGCAAGCTGAGATTGCCCAGCAGTAGAATTTATAGGAACATAAGGCATTGCAGTTGAAGCTTTCACCGGAAATTGTTGGTTTGATGTTGCTGAATTTGCTGGATAATGCACTTGCTGATGATGCTGACTGCCCATAGGTTGTCGCCCAGGTGTAATTTGAAAAGAATCAAGAGCATTTGGTCTGATTGTAGATTGTACTCCCGATGATGACGGTGGTACATTGACTGATGAAACAGGTAATCGTGCTCCTGGTGAGGTGGCTGATGTAACAGGCAATTGTGCTCCTGCTGATGGTACTATGGCTGATGAAACAGGTAGTTGTGCTCCGGCTGATGATGGTACCATTGCCGATGAAACAAGTGAATTGCTAACAGAAGGCATAACTTTTCTAGGATCTTGTGTTGTCTGAGCTGATGATACTGAAAAAACATCTCCAAAAAGTGGGTCTGATGCATGTCCATTTCCTGTTACAGCAAGTCCTTTAGAATCTTTCACTTCCACCTGACCACCCACTGACAAATCAATGGACTTTGATGAAGCAGGTTGTGTCGACAAGATGACACCTTGTCCTCCAGGTTGTGCAGAAAGAGGTGGTCTGGAAGCGACCATTGTAAGTCCATCTTGAGCTACAGGCCTAATACTTCTATGAGCTTGAGAAGAAACTCCCACCTGGGAACCAGACCAAACAGAGGAACTTGGTGGATGAGAAACTCCCATGTTACCGCCATGAGGTGGCACTGACGAAGTGGAAACACCTTGTGGAGACTGAAAACTAGCACTGGGAGCTGGCGGTCTAGTTGGTCGCATGACTTGACTATGTTGAGAAGCAAATCCCTGAGGGCCTCTGACACCAACAGTTGAAGGTGCCACTGGAATAGAAACACTAGATGAAGGAACAGGGGCACCCAATGAAACATTTGATTGATGGCCCAGAGATGAAAGGTTTATCTGGGGAGCTGGGATTCTGGCAGAAGTGGGACCATACAATGCAGCCTTTACCATTTCTGGTGTCAAGTCTCTCTTACTTTGGGCAACTGTAACAAGCTTGAGAGCATTATAAAATTCTTGACGACCCAGGAAACCAGTTCGATTTGGATCAGCAATTGTCCATATCTGCATAATTCCAGAACATATTTTCACAAGAAGCACCAAAAGCAAACAAATTCAGAATTGCAAACACCTGCAGTTATATTACTATCCCAAAAAGAAGGTGTAAAAGTGTGGATAATGTATTCAATTGGACAAATAAACTAACCATTGCAAGTGAAGCAAAGTAGTTATCACTCCCATATTATTTGTAACATTTAACCAAACAAGAAAGTATTAAGAAAATTAACTTTATTGGATGCCTGTTTTCTCCAAAATTTATCCTATACTCCCAAAGCTATTTGCTCTTTGTCGGTAACTTAAATATTTCTCCTATTTCAATAATACTTTACACAGCTTCCATTTTATATTTTTGTCGAAAGTAGTTTTATTATATAACAGTATGTTTGAAACAATAACAATAATTTCACCTTGATTCCAAGCGATACAGAAAAAGTGGGACAAAACTTTTGATAGAAGTGGGATGAAGGTAGTAGCACTAAAGTCCTCTTCTGAGGGCTCGTTTCCAGTTCAGAAATAAAATTAGTCTTTCAAACGCAGATTAATAACAATTTAAGTCCCAGTAACGTTTTTTTTTTTTTTTGAAAGGTTGCTCGAAGAGGGACGCAGATACTGCTGAGATTCACAACTTAATTAGCACATAAATCAAGTGAACAAAAAGTGGTTAAATGTCAAGATTCCACAAGAGACTCAATCTAACAGAAGCAAATCTAAAGGAAGCACACTCTAGATTCTGTTGCGTCAATAAGTCAATTCTCAAAAACCAACCTCCAGCGATCTACGGCGCAACAGTGATTCTAGTTTATGTTTAGTTTCCTACTCTGAAGTTAGGAAAACCTAAAGCATGTGAAAGTTAAGTTTTCAAGTTTCCATTAAACCAATGTGGTATCAATAAAACCTACATGTAGCACCATAGAATCTAAAATCATGCATAATTTACGTTCTCATCTTGTTACCTGACAGACTCATGAATCCATTTACTGCTAAAGCACTTATACTTAACCAATGTAAACAACTTAACTAAACGAAATCCAACGTCCAGTGCTCATATCAAAACCATAAGTAATGAGCTAATCCCAATACAACAAACTTAGAGCATCCAATACACGTCACCTCCTATGAGCAAAATTCACCAAACTCGAATCAAAACATTAAGACAAGTAAAGCCATGAGTATAACCTGAGCAAGAACTTGTCTAGGTAAATTGGAGGCTTGAAAGAAAGTAACAGCCTCGTTTCCACTGATCCGACCATCCTGATCCAAATCTGCCCTCTTGAAAAATGCTTCGAATTGATCCATATTCGCCGTCTGGGTTTGACTCTGCCCAGCCATTTCCTCAATCGAATCGAGAACTCACTCGATTCGATTCCAAAGATCGACAATGACCTGTCGCTATTCAACCATTCGATTTCTTAAAAAAAAAAAAATTATACATAAAAAATAGGAAAACGGTTTAGAAGATCCAACTCCAATCGATTTCAGAAATTAACAAGGAAGTCCTGAAACCAGACAATAATATACCCTTCTCAGTGAGGAGACGAGAGCTGGAGGTAGAGGTAGGGCTCCGAGTGAGGGACCTATGGTGGGAGTAAGGGGACGTTGTAGGTTCTGCCCTTCTTCGTACTTCTGATGCAAAGCACAAAAACCGGGGTAAAGGGAGAATTGGATTTGTTCTTCCTCCAATTTGATGATTGATCCAATCCAATTTGTCTTTTACATTTATTTTCTGTTTGTGTTGGGTTGTCATAAAAGTGAAATGTAATTGACGATGAAAAATGAGTAATTTTATTTTACATATTTACCCCTGGTTTTGGTGACAATTGAAACGCAGATCATTGATTGAGACTTGGGTAAGACAGTCTTTTTAAACTGGCTACGGAATTAAATGAAAATTGAAAAATTAGTAACAATGGTATATTTTTATCCTGTAAATATTGGGTATTTAGATTTAATTAACATCTCAAATGTTATTCAGCATAACAGAAACAATTCTTATTTAAATAATTTTTTCTATTATACAATTAGTAAATTTAGTTTTCAATTTTTTAAATGGAAAATTCGCCTATTTAGTCCATGAAGTATTGCATTTTCGCCCATTAGGTCTCTATCTTTTTTTTCTACCTATTAAATCCTCATAGTTTTTACGGGCAATCAGTTTGGTTCTTTCGACTAATAATTCAAGCCATAATTGTTGCCTAGATTGGAGCATAGGCATTGTGTAAAATATTTACACAATAATTTCGAGAAGACTTAACAATGGAGATGTTTTGAAAGGAATGTTTTAGAGTTGAATTATTGGTTGAAATGACAAAACTAGTTGTCCGTAAAAATTATGAGTATCTAATAGGTAGAAAAAAAAAAAGATAGAGACCTAACAGGCAAAAACACAATACTTCATGGACTAAATGGGCGAATTTTCCTTTTTAATTTTTAGTGTAATTAGTTTTTTTTTAGATGGTCCGTAATGTATAATGAGCATACATTTAGTCTATATTTTCACAAAATTTAACTTGCTAATAGACTTTGTAAAAGAAATTACCAAATACATCTATCCATTATAGATTTACTAAATAAAAAAAATGGACCAATAACACAAAAACTATGAACATTAAGAACTAAATCTACTAAATTTTTTATTTTCTATTTAATTAATTTAATCGGGATTCTTTTCCCTTTTATTTTCTTTATTTTCTTTTTTTTTTTGAAATTTGAGGCATTTTTATCTCTGTCATGTCTAAACTCATGACCTCTCGAATTATAAGTAAAACTGTTACCAACTTCGCTACACCTTTCTTGAAGAATTCTTTTCCCTTTATTTTAATATTGTGTGATTATATATTTTAAATATGTTACTATTGTCACAATTCAAAATCTTGATTTTTAATTAATTATATTATTCTTATATTATTCTTATTTGTTAATATCTTACTATTTATGTTAAGACAAAATTTGTAATAAATATATGCTCACTATATGTGTGTGTATATATATATTTAAATGAATACAAAGTTTATTTTCTAAGCAATAAAGGATTAATTTTACATAAAAGTCTCTAAAATAGTAATATAATTTTTTTTTTTCTCTTTTTTCTATTTTCTTATTTTTCTTAAGGATAAGGTAAAATGTGAAGGAGAAAAATGGAAAGTGCTGGATAAAAAGACCTATAAACTGTACAGCTCAGCGACATAGCAATTTTTGGTCGGCCAACTAAGCACAATGGCCTACTTGTAGTACTGTTGTACGCACACACATATAACTGATATTAAATATAATAAATCATTATTGTTGTTGCTTTTACGAAAATTTCTGATTTTAGTCCTGTAATTACTTACGTTTCTTGAACTTAGTCCTAAATCTTTAAAAATACTTAACTAGATCCTATAACTATTTTCAAATTCTGAAATAGGTCATTCCAGCCAAAATCCTCTCCTTTTCTAGCACTTCCAATCACGTAAGATACACATGTCCTCTTTTTCTAGGGCATTTTTGGTAATCTCTTCCTTCCCTTCAAAAAAAATATAAACTAACTTTCCACCACCGAAATTTCTTCTTCTTCCTCTTCTTCACTTCAATGTAATGGGGAGTTAGTTTATAATTTTTAATTTTTTTTAGGGATTGAAGAGATTACCGAAAATGTTCTCAAAAAAGAGGGTATGTGTATCTCATGTGATTGAGAGTGCCGGAAAAGGGGAGGATTTTGGCCAGAAGGACCTATTTCAGAATTTGAAAATAGTTATAGGATCTAATTAGGTATTTTGAAATATTTAGGACCAAGTTTAAAAAATATAAATAGTTACAGGACTAAAATCGAGAATTTTCTTTGTTTTTAAGTTGGATCTTCACAAGACACGTGTTGCAAAGAGGAAAAGAGTTTTAAAAAAAAAAAAAAAAAAAAAACACAGAACATTAAGCAATGTTTATGGTCCAATGTTGTGGTCCCTTTGCTAAACCCAAAGTGTTAATGTGCAAAAATTTTAGACACGAAGTTTCGTTACAAAATTTAACGAGTGTTCAATTTACTATATTTTGTGCTCTCCTTTAAGTGGGCCCTATTATGTTCAAAAGAATAAATTCCATCAATTAAAAGATGATAATCTAATAATGTGACTCTCTTTACTTAAGTTTTTTTATTTATTTTTTCAAGTGAAAGATTTGGGTTTGATTTTTATGGACAATTTTGTACCGAATTTTAGCCATGTGTTATAGTCTTATGAATATACCTCATAGATTTATATTGAATTAGTCGATAAGGATACTGAATTACTAAAACTATTAAATTATAGCTTCAAATGAGAGAAATATATATTAGTATCGAATTAAAATTGAGTTAGAATTTTTTTTTTAAAGACAAATTTTTTAAATATTTTTTCTATTATTTATAAAATTAGAACTCGTGAATTTATTTAAAATAAACTAAACTTCTTATTATTTAGACAAACAGGTGTTTGATAATTAATTTATTTTATTAAAGGAAAATTTTTTGATTTAATCCCTTAACTATTTACGTTTTTTCGAATTGGTCCTATAACTTTAATTTTATCCAGACTAATCTTTTATCTATTTTCTATTTTCCAAATTGGTCTTTCTAACCAAAATTGACCAAAATTTGATCACTTTACCGGCATATCCATTATATTAAAAGAGTATTTTGGTAATTTTATATTAGAAAAACAATACAAAAAATAGAATATATGTAATATTTTAGCCAAAATACTCATTTTTCAAGAAAAGGGAAAGAGATGTGAACAAATTTAATATATTTATTCATTTTTTTTTTCTAACATGAAATGATCAAAATACTATTTTAATTTAATGGATATGTCAGTAATTTAATCAAATTTTGGTCAATTTTGGTTGGGAGTACCAATTTGGTAAATAGAAAATAGATAAAGGATCAATTTAGATAAAATTAAATTATACGACCAATTCGGGGAAACGTAAGTAATTAAGGGACTAAATCGAAGAATTTTCCTTTTTTTAAATAAAATATATAAATTATAATATAATATATTAACTGACATTTTTGAAGAGACTTTTCTCATTTCTTATATTAGTACTAATGGTGCTAACCACACCCATTTTATATTTATGCTCTTGAGGCAAGTATATTTCAAAAACAACTCATCTTTTGACCTCCCAAATAAAATATCTTCTTTATAATTTTCATCTATAACAATTTCATCTATGATTCAATAGGTCATAAGTTCAAAACACAATTAAAAAATAAAATATTTGTAAAATATACTGTGTCTGAATTCGATACCCTATATAATTGAGCACAATCTAATTTAAATTCAAATATATTTTTTTTGGTATAAATATGAAACTAATAATTTTAGTCTCAATTAAAAACGTTAACAACTTTACTTGTTAAATTTTTAACATAACATAAATAAATAATCAATGAAATAACTTTGAATACCTATTATCTACCCAAAAATTAGTTTACATTATTCAAATACGAAAAAAAAAAAAAAGAAGAAGAAGAAGCTAAAGGACACGCTATCTGCTAAGGAGAAAAAGAGCTGATAATTCCTTGTGGGGGTTTGTCCTGGGGATCGGGTTTCTACAGGTCCTCTGTCTTCTTGTACATATCCCTCGATTTGCTTCCTATCTATCTAAGTGGCCTCTGATGTGGGCGAGGTTTATTCGCCGATGATCGGATTCTGCCGGAATTCCCTCGGTAATCCAAAAAAAGAAAAAGAGCTGATAAAATTCAACTTCAAACATTACCTGTGAGTTGACTATTTATGGGGTCCATCACTAATCATCCTTGTTCCGAGGGCCCATTGCCAAATTCTCCTTTGGTCTTACCATTTACTAGCGTGCTCCATTCCTACATCATTGTTTCCATTTATTACAATATCTCTTTCCCCACCAATAACCTTTTAATCCAAGTGAAAAGATGTTGGTTTTCCTTAAATTTTTAGTCTAAGTAGAAGGTGTTTGATTTTCTTTAAATAAAGTCTTAAATTCGAATTTTGTGTTTGGAGAAATGAATCTTAGAAAAGATTTTCCGATCCTACGTAATTCGATTATAGATTAATCGGAGTCCAAAGTCACTTTGGGATAAAATCTCCTGCTCCCGCTCCTGCTCCCCCACCCCCAAAACCCAACCCCTTTTTTTTTTTTTTTTTTTTTTTTAACTTGAGAATTATAAAAC
>JAXGGT010000002.1:3942711-3953853 GCA_035583425.1 Marsdenia floribunda
GCTTTTGTTAGGCATATAAAATATAGTTTTTTTATATAGTGTGGAGGCGGAGCGGATGACGTTGAAGATCAAGATCCTATACTTAATATTTCTTCTGGAATCTTGCACCTTGCTGGTGACTCTCTGGTTCCTAGCTACATTGACAAGAGCAGCCTGAAGGATGCAAGAGTTCTTCAACAGGTTGATAAGAAATTCATTCCAGTTATAGCTGGCAGAACACTTGCCTTAGTTGATCAGGTCTGTCTATGCTTTAGTTTTGAAGTTTCTTTTCTACAATGGGCTAGTTTTCTTTACCAGGGGTACTCATGACGGATTAGTTTGCTGTCATCCATGGTGCCAGTGAGAGTTGCACCTTTCCTTTAAGAGGGGAATGAGTGAGTCTTTAATACTGATCAAGTTAACATTTTAGGACTTGACACTAGAACGTTTTGTTAGTATTGGATCTAAACAGGAACTTAACAAACATTAAGCACTTGGAATGTACTCTTCTTGGGTGGACTGAAGTACATCTTGTTAACTGACTCAGAGCCTGTGTAGAGTTTAAACAGGAACTTAATAAAGATTAAGCACTTGGAAACTCTTGAGTGAATTGAAGTATTTGTTGCTAACTCACCCGGAGCTTGTGCAGAGATTTTGACTTTATTTTTTATTTTCCAGCCTTGGTTTGTATTAACTACTTTCTTTCTCATCTTATACAGCACGCTGCAGATGAGAGGATCCGATTGGAAGAGCTGCGGCAAAAGGTAAACTGGGTTTGTTATTCTAATTGTTAGATTCTTATTCTTTATCCAATGCGGCTAACTAATCACATGTAGGTTCTATCTGGAGAAATGAAGCAAAGTACATATCTGGAAGCTGAACAAGAGCTAGTATGTCTTTTCATGTTTATTATTGATTGATCTTGATTCTACAAAAAATTTTCAAATTTCTTGGTTATTTGTTCTGTTTCTAAAAATCATGTCATAGGTTCTACCTGAGTTTGGTTATCAGTTATTGCACAATTACTCTGAGCAAATTCAACATTGGGGCTGGATTTGCAATCTCAGTACTCAAGGTTCAAGACCATTTACAAAGTAATTTCAGGACCAGCTACTACTTCTCCTCCTTACATTTTTTCCTTCCTTCCTGCAAGTAATTTTTACTGAGTTTTGCATCATAAACATATTCATTTGTTTTGAGATATTATCATGGCATGTGCTTTGTTCACGCAAATGGATAATTTGATCTTTCTATCTCAAGCCTTCTTTTTGTCCTTTTTATTTTATTGCAGAAGTTTGAATGCTTTACACAGGCAGCCAACTGTTGCTAAACTTGTTGCGGTAAACCTCTGTCAATTTCTTGTTCTTGATCCCATGGCTCAAGAGAATATACAGTTAACTTATTTTGATTATCAATCTTGAATGTGTTTTAGCCTCAAAAGTATTCCGTTTCATTGTCTTTTGAGGCTTTCTACACTGAGAAGACTTTATTGCTCATAAAAGCATGGTTTCTTTCATGCATTATTACATACTCTGTTTAGTCTCTATTTTGGGTAATTCCTCTAACCTCCTCCGTGGCATGTTAAATAAAACATGTTTTGAACTTCAATGTTTTCTTAAAAATGCTGTGTTACCGTTTAGGTTTCCAATTTCCTGTCAACAATTGTTTTCTGGAACTGATAACCTTGAAGAGGTCATCAATTTTGCCTGATTTTCATATTGTTATTGTTATTGCTTTTTTCTTTTCTTTAGGGGGTGGGGAGTTTGATTTCATGTTATAATCTCAAATTCCTGATGTTGAATTTCAGGTCCCATGTATATTAGGTGTTAATTTAACTGATGTGGATCTTCTGGAATTTCTTCAACAGGTGACTAATAAATTCTTGAGGATAGTCAATTACTCATTTTTAACTCCTGATTCACACTTCTAAAATCTCATTCTAATTGTCTCCTCTGTGCAAGTAGCTTGCAGATACAGATGGATCATCCACAGTACCACCATCGGTGCATCGTGTCCTTAATAACAAGGCTTGCAGGGGTACAATATCTGTCTCAAGTTCTATCTCTACGTGTATCGGTTCATGTTTTACCAACTGCTGCTCCATGTTTACGGTCACCATGTCATCTGTTGAAATTGAATATTAAGCTTCTAAGATTCTCCCTTTCTATGTTTTGCTAATGAAATATTTATTTGGCATAAATGGAAAGCCATAGAAGAAAAACAGAAAGAAATGAGAAAAAAGAGGGGGCCCTCAGGTCGATACTGACTTTGCCCATCAAATTTGTATTTCAGGTGCAATTATGTTCGGAGACACATTGCTGCCTTCAGAGTGTTCTCTGATCGTTGAAGAGCTGAAGCAGACTTCATTGTGTTTTCAAGTAAGTTTCAAATGAACTCTGGATAGATATGACGTTTTACTTTCTAAATCTCGTATATATTTAGAGTGCGTACAAAACAAAGGAGGCAGAAAGGGGTTGCCTCAAGTGCCTAATTAAAGAATCTCCATGAATTTGTTGTTCAGTGTGCTCATGGACGCCCAACTACTGTTCCTATCGTCAACTTAGATGCCTTGCATAAGCAGATCAGCAAGCTTGGATTTTGCAGCAGTAGTAGTAAGCAAGAGTCCTGGCACGGCCTACAAAGACACGAGGTTAGTCTAAGCCGTGCAGCACGTCGGCTATGCTCAGCAATGGATTAAAGCCCATCAGTCAAGTCTGAACATTTTCTATTATGTACGAAATCAAAATTTTAAGTCTGCCGATCAGTAGCGGCACATAGAGCTTTCCAGACAGGCAGTAACATTCGAAGTGGTGGATACAATTCCTGGGACAAGCATGCAGATCGCGTCAGTAGCTGACTCGGGAGTGAAGTGCAATTGAAACGATTGTAATAAACTCTTACCTTAAAAACAAGCATAAGTTCCTCTTCTCCACGTATAACAAGGGACAGACTCCAGTAACAAGTAACTGGTGTTACACATTCATTTATGACAGGTTTCAAGATCTTGCTGATGGGAACAAAACGGCGAATTGTTCTCCCACTGAGAATGTTTTTTCAATCAGAAATTTAGAGAGAGAGGGAGAAAATCAAAAAAACATAAAACCATATTTGCAGCATTGCTTCCATATAAGTCCCTTCTTTATCAGCATTGCCTTGGAAGTTTTCTTTCTTGTTTGGAAAGTCTTAAATCAGTTAAGTGCAAGAGGCATCACAAGAGGTGCAAGATTTACTAGGTACCTTGCATAGTGTGTCTCAAGTTGAACTCCAAATGCAGGCAGAATAATAACAGACTCTGTAAAATTAAAAATAATAATAATAATAATAAAAAAAAAAAAAAAAAAAAACAAGAATACTGGCGTTAAATGGGGCTATAACAATTAACTTATCATGGCAAAATGAGACCTTGCACCGAATGTTTTAAAGGGCATTGGTAAAGAAAGATAAACGAAACAGTAGTAGCATACACCAGCAGTATCGTTAGATTATGTGCTGTTACTTTGAAGATCCAAAATACTTTCCTTCATTAGAACTTCTGAGCAATGGCAGCTGAATCAATTCAAAAACCTAACCTGCTTAGCTCACTAGAAACAGCAAACAGGACCAAACTATGGCTAGGGCAGTGTGAAATATCTAGCAGGCTAATGGTTGACCGAGTAACAATGTTCATTTTAGTTCATCAAGGAAAAAGAACGAGCATAAATAGAAATCAGTTCCATTTATAACCATTGTTTGCCTTAGTTCTGATTTGGTCATTTGAGAATCCAATCTTTGCAAAGGAAATTTTTTTTTAAAGATGGTTATCATAAACAGGAAAGACGACAACAGATATTTTGCTCAATATCCAGTTCCTTACCTTTCTCAACCAGCTTCTGCAGTAATAACACCACAACTGCAACCAAAACTAAATCCCATAGAAGAAGACTGATCGATATTCCCTGTATGGTTACATTACATACAGCCTAATCAGGTGAGATAAACAAAGCAACTTACCCCCAAAAATTGCATCCCAAGACCAGGAATTCATGGGTAAGAAAACAGAAAGTCATGGATTCATTAACTCTGAGACGTATACATACTTGATATTCTTAATATGATTTCTACTCTAGCAAATTAATACCTCACTGTCGAACAATATTACAGAAAAGGGCATGAATCTTTTTTTTTTTTTTTTTGAAACAAAAGGGCATGAATCTTGAAAATGCCACTGTTTTCCTTTGTTAATCAACATATTTGAATTTCAAGAAACAATACGGATATAGGAGTAGAAATCATTCGATAGTGAGGTATTAATTTGCTAGAGTAGAAATCATATTAAGAATATCAAGTATGTATACATCTCAGAGTTAAAGAATCCATGACTTTCTGTTTTCTTACCCATGAAACAAAAGGGCATGAATCTTGAAAATGCCACTGTTTTCCTTTGTTAATCAACATATTTGAATTTCAAGAAACAATACGGATATAGGATACACCATAAATGAACCAAGTCCACTTAACTTGCAAATACTAGACAAATCTCACTCACAAGTAATAAATAACCCTCTAGAGAAAGATACACAGAAACTACAAGTAGTAGAAGCATTAAATTTACGAAAATAACAACTAAAACAATTGTGCGTAACCCAGAATTACAATTAATCATGAAATTTAGCAACACTAACTTAGCAAATACCCCATATTATATTAATTTAGAAAAAAAAAAAAAAAAAAAAAGTGCAATTCAGAGCTGAAAATTACAGTTCCGGAGAACCTCTTTTTAGACCTGTAGGAAAAACAAGAAGCTGGGGATCGCCAAGAGAACAGGAGCAGAGAAACGCAAAATGAAGCTCTCTATTCTATTTCTTTGAACAACAATACGATGGATGTCTATGGCTTCAGGTGGGCTTTTCTCCTTTTCGTGTATATATCTCAGTCTCCCATTTACATTTACAACCGAGTTTTCTGAGGATTTTTCATCCATTTCTCAACTCATGACTGAAGATCTAAGATTGGCAACATCAGAAACAAAAACCCCAGAGATCAGTGAAGTATTATATTACCGATTTCTATTCCGAGGGTTTTTTTTTTTTTTTTTTTTTTTTAACTTTTCCTTTTTGTATATAAGCATATATTTTGTATTGCTTTGTTTTCCTTCTTTGTTTTTCTCATAATGAAATAACCTAAATTAAATATTTTACTTTTACCTCAAACATTTTTCTTTTAAAATTTTTTTTAAAGAAGTATGTGTTTAGTTTCTTATATATATATATATATATATATATTGTCTAATAGACTCTAATTAATGTAAATATCAATTTTTATTTGAATTTATTAAATTATTTGTTCTTATAATTTAAAAATAATTCATATTCAAATAATTTAAACTTGATTATAAAAAATTAAAATTAAAATAATATTATTATTAAATTATATAAATATTATAATTTGTATTATTATTTTTTTTTTTTTGAAATGTTGAAACATTTTTATATCAATTGCGCTACGATTTTTTGACTGTATTTTATTTGAATATTTAAATTTAATTTATTTAATAAATAAATAAATCTTAAACAAATATAATCAAATTTTTGAATAATTCTTTGTTAAGAAAATTGTTTGACTCATTAATAATTCTATGTACTTGCATAATATTATGTCATGAATTTCAATATGCAAAAAAACAGAATTTCCAAAAACGAATTGGCAAGAAGAGAGATCAACAAAAGGCCATCAGAGTGAAAAAACTAGAAAATGATTATGAAAGACAAACAACATTTGTCTTCTCAATTCAGCTGAAGTATTCTAGAATTGATATTATATATATATATATGGATATATGTATGTATTTCCAACTTGATATATATATATAATCAGCATTAGTTGCTAAACTAGAGCTCAAAGGAGTAGTAGCATAAATCTTCAGCTCCAGCTCCCAAAAATCTGACTTTGTTAAAACATAATTCAGAAGCAGATCAGATCAGATCAGCCTGTCATGTTGTAATCTTCTGCCTGCAGGTAAGGGCTATAGCTCTCTGGGACTTCCATCTTCCCCAGCAATTGGTCCATTCCTGCATTCCTCAAATGACAATCCCCTTGCAAATATTACTATTACAGCATGTTTAACAGGAAATGAGAATAGCAAAACTCGGATGCAATGTAACCAGCCAACTCTTCTTAACATGCATTCTGTACTCTTTTTAGACAGAAATGTCACTGATTTTCGGACAGATGCATGCATTCTTCTTTAGAAAGGAGAATGGCCGAAATGAATACTGGGAAAATTTTATACCTTTTGTTCATAGTGAAGTAATTGATCCATCACCTCAGTCAAAGTATATATTCTATTAAGCAATGCATATTCTTTTCATACAAGAAATGGATGATATTCTGTTGAAGGCTAGAATTCAAGAGGCAGCATACAATATTATGTAGGTATTTATTTGTGCAAATGTCTAAGAACACTCCTTTGCGTCAGATAACTAAATATGGGAATCAATAACAAGATCATATGCAGTAGTAGTTATCTCATTTATGTGTAAGTTATCAGTGCAATAGAGAGCATGTTGTCACAACTGATGTGTTCTGCAGCAAAAGAACTGTACTCAGGTCTGAATTTAGAGAAAATAACAAAGAAACATACTTGGGTTCGATAACATACTTCCATAGAATGGCATTTGGCCAAAAGTTCCATTCCCAGCAGGCTTTGAACTGCCTTCTGAAGGAAACATAGGCTCTGGTTTACTGCATCGGGGGTCCATAGAATGCATTGCTGAGTTTACATCAGCGTTCTGAAAGCAAAGGTCATCAGCCCTCGAAGTTGAGATATGTGGAGACTGCAAATCCTCTGGTTTAGTCTTCTTCTCATTAGGTGACTCAACCTCTGTCTCCACTTCTGATTCAACATTGTTTGATGCAGCTGCTTGTTGCTTCCTTTTTGATCGAGCACGCCTGTTCTGAAACCAATTATAGACATTCGTTTCAGAAATTTGACCATGTTGAGCCAATTCAGCAGTTATCTCTTTAATCTTCTGTTTTGATGGAGCTCCATTCCCTTGATCAAAGATACGCTCAAGAATCTGAAGCTGAACTGGTGTTGGGGTCCATCGCTGTCTTCCAGTTATTTTATGACCAGCAGATGTCACCAAGGGGTCACAGTACAGATTTCCCAGCCTGACTCCTGAATCAAAATTGGAGCCATACATCAGATTTTAGACTAACTTATTTCTACATTTCCAATGCAGGATTATCAACATTATTTGGATTGGTCACGTGAAGTAATGAAATGAAAGACCTAACACATGCTGCCGGATTTCAGCAAACATCTTCTTTGACAAGGCGGCTATTTGGAAGACAAATTACATCCAAAGCATATGATTTTAACTAACCTCAAGGGTCCACAAGTCATACATATATATATAAAAAGACATGGCCTAACTTCAATATATCCAAAAGCCTACTGGAATAGGTTAGTCAACTTAAGCTAGATCAATCTCCAGAAGGCAGAAATTGGGCAACTCCTACTATATATTATAAAGCCCACCACACTGTATATATATATATATATCAATTTTGCTGTCCCTAAAAAGGGGAATGAAGATCAGCTTGAACAAGACAAACAAGGCGGTAATTTTTTGAGTCTTTGTGGAGGTCACCTTTTGAATTTTCTTCAAGAGCATAAAAGGAAGAGAAGAATGAGCTTTAAACACTAAATGAATTTCAGAACTTTGATTGAGCAGCAGAACCCAGTTAAGAATATTATGCTTGTGGCTCCAAAAAAAAAAATAAATAAATCGAGGTATTCCCAACGTAGTTTCTCTTACTGAACCCGGGGAAATTAGGGGAGAGCTAGAAATCACAATAAATTCGAATATTCAGAAAGGGTAAAGTAAGATAAAGAAAAGACAAGTTCTGAAATTCAGCACAAGGATGATCCTAACTGCTTCATCTACCAAGATTCAACAAAACCGGGAAGAAAAGGGTTCACCAAATTCCATAATCATATACCCATTAAAAAAAGAAAAACCAATGATCACAAAAGTTCGCAGAAGAACACACATTTCAAACAGTCACGATAGTACAATTCTGCAAAAAAAAAATAAAAAAATAAAAAACAAACTTAATCATAGAGAATGGGGGTGGGGGGAATAAGAAAAACAGAGAGAAAAGAAATTGGGAAAAGAACCAGCAAGATCATGGTGGGAAGTAAGAGATTTGTGCAGATCAACAAGTTGTTCACAAATAGTAGCGTAAACAGCAATTTGCTTGCGAAGAACTTCCATTTGTTCATCAGTCATGACTTTAACAAACATCCCGCCATTACTATTTGCTGCTGCAGCCCCATTGATTTCCTCCAAAGATGTTGGTGGGGGAGGGGGAGGTGGTGGTGGTGGTGGCTGTGGCTGCTGCTGTTGCTGTTGCTGTTGCTGCTGCTTATCCCAGTCCATAGTCTTGTGAATTAAGGCTTATGGTGGATGACTCTCATTACAGAGAATTGGTTGTTGTTGTTATCGTTGTACAAACAAAATCTATGTCTTCAGTGACAGACAGAGAAACTTTTTTTTTTTGGTTTTGGAAGAAGGAAAGGAAAGGAAAGGAAAGGAAAGCGCAGGGACACAGGAGTGAAGAGTCAGTGCAGAGGAGAGAGAAAGGGGAAGAAAAGGTAACGAGAAAGTAAAGAAAGAGCGGACAAATGGACCAATCTTTCATAAATAGTACTTAGACTTGGACGTACCTTGCCAAATATTCATTTGGGTCCCACAGTGTGAAAAAGCAAAAAAAATTAAAAATTAAAAATTTGTTTATTCACGTGGGCCATTCCTATTTTGAAATTATCTTTCCTTTTCTTAATCCATTTTTCGCCGAATATATATAGATATATTTTTTATATATATAATTTTTTCTTTTTTTTTTTTTAAAAAAAAGAGGTTAAAATTAAAATGATAATAACACGTCATTCATTGATTTTTTTTTTTAAATAATAATTTGAGGAATTAATCTTAAAATTTTAGATAATTTATCATAACGCATTCAAAAATTTAAAAAATTATTTAAATTTTGTAAATATTGGACGTTTTAGTTCCTAAAATAATTTTAATTAAAAAAATAAAATTTTATTTTTTATATAACTTACACAATAAATTTTTTTTATATTTATTTATTTAAATCTTTTAAATTGTTTTTCAAAATTCAGATTATTTAAATAGAAATAAATTCAAAATAAGTATTATTATACTTAATTTTTTTATTCATAAAATTTGAATTAGAGACCTTAAAAATTATATTAGTAACAAAATAGTGTAACTCAATTTGTAACAATTATTTTTATAATTTAAAAAATATATGAATTTAAATCATAATAAAGACTAAAAAATTAAAAATTAAAAAAAAATAATAATAATAACACTGATACAACTTGGGTAGATTTTTTAATTATAAGATTTTTTTTTATGATCTATAATATAAAATAGAAAAATTAGTAGATTTAGTCTCAATTTTTTTGATTATTAGTGTGATTGATCTATTTTCTTTATTTTTAATACAGTAGGTTCCTAATATATAATAAATTGATGTATTTGATCTTTTTTTTCACCAAATAATAGATTTTGTGAAAAAAAAAATGACTAAATACATCAACTTATTATACATTAGGAACCTACTAAATTAAAAAAAAAATTGACCAATTACATTAAAACCATAAATATTAGTGACCAAACTTACCAATTTTCCTATAAAATAAATTCATAAATGGAGTGACATAATGTTGGGAAGAGGGAAATGAGATTGTTCTCTGACATGTGAGAGAGAGATAGAGAGAGAGAGGGGGTATATTTGGGGATTTTAAGAATATCCACAGTATTCAGTTATTTGTTTTAGTTAGTGAGGTTTGGGCATTTCATTTGGGTGATGATAGAGTCACAGGGGTCTGTGTGAATATATCTATATATGTGTCTTTCGTAGGAAGGTGGACCCTCTTAGTCATAGGTAATAGATTTTTTTTTTTTTTTTGGGTCTTTATATTTGAACTTTGAAGCATATGCAGCCACACATTTATTAGGATTAGCTTTTATTTTGAGTTTTTTATTTATTTTAAAAATAAATTGATGGTGTGTATTTAGACAATACTTTATATTTATTTATTTTTTGTCAAATTATAAAATGTGTAACCCACTAAATTGTCAAATCATTCTAAAAATCAACACTTCAATAATTATAATATTATTATACCTATAAAATTTTATTTTTCTCAAAAAGTAGTTCTTCATTTTTCAAAATAAAATTTACTCGACTTAAAAAAAAAAAATCACCTAACTCAAAATAAAAGTTAGTCCAAACACACCCTATTTTTTCAATTATATATATATATATATATATTTAAGATTGTATTTATGTTAGTATAAGATTTGAATTTGAATTTAAATTAATTTGAATTTGTGCATATGATTAGACAAATTTTGATACATATTAAAAATTAATCGATTAATATAAATGTATTAATATGTGTTTTAATATAAAACAAATTAATAAATCTGTTTCTAATATTTATAATTTTAGTGAAATTAGTATTTTGTTCAACTAATTAATAGCAATTATGCTAAATGTTAAAATTAAAAGAAAGAAAAAAAAAAAAAAAAAAGGTGATAAGTTGAGTATCAAATATATTAAAAAAAAAAAAAATTATAGGTGAAAAATGTAAATAAAAGGAGGGAGGGGAAGGAAGAGGACAAGAGGTAAGGTTAGCAAAAAAATTTGGTGTGGCGGTCCATCGGATCCATTCCATGGATCAACTCACCGCATCTCTCGGCTATTCTGCCGCCAAATTATGAGGCAGCTTTTCTTGTTCTTCATCATTACCTTTCTACACCATTCTTGGTCAATGCATTGTTTTTTTTTTTTTTTTGGTAAGTATTCTTGGTCAAGACCTTATTATGCATATGTATATGTATATTCCCAATTTTATTTATTTATTTTTTTTTATAATTTACTAAAATATTTTTAATTATTTATATATTTATTTTTAAATATATTTTTACATATATAGTTATATAAAATTTTTAAGATTTGTAATTTTAAAATATTTTAGGCTGTTTTTGGACTAGGATTTTTTTTCAAAATTTCACTCAAACTCAAAAAAAATAGTTGTACTTGTTTAGACACAAATCTGACATGTTACTATTCATGTCTGGT
>JAXGGT010000002.1:3953953-3969231 GCA_035583425.1 Marsdenia floribunda
TTTTTTTAGTGAAATTATCATTTTCATCTCTAAATTTAGTCAAATAAAAAATTTTCGGATCAAAAATAAATTCAAAAATATTAGTTATTTTTTGGCTGGACTTTTATTTTATTTTTATTTTTAAAAAAAATTCACTTAAACTCAATAAAAAATGAACTGTACTTGACATGCTACCTGTTCATGTCTATCCAGGTAGCAAAAAAAAATCAATATATACGTATAAATATATATAACTCAAATAACAATATTATCATTACACAAATAAAATATATTATTTTTATCCCATACTTATTAGACAACTTATTTGCTTATCCCTACCTTGTTCTTCGTTTTTCGCAATCCATTCAATTCTTTAAAAAAAAAAATGAACAATCTCAAAAAAAATTCAATCCAATAACACCCGTAATTCCTCGTTTTAATTATCATTCAAAATTTATTATTATTATTATTATTTTAATTTAATCACCTAAGATTTTTTACTCAAATATACATAGTCAATTATTATTTAAACACAATTATAACGGGTGCTAAGTTTGTTTATTCAAAAAAAAACAGGGGTTTTTCCAAATATAATTGACCCTAACATCACATGCACACCAATCTATACGTATGTAACAATGATATGAAACCTTAAAACGTGTAAGGGGATGTTCGCCGAATTTGGAGCAATATTAAATACTGCCAAACTATATATTATCATTGCTCACTTGACTTAATACCCCCTTACTAAACGTAAAAACCCCATCCCATGTGTCTATTTCCACTTTTCTTTTCTTTTTTATTTCAAAGGGAATAAATGCATGTATATATATGTATATATATACATATATATGTATATTATAGTCCTTCGAAAGATGGGATTGGAGCATCGCCGACAGGGACATGTGCTCCTCCGCCGCACCGTCCGGTCATAAGGTGGCAACCACAAATATTGAGAATTTTTTATTCGGTGCATTTAGATAATTTCTAACACATGTCAAAAATTAATTGATCAAAATAAAATCTATTAATAGGTTATAGTGATATGTCTTTTTATATATATATATATTTGTATTTTCAATACTCTAATAATTATATAATTATTATTTTTATAAAATTTATTTTATTTTTTAAATAAAATATTATTTAAATAACTATTTATCAGACATTTTTTTATTTCCAAAAAAAAATTACTTTTTTAATTTAAACAAATTATACACTAATCTATATACAATATTAATGTCTAAGGTTGTTTTTGGACTGGATTTTTTTTTTTTTTTTTTCAAAATTTCACTCAAACTAAAAGAAAAAATGAGTTGTACTTGTTTGGACACCACCTGACATGTTACTGTCATGTCTGTCCAGATGACAAAAAAATGAATAAAATATTCAATATATACATATAAATATATAACTTAAATAACAATATTATAATTACACTAATAAAATATATTATTTTTGTCATCGATTTACTAGACAACTTCTTAACTTGTCTCCACATTACTCCTCGTTTTTTACAATCCACTCAACTTTTGAAAAAAATGAACAATCTAAAAAAAACTTCAATAAAAAAAAATCCTAATATTTTTATATGATTGAAAATATATAATATTTTATTTTATTTTTTTTGGTAATAATTGTGATGACTAAAAAACGAAGAGGGTATAGAAAGATCTGAATTGACAATTTTAAGGTATTAATTAACCCATACCTTTCCATATTTCAATTGATTGTAGGAATGCTTACTACGTTTAATTATGCTTTTAAACTGTTTATTTAATCAATAACAATTATCATTGGTCATAAGACTCGGCAAATATTGCCAGGTCGGATTTCCATATATATATATATATATATATGTGAAATATTAATAATTTAATATTTAATTATAAATAAAATAATAATATTTAATATATTTGAATTAATATCATTTCGAGTATAATAGGAAATAAAAATCATAGTAATAATAATACCTAGTCAATATTGGATGATTCGACTCATGGTGCTTCTTTTGGGCCAACTGACCGTTATCTCAGTATTGGACTACATTAATTGTAAGATTCGATAAATAAAACGAGCCCATCAGAAGGGCCGATTTAGGTTGGAGCTATCTTATACAAAATTATACATTACGACCATTTTATAAATTTAATTTTTATATATATATATATGATATTATCAAGATAAGGTAATAGTCTGATTAGTATAATTTCTTTTACTTTTAAATGATTTTTTTAAATAAAATGCCTGTTTTGACTAATTAGAAATAATTTTATACTGCTTGTGCTACATTTTAATATAATAGTTTTTTCAATTAAAGAAAAAAAAAAAAAAAAAACTGAAGTTTTCATTTGTGGGGGTGGGGTGGGAATAGGGGACAAAGGAAGAATTAGCATATTATCTTCTAATATCTAAATATTCTAAAAAGGAAATTTGTTTATTATTATTATTTTTTTTTAGGTCATTTTCTGATTAACCCTAAATTTTCTTGTGGATCCCACAAGGATTGCGTTTTTTTTTTTTTTGGGGGATTAGTGGTTAGGGCATTTGAAAAGAAACACCTTCTTAGACTTTTGATGGTCAATTTGAACTGTATTTTTTATTTTTTATTTATTTTTCCTTTAGAAGAATTTGAAGTAATTGACTTAAATTTTAAGTGGTGGGAGTAAGTTTTCGTGCGTCCATTACTTTATTATGAGAATTGACAATCCAACAAACACCAAAGTTTTAGTTGAGAACTTTTAATGATTTTTCCCTTCTAGTGATTCCCAATTTTATTTTGTTGACATTATTGGATTAATATTTGACAAATAAAATTTACTAATTATTTTATTTTTTTAAAAAAATAATAAAATTAAAGATATTTCAATCTTTTTAACTTAAAAATGCATTAATTTTTATATATTTTTTAAAAAGTGTAATTTCTCATTTATAACAAATAAAAAAACTGATCTAGTAGGTTGTACAAAATTTACTTTCCAAACAATAATGGAGAAAATAAAAGCTTACAAAATAAAGTCACTTTTTTTTTTTTTTTAATATTATTTTCTGAGAGAAGTCTAGTGTAGTTACTACAAAGAATTATAACAATAATGAATATCCAATGATTAAAAAGAAAAAGAAAAATAAAAGAATATATATATATATATATATAGCTATACAAGAAAACATTTATATTACATAGCCCAAATGATCCTAAAGCCTATACAATCAACAGAGGGAACAAAAAAAAAAAAAAAGCAGAAACTCAACCTCTGAACCAACATTACCCTAAAAACAAAATTCATTTCCAGATTACCCAAAGAAGAAATGGTGCCACTTCAGTTAGGAACAGCTTCAAAAGTGGAACTCTACCAACATTTATTTAGTAGTATATGATATCCTTAACTAGTTCATCAATCAAATCAATGAAAATTTGATACTCAACATCCTTCCCTACAGCATTGGCATCATCATCCATGAATCTGGACCATGGAGAAGAATGTAGATCTCGAGTCACCATAACATCAAGAAAGTGATGGAGTCTATCCACTGGAGGATGTACATATACATGAATAATTTGCCATAATTGATCCAGTAACTTCCTTCCGCGAGGCGGCTGAGCCACAGGACCAATAGCCTTTCTCATGAAACTGGACATTGACAAAGGTGGTCCAAGAACACTTGGAAGTGCTTCATTTAACATATCAAAAAGCATTTTGTGATTTGACTTCTCACCTTCATCATCCTTCAATTTTTGTTTGTATGACTCTTCCAATTCTTCGAATACCTGATTGCTAATAGGCTTCCCAAGGGGGTCCCATCTTGATAAAGATTTATCATATGAACCATCATACAATCCACAAACAACCAGCAAGTCTCTAATATATGCTTCTGCCTGGTCCTCGATATGTGGCATATCAGCATCTATTGGCTGCTCATCCATTGTTGGATCCTCGGTGACATCAGTTTCTAGTTCATTTAATTGTCTTCGTAGTTCTGCACAGTAAGGAAAAAAGAAAAGAAAACGTATCATCAGCTATCTCAAGATGGTTTTGTTTAAATGAGATGTCATGGAACTGGAAGAGGGGAGAGAACTAGCAGTCTAGAATTTTTTTGACTTATTACTTACACTACAAGCATGGCTTAAGTTTGTACCAAATTTTCTTCATCTAGTGTCACTTGAAGAAGAAAAACATCTAATAAAAGAACAAGAAGGAAATTAAAGAAAACCATATGGAGGGATATTCAATATCAGACTAATAATCAAGCTGAACAAGACTCAAAGACTTCAGTTTTCTCATTGTGCTGCAGTTTAGAAGTTATCATTTCATTCAATTCACAATTCTGTTCGGAAGTTACAGTTGATATTATGAGTTCAAACTCCTCTTGCATAAGAGTAGACATCACTTCATAAGAAGATATGCAGCAGAAAAATGGATTTGAAATGCAAATGTGTTACTCATGGTCAGAAGTTACTTAAAGGATTGTAGGAAGTATTCATTATCGGTACCTTTCAAGTTAGAGCTGATGTCTCTAAAAATATGTGATGTCATGGTATCCTCTACTGAAGCTGCATCTGATATTGAAGTTGGGCTGAAGTATTCTGCTGGCCTCCAGAACTCTTCATGAATGCTGCTGCACACAGATGCGGGGCTTGGAGGTACCTCAGTTGGCTCTTCCTATAACCACAAGACATTAGGATGAATGCTTATCTTATTAATTCATAGCTGAGAGGTTTCATTAACCTCAAAAGCCATGTTTTGAGGGAAAACTTGTTTGCAAAAGAAGATAAAGCCAATAATTAAATAATATGCTTACATATCTATCATAATAGCCCATCATCATGGATGGTCTACCGATGATATCTCTAACATAGTCATGATTATTGCTGTGTCGTTCATCCAAGGACTGAATCTTCCTGCCAAAGAACTTCCCCTTTAATGTAAAACTGTATTTGAGACTGGTAACCTTTTCCCTAAGGTTGAATTTTTCCTTTTTCTGTTTTTTCACATTTACTGTAATCCTTTCATGTGCTTCATGCTTTCTCCTGATGTGAGCTCCTGTCAACATATGTCGATCCTCCAAAAGAAGCTTCCCAAATGATGTTCCTGAAACTGGTGCTGACAAAGACCTGACGAGATTCCTAGGAGATAATTCCTCATGGATCTCTGCATTGTCATTAGCATCACGTCTGAAAGACCTACATGGCGTATCAGATTCATCTTTTATCCTATCCCAATACCTCAACTTATTCTTGGTGTTTGAGACATCTTTTAATTTGTCAGTTCTGACTCTTGGATTGTTTTCTGTTGATGGCCTTGTGCTTCCTGGAACAACAGAAGCATTATGGGTTTCTTCCTTCAGAACATTCCGCAATCTCTCTGCCAAGAATTTTCTTGTATCCCTGCTAATGAGTTCAGGTGAATTTGTTCCATTGAACTGAATTTCACTTCTGTAAGATCTGGTAGATTCTGAGCGAAACAAGTTCATTCCAAGGTCCCTAGTAACACTTTCCCTTACCTGCTTTGCTATGCGTTGAGCTATTTGTTTGGGATCTGATGGTTTTTCGCTGTAAGGGGTTTCAATCCCTGCTCCTCTAACAGTAGTGCTCCTTTTACAGCTTTTCCCTTGCAATTCACACTTTAGTCTTTCCTTGACTTCCTCCAGAAAATCTTCTATAGTACCTCTTTCTTCTGAAGCACCTGGAGAACTTGGCCAAGTCTCTTCATAATTGCAAAGTCTATCAGGACCAGGCCTAAGAATTACAATTTTTGAGGGTGCTGAAACATCATCAGTTTCTTTACCTGAATTCCTGAGAGATGAAAGCTTAACATCTACATTTTGAATGGTGTTGCTAGAGTAGAAGGGATCCTTTTCCTGGGAAGGAAAAAGATCAGTTTCTATTTCCTTACTCTGTAAACAAGTTGTGTCATGAGAACTTATGGGCATGGTGCTCCCTGAAATATCCATAGGCTCAGGTCTTTCTGCCATCCCCATCGAATTTGCATAAAGAGCCATCTTTTCCTTGTTGAGATTCTCCTGTGCAAGCCACTGGTTAGGCGTGCTGCCAAGTTCAATGACCTTTGAGCATTCCTTCATTCTTACTGCTTGCCATGCCTCAAATTCTTTCTTAAACTTTTGTAGCTCTTCCTCTTGAGGATGTTCACGAGGTCTAGGCTTATTCAATGTTCTACTACTCCATTCATCAGGGTAATTTCCTTCAATAAAGTCAATGGAGTGGAATTTTCTATGTCTTAAAGATTTTTGGGGAGAAAGCCTGGAGCCAATTGAATCATTCCTCAAAGTCTCTCTCATTAAGTTGATGGTTCTATCTTCATTCTTTTTCTCAACAAGAGGTGCAATGGGTGGTAACATATCCACTCCCATCAGACGAGCTACTACACTTGGTGTATTCTGTTTGGTACCAGTTGGTCTTTTTGATATTTCATCACTAATCAGCTTCTTTATTGGAGCCTCAATAGAATAGTTGTATGCCACTTGATAAGGGCACTGAAAATATACACAAAACCATGAGGCTTAGATGCACAAAACAAAAAATTCATAAGCAAGATCCAAAAGCAAGTTGAGTGCACACAGCATATGGATCTATGCAAAAAGTTTACGTTGTTGTTTCCAAGGATTGAAAAAAGTAGTTTATGTGTCTGATGAGCTTGAGCTTGAGTTTCAACAGAGGAGTAACATCTTCCAAACTCAAAGCTGAACTGAATCTTAGCTTAACAGATCAATAAAGAAAACAGGAAAATGATAACTTGAGGACCCTAAATAGCCTATTTAGCCAATTGTCCTTAACCGATCCTCCTAAATATCTTTAGACCCTAAATAGCCCAATTAGGAATTTTATCACCCCCATATTCCAGTTCATTTGAAGGGGTATTCTAGACAATACAACTAGCAGTTACTGAAGGGTCAATGATCCACCAGAAAATCAAAAACAAAACCACGATGTAATTCCAAAACAATGTGACCGAAAGGAAGTATTACTGTTGTGTGTTCTTCGCGGCGAAAAGTACAAGAAGTTTCCACAGGCAGCTCCAAGCTGTTTCGAGGAGCCTCCAGGCCTACAGAAAAGATCACAGAAACAGAAATACGTATATACCATCAGTAATTAGAGGAAAAGAAGAAATGAAAGAAACATGTTTCTTCTTCGTTGAAACGTTAAATGTTGTTTCATTTCATGACCTAGACTTTGATTTTCAGCAAAGCTAGCAGCAATTGTAGGATGCAACTCATAGCCTTAAACCTCACTTTATGAAGCTACAATTGCAGGATGCACTACTACGGAGTTTCTTATTAACTTCAATTAAAGCCAATCAATAGAAGTACGGGGAAAAGGGATACTGAAGAAAACGCGTGTAGGAAATTCGTGAAACAGGTAAAGCTTTTTTTTTTTTCCCCCCCTCTTTCACCTAAAAAGGTGAAAGGACTAAAGATTGTTAAAAACAAAAAAGTCCCATCAGAAGTACAAATCCATGATTATTTCCTAGCAGCCATCTGCGTTACATGTGCATTCTGGGGAAAAGTATTTACCATCTACATGTCTCTTGTGTGTAAGAACTTTTTTAGCCATGTTCTCTTCATGAAAATCAGTATGCAGCAAGCTTTTTCAGAAGAGAATAGGACAACCCGCGAGCTGAAATGTCCCTAGAAAAGCATCTCTGGATCATTGCAGCTTTTGAAAATCCCCTGTAGAGAGTGGACAGAGCTGATCATAGACGCGTCGAAAACTATAAGAAAAAGAAGCATAAGGTATAGAGTAATCCAAAATGGACATAAATCTGAAAATCCCTTTTAGGCAGTGACCCTAATTCACCATAACCTTATAAAACTAGCAGAGAACAAATAATCTCGATAAAAAGAAAAATTTAGACTGATCTAACGAAAAATGTTACTGCAAACCAGTTTCAGAAACAACATATTTAACAACTTCCATAGGTCAATACTTTCCTTGCATAAAATGTTCACAGAAAGAACCAAAACCCAATAATTTAGCACAAGATCCCAAAACTTGGAATATATGAATATCCAGAAATAAATCCTAAGTCATTCAAGCGTAGTTCATCCTTTTCTGTCGATGATCAACATCCCAAAACATTGGGGGGGAAAATAAAGTCAAAGAAAATCCAATTCCTCACCAGAAAGATGAAAAATAACTTAACAGCAGAATCAATCTAAAAGTAGAAAGAACAACAAACACAAGTTCATCTTCCCAACCAATCTAGTAAACATTAAACGAGAAGAGAAAAACCAACACGAACTCCCGCGTTTAAGCACAAACCGCACAGAAGATTGGTTCAACCAACACATCCTTATTCACACCCATCGACATTAATTAAGAAGAAGCTAAAAAACTTACCGGCCATCACAAAAAAGCTAGAAAAAGAAAAAAAAAAAATTGCAGAGAAAATCATCCGGGGGATTGAGTGTGAAAAGTCAATGACAGCTGAAGAAAAAGAGACAATCAAGAATTGGGAATTAGCCAAAACCAGAGGAAGTTGTTGTTGTACAAGGACTAGAAAAGAAAATGAAGTATATGACAGAAGGGAAATGCATGAAAGGTGAGGAATGTGAATAAAGGGAAAAAAAAAAAGGAAAGGAATGAGAGAAAAATAATTCTAGTAGTAGTAAGATGAAGAACAATGATGAGAAAGAAAAGTTATGCTTTTCAGTATGAGAGAGAGAGAGAGAGAGAGAGAGAGAGAGAGAGAGAAAATCCATGGCTGGAATCACCATCACAGACCCAAAGTGTCTTCTTCTCTCTCTCCATGTTCTTGTTTTCAGTTTCTTTTCCAAAGTCCATTTTTCTTGGCATGACTATTGAGGGGGTAAATATCAGGTGGTGCACATACCACCATAGCCATAGCTCCATAAATAGCATTGAATTAAAGAATGCCATTGAATTGGGCCATTAAATAGCCAACGATAATTCTAAACTCTACTCTCATAAATGTACATATTACTTTATCCCTCCTAATAAAAATCATTAAATATTAATTTATAATAAAATTTTAGTAGAACTTAACATTTAAAAAAAAAAAAAAAAATTATTACGTAATCCTAGATGTTACTATGTTTATAATTGTATAACAATTTTAAAATATGACAATCAATGTTAAAATGGATAATCATTTTAAATTATAAAAACTAAATATTATACTTATATATTGTAAGAATCACCGAAAACAAATAAAATATTAATTGTTAATATTATTTTATTATAAAGATAATTAAATATAAATATTATCAAATTTAAAGTTAATATTAAGAGATCGTGGGCCTAAGACATCACAAAAGAAAATTTGGTACCTACCCAATAGGTACATTTGGTCATTTTTTTTCATAAAATTTTATTTGTCCAAATAAAAATTTTGTGAAGAAAATGACCATATGCATCAACTTATTATATATTAAAAACCTACTAGATAAAATAATAATAATAAAAAAAAAGAGATTAATCACACTAAAATTAGAAATATTAGGGACCAAATTCACCAATTTTACCATCACAAAAAGTATGTGAAAAGGGTTATTCCATCCACGTGGTAGGTGTACCAATACTGAAAAACACCTGATTTTTCCCGCTTTAGCCTTACGTATGAATATCTCCGATATTCTTTTTATTTCACTCGGGAAAGAAACGGGTAAAAAAAAAAAAAAATGAAAAAGGAGTTTCTTTTTATTTTATTTAATTAATAATGTTGGTGTCTATTCTCTTCCTGAAGACGCTAGCAAGGCAAGGCAAGGCTGTCGAATTCTTTGACGTTGGATGAAATCACACTTGTACCCTCTTACGTACAAGAGAATGAATTTAACATTATTTTAATACTTTTTTTAAAAAAAAAATAAAAAATACACCCATAGTAATAATATTAATAATATTAAACTAAATATTTATATATTTTAAATAAAATTAAAAATAAATAAATAAAAAGGAAGAAAAAAAAAGTAGAACAAGTCACAACAGCTCAGAAAGCGGCCACGGTTTGGCGCACGACGTTCCCTCCATTTGGCTGCATTTTTTTAAAAACCGTCTCAACAAACTCTTGGCTTCACGTTTTTGTTTTTCTATTGAAAACGAAAGAATGCGTGAAGAATATTCTAATATACACTTTAAAAAAAAAGAAACCTTTTATAATTATAAAATTATTTTAAATAATAATAATTTTTATTTTATTAAAAAACAAACTAGAAATTCTTTAGCAAATATATATATATATATATATATATATAACTCCTAATTAATAGAATTTTATTTTATATAACTTTTTTTTTATGTATGAAATAATTTTCTTTTTCCTAAATTATAAGATTTTTTATCTAAGAAGGTGTAACTTAGTTAGTACCAGATTTATTTATAATTCGATAAATCATCAATTTGAGATACGACAAAAGTAAAAATACTTTAATTTAAAAAAAATAAAATAATGATAATAGCAAATTTTTTGTAATTAAAAATAAAATTACTATTATTATCAAAATAATTACTTATTACCTGCGAAATAAATAAAGAATAAATGATTAAATGTTGTGATTCTTCTAGCAATCATAACAGACCGCTTCGGCATCCTTAATAATAGTTCCATATCCGGCAGTGTTCTTTGAATGATGACAGCCATAATAATAATACTAATTATTATTAATGTAGCCGAAAAATACCATTCATTATTTGCATGTTGCATCACTCTCAATTTTTTTTTTTTTTTTTTTTTTTTTTTTTTTTTGAATAATTGATGTGAGACCAAGGTGAATTGAAATTCACACATTTTTATAATGATATGCATATATATATATATATATATATATATATATTAAGAAAAAGTTGTATATGTTATAAGGAAGGAAAATTTAATCTTGTAACTATTTATATTTTTTTGATTAGGTCTTATAAATTTTTTATTATTTTAATTAGTTCCATAATAATTTTTGTTTATTAAAATTAGTTCTTTCGGCCAAATTTTATCTCGTTACTCTAGTGTCCAGTCAATGTGGACAAAAATTGAGGGGTATTTTCGATAGTTCTAGTTTTAAAAAACTTGGAAAATGAAATGGAGAAAATTTTTTCACTATTCTAGTTGTAGGGCTTCTTGTTTGAGTGAAAAAATAAAATTGTGACTGCAAATTTAGGCAAATTTTTGATTGTAAATTAATTTTGCCCCAAATTTTGATTTTTCACTCAAAGAAGAAGCCCTACAATTAGAGGAGTGAAAAATTTCTCTTAATTTCATTTTCCACGTTTTTCAGAACTGAAACTATCGAAAATGCCCTTCAATTATTGTCCACGTGAGTTGGGCACCAAAAAATTTGAAAATATTTAGCCGGAAGGACTAAAATTATTACGGGACTAATTAAAGTAAGAAAAAAGTTACAAGACCTTATCAGATAAATAATAATATTTACGGGACTAAACAAGTAAATTTTCCTATAAGGAATTATAAATATTATTATTATTTTCCTTATAAAATTAGAGTTATTTAATTATAAATTCAATTTTTATAATATTAAAATATTATTTAATAAATAGATATAATTCAATATTTATTATAAATATTATATAAGAATTGGAGGTCCTTCCATGCAAAAATGGGTCCTAAATAACCTGCAAAGTGAAGAAAAGTGATGGTTCAAAAAAGATTCCGATACTTAAAGAAAGAATATGTCATTTAGATAAATTTTAAAAGCGAAGAGAATATTTTGTTTACCATTAATGAGGAGATGTGAATCCATCTTATAAAAAAGTCTTACTCATTAAAGTGATATTGTATTTTCAATGTGGGATTATAGAAATTTCTAAAAGAGATATTTTATATTTTTAACCAAGAATTTATCTTTTTTTTTGTATTATTATTGTGTATATATATATTTATTTATTTATATCTATACCCAAATATCAATGCAAGAATAAATGTCGCAAATTGTTGGAATTGTGTTTAAAGAAAAAGATTTTAAAATTAAAAAAAAAAAAAGTATAATGTTATTATAATTAATGTGTTTGACAACTTTTACATCCGTGCAATATGTATAATTAAAGAAAGAAGCAAAGTGATTAGGAGGTGTATGAGTTGGCCACCCCGCGGGGGTGGGAGTTTTGACCGAATCCCACGTTGGTCAAACTAAGCCGAACGTGGGATGATCATGTATCAGTACCAACACATAAGTGGATGTGGAACACTTTTAGTATCCCCCACGCTCCCCCTTCCTTTTTTTCCCATGATGTTTTACTATGAATATGTAGAAATTAAATCGGAAAAAAAGCATAGCACAATTAGTAACAGTTTCATTTATGATTCGTGAAGTTTTTTTTTTTTTTTTTTTTTTTTGAGGTGGTATCCCAGGCCCTTCCGGCCCAGACTAATCCACCCAGGGAAGCCCTGGAGTGCAGGTATACCCGCACTTACGAATATATATCAAACTGTGGAATCCCGGGTGAAGTTTGAACTTAATCTCTTGACAAACTAGGAGGTTGAGGGTTCAAATCTCTCCTGGCCATAGGGAGAGACTCCTAGATTAGTTGGCCAGGAGAAGTTATAAGCGCAAAACACGTCAGAGGTAAAAAAAAAAAAAAAAAAAATCAAAAATTTACAAAAAAAAAAATGTAAAAACTAAATGAAAAGCTTTTACTTTATTATCAAAAGTGAGTACACGTTCTGTAAATGCTATTTGAAATAATAAATTTGATATTCGTTATGAGCACTATATAAGACTTTACTTTTTTAAAAAAATTTTGAAGACTTTTGCCTCTAAACTCATGATCTCTCGGATTATAAACAAGACCGCTACCACTGAGTTAAGCCTTATTGACTTATATAAGACTTTACTAATACGCAACTTTACTTAAATTATGAATTTTAACCAGGATGATAATAAATATTATCGAATCCAAATAATAAATAAAAAAAAAAAAAATTAATTTTTAAAGATATAAAAAAAAGTGAATATGATTGTCAATATCGACTGAATTTTGCATGCCCAAAAAAGCCAATACAATGACAGTAAGTCCTGTAGTGAAGAACATGCAAGTATGGCCACGTCTTACTATGTTCGTATCTAAAAACTAAAAACTAGTCCAAATTTAATTTAGTGTCGGGTCTACTATCATCCATGGAATAATATACGTGGACCGACATACATGTCCAATCCCCTTTAAGTTTATTTTTATCCATATTATTCTTAATTACTTAAACCTCTTCATAATAGAAAAGGAAAAGGAAACTTGGACGATTTAGTCCCTCATTTTTAATTATTTAGATAAATAAATTTTTAATTATTATTTTTAAGATAATTAAATTTATATTTCATTTTTAATTGGACTGAGAAATTCTTTTAATCAAATTTTACTAATTTTTAATTATTGAAATAAGAGTTTAATAATATTTGAGTTAGTTAATGAGATTGTAAATAACAAAAATACATGTATACGTACTTAATAACTGAATTCTGATAACTAAAAATTGCAAAAATTTAGTAAAAAGACCCTTTTTTTCTGATTAAAAATAAATTAGAGATTTAAATGTAAAAGAGGAATCTTTTGATTAATGCAATTTATTTATTTATTTATTTGGCAAGTTCTCCAATGTATCACAAATATATATATTGAATCAGTGAGGAACTTTTTCTGGCATGTTGGTCAGGTTTCTTCCCTTAGACTCTTGGCTTGTCAAGAGGTGTAGGGGTAATCTCACCCGAGTGTTCTACCGTTCGAGATATCTTCGCACTATTGGACCTTTCTGAATAGATTAGTTTGAGTCGAAAAGGTCTAGAATACCACTGTATATATATATATATATATATATTCAGTCATTCTTTTTACAAAATTTAATTATTTAGATAGGTCAAATAATGATTTTTAACTTATCCAAATAATAAATTTTGTTAAAAGAAGAACTAAATATCTTTACACATTATATATTGAAATTCTACTTAAATAATAAAAAAAAAGACTAATTATATATATGTGTGTGTGTTTATATATATATTTTGGGGTGAAAGAAGAAAAGCAAAGTTTACAACTCATGAAGATGATATGATTTGTGGGTTTTTGGTATTTGTGGTAGTGGGGGATGGGGTGGGGGTAGGGGGCTTTTAATTAATGAGTGTTGTAAAAAGCCAAACTTGTCAAAATGATGTGGAGATGCGAGGGTCATGTGCTTTGTATTACCAAATTGCATGAGATTTCAGTGAGCTTAATGAGTGAATCCATCCATATGGTTCAAATATTGGACCACCACGGGACCAATCTTCATATATATCTATTTATTTTATTTTAGACATTCTAGCTGCTGCTTCTGCCTCCTTTCTAAATATGAACAATATTTCTTAGAATTTATTTTTAATTTAAAAAATATATATTTTTTGATATAAACGAAAATAATTAACTATTAATACAATCAATCACTGAAATTATATTATTTACAACAAATGCGAATTTTTTAGTTTCTAAATTATTTTTGATTAATCAATTTATTTATTTTTTTATTTTTTTAAAAAAAACATTGACCTTTTCTATCCTTAAACTAAAATTTTTTAGACAAATTAATTCTCTCTCTCTCTCTCTTTCTTTCTTTCTTTCTTTTTTTTTTTTTTTTTTTTTTTTTACGTTAAACTATCTATTATCTGAGGAACTTCTCTTGATATGTTGACTAAGTTTCGAATATTCCCTTCCTCTTGGCTTGCTAAGAGGTGTAGGGGTAACCTCACATGGGTGTTCCACAGTTCGAGATATCTCCACACTATTAATTGGGCTTCTTTGGGTGAATTAGTTTGGGTCGAAAGGATTTCAAATACCACCGTAAAAAAAAAAAAAACCTATTATCCAAAGTTACTGCTTTGAATAAATGGTTTGGGCCCAGATCACATTTGCAGGGAGAAATGTCTCATATTGACTTTTACATGACCTTCAGAACAAGTTAAGGTGAAAGGTAAATATGTAATTTTAATTATAAATTATGTGAAAGGTAAATATATGATTTTAATTACAAATTAACCTTGAAATTAGAAACTCATTAAAATTATTTTTTTTCTTTTTTTTTTTCTCTTCAAAACATCATTATTTATTATTTAAATATAAAATTCTATTCCTCCCTTTAATATTTAGAAATGTACATATCACATAGTTAATTTATCTATACATTAAAAAAAAAATTAAAAAAATTAATTGAAAAATATTTCAACAACTAAGATAATTCCTTACATTTTTTTTTTTTTTATATTTATTTGAGTGACAGGGTAAAATAGAAAATGCAACTTTTGGACACCTCATCAACTGTTCCAAATTCAAAAAAAAAAAAAAAAAAACAAAAAGG
>JAXGGT010000002.1:3969241-3987932 GCA_035583425.1 Marsdenia floribunda
ATTACGAACAGAATCATTGCACAAACTAATAATGTTTTTTTTTTTTTTTTTTTTTTTTTTGGGAGAGGGAAGTGTGGATTCATTGAATTATTTTCATTTAATAATTGGTTCACTCAACTCAACCCAACAACTCGGGTCCAATTTGGAACTCTTACCAACAATCCATCGGTCCAAATAGGCCCTATTTTGGACCACCACTTCAAGTGCGCGTTATAATCATTTAGAGATTTTTTAGGCAAGTGATATAAAAATTCAGTTTACAATAATTTTTTTTTTAAAAAAATAAAATAATAAGTTTGAATTTTATAAATAGAAAAATAAATTTTTTTTTTTTTTCAAAAAAAAATTCAACGTGTACTACTTAATTTCAAATTAATTAAAATATTAAAATGACTCCCGGATACAATACTTTAATAATAATAATAATAATAATAACTTGGCCGTTCCTTTGGTGGAAAAAAAGGAAAAGGTTCCAATTTTGTGAGCAAGGTCTGGTTTTCAGTCAAATCAAATAATGGCACCTTCAAGTGCGGTGCTGCTTAGCTAAGGACAAGGTTTCAAACTTGTTCACCCTTCTTTTCATGAAGTGATTTTTCTTGCAATCAATCTTGTATAAACCAAGTACATGTTTTCTAAATGCGTTATTATCACTTTGTTCCACAATATTCTCATCAATTAGTTTAAAAAGAATATATAAAAATAGATTTTTTAAATTATAATATGTGATTAAAATACAGTATCAGACAATATCTAAATAAAGACAGACTCACCAATCAAATTACTACCATCATCATACCTTATGAATATTACGCGATATTACGAATTCAATACTCGTCATTAATACCATATAAGAGCGCCGTGCAATGTAAAAGTAAGAGTTAAATTATACGGATAATATATATATATATATATATAGCACAAACAAACAGAAATGTTTTGGGCTTCTATTTAAGTCCTTGTTCCATCAGTGTGTCTGGATGAGCTGAAGACTTCCACCTACAACACTACAAGCCCATTTTAGCTTGGGCCTCGTTTTGTTAATTGCATCCTCTTCGCACCTATGGTGCTGAGACCCAGCTGCACTTTCTTTCACATTTCTATACGTTGCCGATTCTTAAGTACTGTTTCGCTTGCTTTCTTTATACTGGTTTTCGGATCTTGCATGTCTGTGTTGAGACCGGAATTGTGCCGACCAATTGCTTTTTAGGAATCTCGTGTTTAGTGTTGCTTAGATTTTCTTTTCTTTTTTTTCTTCTATGTTTGGATGTAAGATATGTAGTTTTCTTTTCGCCGTCAGCAGATTTTGCTGGTAAATTTTTGTGGGGATCAAGGTTTCTGTTTTTAAGTCTTTAATCTGTTACGTAAGTATTTAAATTTTGAGCAGGTTTCTGTTATGTCCTTTTGGTTGTTGATTTTGACCATGTATTGATTTGGGTCTTCAGCCTTTTCGTGCATGTTATATCGCTATGGGCGACAGAACGCCTCTACCTGCACGTTCAAGTGAACTCACTGCGAGTCTTAAGATTCAAAGTCCACAGCGTTCTTCAGTGAACACAAGGCTATGGAGACCAGCAGCGCAAAGAAACCTTAGAAACCAATGGTCAAAGTTGGCTTCTTTACGCCATGATTGGGTCTCTGCATCTTCTACTGCTCGTGCCCATGCCACTTCTCTCGTTAACTCCTTTCTCTCCAAAAAGTAATCTTATTTCTAAGATTTTAGAACCCATAAAAAAAAAAATGTGCCAAAAATGAACATTTTTTTACCAGGTTTTGGTGGGATTAGTGCAGGTATATGGACACAATGGAGTTGGGTATTCTGAGTGAAATGCCTGACATTCGGAAGAAAGCTTGTTTGAAACTGTCCAAGCAACAGGTGAGTGTAATTCTTTTTTCCCCTTAAAATTTTTGAGCTCACAAGAGTTGGTGAGAGTAAATTATACTTGTCAAAGATATACTTCAATGATTTATGAACCTGAAATGCTGATATCTTTCAAGAATTAGCGTTCTATTAAATGTTTTTGGTTCAAAATCTCAGAAATTGCTAACATAAAGAATAAACTATTAAAGGTAAACATTGTAACTGGATGTGCTTACTTCTGTTGTCTTTTGAATATCGCCTTTCTTGCAGGATCTTCAGCGTAATAAACTCCTTTTGTCATACAAGGATATGGTACATGCAATTAGTTTATTATCATTTCTGAAATAAGAGAGTATGACAAACTGTATTATAATTTTATTATTTATAATTAAACAGAACGGCTGAAGAGACATATTGTCCTGATTATATGATGAAACCCACAGGTGGGCGTTGTGGTTAACATGATCAATACTTCTAGGTCCATGAGATGTTATACAAAAGGGGCAACCAACAGTCCAGTAGCCCAGTTTTCTTGCTTTGCTGAGAATCAGAATGACAACGGTGATGGCGGGGGAATCCCAGTCTTCAATTTCTGGCCGGTATCTCACTTCGGTAAGTTAATTGTTTCTTGTACTTGGCTTTTTGATTGAAAGTTGACTCTTTGACTTATAGCAAGGTTTTCTAATAACAATATTGATTTGATGTGGTCTATAGTTAAACTATTCTATTATCTAGGTTTAAGTAGCTCTTTAGCAAACTATGTTCTCATCAACAATTCTTTATGGTTACACATCAAGTTTGTTTGAAGAGATATCATTGATGACATGTTTTCAGTACCCTAATAGGGGTGTTGCCAGTAGACTATTCCCAAATTATCAACAAGGGGACATAGAAAATTGTGTTTTTAGTGTTTTGTTTTGTTTGTCTGATCTCATTTAGTCCAATGCAGATAGTCATCTAAGACAGAGTTATCCATATTTACGAGGTAAATATTTTAGAATATATAGTGTATACTACAAGGTTCAAAAGTTACATAATATATGTAATCTACATGTAAAAGCAACTAAACAACCCTTTTCCAGGGAAAATCTGGTACATATACCCTGAGGATTGCAAGTGAAATGTTCTTTATTTATTTTAAACTGAATTAATTGCTTGTTTTATTGTTGTTGTATAAGTTGCTACATGATTTTGACCCTTCTGGTTTGCTAAAAGATTCCTATACTTTATTCGTAAAAACTTTTATGATGATACTTGGTTTCCGTGATTTCAGAAAAACTAGCAGGCGTTTTCGTTCAAATGTTTTTATTGGAAATAAACTTGAAGGTGAACTCTAGATCTCCTTGGTTTCAATGAAGGATAATACATCTTCTTTGTTGCTCTTTATGTCGCCAGATGCATTTGATTTGTTGCAATTTGGCAGAGGTTGCTTGTGATGGAGTTCCTACTGCTTGGTAACCATCAATCGTCTGAAAGTAATAGATTGTCCTGGTTGGATGAATTTTATCCAGGAGAATTGGAAGATCTGAATACATGCAACTCATACTCAAATGAAGCTTGTTCTCCAGGTCTTCCAAGCCATCCTAAATATAAGGTTGAAACTTCCCTTGTGCAACCAATGCAACAGCATGACCGTGATGTTTTGCAGGTATTAATTTTTCCTTTTGGCAAATGTTATTACATCTGGAGTCTCATGATTAATTACATTTGTAGCCACTTACTGATTATCACATGCACACTTTCAGTATTTGCTTAATTTTATGTTGCATATGAAAAACAGTACCTCTTCTCAGAAAATTGTTAATGGCTGCCCTTCAGCAGACAACATATGTACTGGGTCAATAATGTTGTTTACTAAACCCACATCCTATCACATTGCATATAGATCAAGCTTTTAGTGAAGAGCTTGGTTTGTGCTTTTAGAATGTAGGCAGACACGCAGTCGTGGTGGTTAGGTTGTTTAATAGGCTTACACACGGCGGCCGTGTGAGAATTAGCACAAGACTATGTAAATGTTCACCTCATCTGGAATCTTAATATTTGTTGAGAAGCGTAGCTTATATGCTTGTAGCATTTGGGAGCAAAAAACTCTGAAGGTTATAACAACCGGCTTAAGTTTATATATATGGTGCATAAATTTGAAAACAGTAAGAATATATGAAATTGAAGACCTGGAAACAAAGCCACTTGGGTTTAAGGAAGACTTATGTTCCTCCAAAAGCTTGCTTTAGATGACTGAAACATGATGAAATGCATTCAGAGTGAAGTGCCTGCTATAGCAACCGAAACTAGTATTCTGCTGAATTTTGATTAACTAAAATCTTGAATGGGAAAAAGTAAAAAAATTGAAACTTGGCTTGATTTAAGCTTATTATGCTGATTCAATGGGTTTCAGGTTTATTTAACTACTTGGATTGCTGAGGTGAACATAGATCGAAGCAGGTACGAATGACCTGAGAGATTTTTCTTTGTCATAAATTAGTTCCAGGAGAATAAGAATAATGGTTTGCCAATGTAATCTCTTCCCAGGTTAGATGAAGTAATTTCTGAAATTGGAGCTGAAATGCATGTCACCCTTCCTTGAAAACATTCTATTCAAGATTACAGTCGGGGTACCCAAGTTGGTGATCCAAGAAGGTATATAACATTCTCTTCTTCTCAATGAAGATCATCAGATTCTCTTTACCATGGAAAAAGCATTCCCACCAAGGTGGTTGAGTTCAGAACTCTTGATTGGCAGAAGATTGGCAGAAGATTATCAGCTGATGAAAAGCAGAAACTTACTACTTATTTGAAACGATTACTAATTAAGTTATATTTTTTTATCGATTTTTATATTTTAAGTTTTTTTTTTTTTTTTTTTTATAAAATTTTTGATACACTTTTCCAATTGATATATTTTAATTTGGATCATAAGTGAAACTGTTAAATTTTTTTTGACTTATTTATTTTAAGATTCAATCTTTGATAAATAAATTATATTAAAAAAATATTCGTAAGGGATATCAAACCAAACTCTATGAACTTTTTTATTTTATTTTTGAAATATTTTAAAATATATTTTAAATTAAAATTAATAAATGATAATTTAGTCGATGATTAAAAATTGATGTCCGGTAAAATCCACGTGTCAATAATCAATTAGCACAGGTGGTAATCAGGGGACCCAGCGAGTCTTTGCTTCCACCTTCCACACCTGCCCTGCCAATATTTAAAAAAAAAAAAAACAAAGGAAAAACGGATAGAGTATTAAAATAAAATTCAGATTAACTATTTTCAAAATATTTTCTCCCTTTTCCCTTCCTTACCCCAGTCTTTACTTTAATTTAGATTTAAAAAAAAAAAAAAAAAAAACCCAAAAGTACTTTGTCGTTTTCAAACAGTTAGTGCCAAATCACACCGTCCAAATCCTTTCCAATATAGCAATCTTCGGATCATCTCATTTACACCACGTGTCAGCATCCGAAGCATGGACAATTTAATATTAATATACTAATGAACAAACTGTAATAAACCGTCTCCTCCCTTCACTCCCTCTGTCTTCTTCTTCTTCTTCCGTTTTTGGTCGGCGGTTTTCCCTAAGCACGCGACGCTGCATTTTCACACATATCTCGGATCTCCGTTACATACTACATATGTTCGTCAAGAAGCTAGTAGAGAAGGCTTCTTTCGTTAAGAAGGTAAGTTGAATTTCTCTACTGTTTTTTTTTTTTTGGTTCTAATGGGGAGATTTTGTGTGGATTTTATTTGTTGATGTTGATTTTAATGTTTTCGGAACTGTTATATATGTCTTGTTGGATGAATGAATGAATGAATGAAGTCTGCAGAGATTGCTGAAGGATTGATTATATTTGTTCAAAAAATTATATGCTGTTTTGTCTTTGTTGATTCGATAAATGGAGTAGACCTTTATTTCCTGCAGATGATATGTGATAAAGTTGCTTTCAGAAGCTCTTAACTTCTATGTCGTTGTTAACTTCCAGTACTACCAGATTTTGATATTTTTTGAATTTTGAATTCGGTCAAAATATTTTTCTTGCTTGCTTTTATTCGGTTAAAATGTTTTCCAATATTTAGTAGAAAATGGAATTTCTAGCTTCATTCTGGTCTTTTTGGAGCTGAAACCAAGAAGAATAAACTTTAAATTTGTGGCAACTGCTATACTTTAGCAGCTAGATTATATCAATATCATTTAAAATGAAGAATCGTTTTTACGTTTAAGTTACTGATTCTTGATTTTAATAGGATCAATTAATTGCCGTACTAATTCTTTTTGCGTTGATCACCTGACACTTGTCTAACTTCAATGCAGAACTTTTCCTCTGGCCCTTTCTATAACAGACACGATATGTTATTACTACCATTATTTAGGCATGCCATGATTGCTTCTTCTTTTCTTTTCTTTTTTTTCAACCAATTATTTTACAGGATATCCTTCTTAATTATTTTTTTTTTCTTTCTTTCCTTTCCCGGTATCATCTACAAGGCAAAAATTATCAACATGATCGCAGAGCGATGTTTTTTCATTACTACTCAGAGAATAGAAGGAAAGAAAGAAAAATTACCTTGAAAGAAAATTAAAGAGAAAATAATAATAATAATAAAAATCCTTAAGAAACCTTATACCTGTAAATGCATGAGAAATACATAAGTTTTTGTTTGAATCGCTATTAGTAGGGAAAAGTGAAGTCGGTTAGGATAAAGTATGTGAATTATACTTTCTTTTCATAGTGGAATGATATCTTTGGATGATGTCGACAAGAAGGAAAATCTTATTGGTACAAGTTACCATTTTATTTCTCCTTCTCTTTTTAAATACTACTATTTATTAATTTCGTTAACTATAAACTACGATTTATCTAGTAGACTTTTGTTTTTGCTTTTTAACTAACCTAAGCAATTTTTATCTACTGCCACTTCAAGATTTGGACAATTTTTAGTAGTATGGATTCTATATAAGGACAAAAAGATTTGGGGCATTTGACTGAATAGGTAAGATAAAGACATCTTGTGCATTTGTAATGCTACTGAATTATTGTGGTTCTGACTGTCAATTGGTCTTTGAAATCCACTTGGGTTAGTGCTCTCCGTAATTTCATAAGCTACTGAATGTTAGTATCTTGTCTTCAGGAACAAAAGGCTATTAACATCAGTAAAAAGGAAAGAAATGCTTCGAGGATTTGATGTGAGTTATTCATTAAAGTAAAATGAAGTGATGTGTCAGGGTGCTATTAGTTACTTTAATTTATACTTTTACTATAAGATTTTAGATTAACGACTAGTCATAGTATTTCATTTGTCAGTCAATTGTTCTGACCATAGGATTCTTGCATCTTAGCAATGTCTTAGTGTAATTAGAAGTGTATTCAGGGGGTCCCTTGGGGCCCGTAGGCGTTGGCTAGTGACCGACTTTGGGCGGCAGAGAGATTCCCGATCCTATGCTTCCTAAAATTTTCACTCCCTATGTGACGTGAATTTTAATAAATATATTGAATAAAATATCAATGGACCATACGTACATGAATTATTTATTCTTTTAATGAATTAAATTTCTACGTATTCAGTAATTAAGAAAACAAAATGAAACTTACCAAAAAAAAAAAAAAAAACAAAAACAAAAACAAACTGAAGATCTGGAGTGCCCTACGGAAGGGGATGTTTCCTTGGACCGTTGACCATGTGATTCATAGACAGACGTGAAATCAACGTAAGCGTACTGACTCTAAGTTAAAGTTTTTTGTTTTTTTTTTTTAATTTTTTATAACACAATATTCTTATCAATTAATTTAAAATGAAGTTATGTGGTATGCTCTTAAAATTCAGGTATATAACTAAAATTAGTGAGATTTGAATCTAAGGGTGTATGTGTTTAAGCTTTCTATTTGAATTGAGTGAAAAATGTTTGTCTCCAATAAACTAGCATATTTGGACACCATTATTTTTGAAAAAAAGTTTGTCTCCCAAAAACACATCTATAAAATACACCTATAAAATGTGTGGGTCCCACCCTATTTAAAAAATATATATTATTAATAAAATCACCCTTATACACATTTCACAAAATAAACATTCTCTTACACACACAATTATTACACCTATAAAACTTATATATTAAACTCCCACTTTTTCCAACATAAAATTCAATTTAAAAAAAATTGGAGACAATATTTATTATGAATGATAGTTTATCTCGAATAAGCCATTTTTTTCTAATACAACGCTTATCCACATACACTCTAAATTTTTCATTTGATAAATTAGATGAAGACAGTGAGTTACACTATTGGCTCCACCTTATTCTCCAGAGTTGAATTTATATGATTGGGCCTACAATCGTCTCTTAGGCCCGCACCCATCATGGCTCATACGTCAATCTTGTTGGGCATTTACATTACCGGATAGGATTGTGTTTTGGGCCCTCCTGCCATGATTATATATTTCGGGAAGGGTCTCCCATGCGCTTTGCATAAAGTACTGTATTTTCAAAAAGAAAAAAATGGTACCTATCAATTTTTAATATGGATTAATTCAATTTTAAAATAAATAATTCTACAATTGTGCTGATTGAATTAAAGTAAAACGAGGTGATTTTCAACATATATCTGAAGCATTTTTCAAATATTTTTTGTCATAAATAAAAAATAAATATTTTTAATTTTAAATTTAAAAAAAAAAAGCCTGTTTAGTACATTTCTCACTCAATTTATTCCACAGCTGTCCTTACAAATTTGTGATATAATTAGATGATTTTTTTTTTTAATTATCTAATTATGTAATTTATACATCAATTCATGTGTAATTATAATTTCAAAAAAAAAAAAAAAATCATGTGTAATTATTCTATCTGCGTATTATTCCATTTTTTTTTTTGAAAAAAATTGAATTTTCATAAAAGCAGTTAATTAGTTTCAGTTGAAAGTTTTCATAAAAGTTGGCTTCTGAGATTGTTCCTCTGCTCTCCTTATTGACAGTCACGGATAATAGTGTCTTCAAGTAACATATTAGTCTCTCCTTTGTTTTTATTGTTGTCTCTCTTCAATGATCTTTTTCTGGTTCCATTTTAGAAAGTAATTTAGCTGTGTGTTCCAGCATATAGGTATTTCCAATCTGTGATGAATTCTTTAATTGGTGTACCTCAACGAATGAGTTTTGAGTTCCATGAAGTTGGCTTATCTTCTTGTATTGTAGACATGACCATGTTCTGAAAGTTTTCATTTTTCTTAATTTTTCCTAATTAATTGTTGGAAATGTTGAGTATTTGCTCCCTTGGCATGACCTGATTCTGATCTTGGCTTGCAGCCTGGTGGCACTTTAGATAATCTGAAACCTGATGATGTCGACCCCCATCTGGTTTTCCACAATGGCATTCCTTCAGGGGCTAATTTGTTGGCTTATGACTCCATTCAAAGGATTCTAGCTATTGCAACTAGGTGAATTTCTCCTACAAACTTAGCATGATTAATAACATTGAATCTGAGGAGGTTGCCTATATGTGAATCTTGCTTTTTCTGAGAGGTTTTATGAATTGTGTAATCTACCAAAACGTAAAGCACATATATATCAGTTTCATTTAAGGTTGTTTCCCACTGGATAGTGATAGGAACTGCTTCATGTTTATAGGGATGGGAGAATAAAATTATTTGGGAAAGATGGTAGTCAAGTGCTGCTGGAATCTCCAGAGGTGGTGCCAAGCAAATTCTTACAGGTATTTGTCTCATGTATCCTCACACGCATTCAACAATACGCTTAACACAGTAAGAAACGTGAAAATCCACAATCAGCATTTAGCGAGGCATTGTATTGTCTTGCAGTTTCTCGAGAACCAAGGCATTCTCGTAACTGTCAATTCCAACAACCACATTGAGGCAAGTTAATACACTGCTAAATATCCTTGTTCAATCTTTATTTCTTTTGATCTTGTTAGGGTTCTTTGCTATTTGTGAAGAGCATTGATCAACAGAGAGGACAATATCTAGAAGGCTGATGTTTTATTACATTTGCCTTTTCTTCTGAAGTCAAGTAATTGGAAAGAATTATTAGTTTGAATATCATATGTAGGTCTGGGACTTAGAGAAGAAATGCCTCTCCTATGTACATGACTTTAGGAAGGAAATCACCTCTTGTACAGCCATTCCACATGTTCCTTATGTGTAAGTCTTTCGAGAATGGTATAGGTGTAATACATTTACTATTTGGAAATAGTATGAACCATATATTGCATTCCAAGACTTCTGAGGACCTGAAGATGGTGCAGACAATTTTCTCATCCATCATTTTCTGGGCCAGGTATATTGGAGATTCTGTTGGAAATGTTTCGGTCTTAATGCTCAACCGAGAGGCACCTGCCATAGAGCTGATGAAATACCGAATACCAGCCTCACAAGCTCATGGTGAGACTTTAGTTCTATATCTTATTCACTGTATTCTTCTATTTCCTTTTCCCTTTCACAATGTGATAACTGTTCATTTGACTTTGTAATGTTGTAGTGCATAAATGTAGCTGGATAAACATTGATTACAAAAGGATTAATAATTATTTCGTTGATTCTGTTGGGGAATGCATATGAACCATAGCCAGTGAAAATGCATCTCCCTCACAGCATAAATGCATATGAACTGATTAATGCTACTGCACAGGGAATTCAGGTCCAGTTGCTGCAAACTATGTACTGCCTCAACCTACTGCTGAAAGTAAGAGGTATGCCTTTTTCACGTTTTTTAGGCTTCTTATGCTGAGGTATGCCTTTTTCACGTTTTTTAGGCTTCTTATGCTGATTTTACAAATGGATAGCAATATTTAGGCAATGGGAGGATTTTTGGGAAGCTTTATGTTGTAGATCAATTTGCCCTTGCCTAGTTCATTTTCAAGTTATTGGTCTAATGTCGACAGTGAAGGGGCTCTTAACAAATTTAATCTCTGGAAATTTGAAAACTCCATATGTATCATTTATGGGCATTTGCTTTGCAAAGAACACATTTGATAACCTGAATATGACTTTAAGATTCTTGTTCTACGTGATCATATGATTTTGTGTGCTCTTGTGCAGGGTTCTAATTGTTTATGCAGATGGTTTTATAATATTATGGGCGATTCAAGAAAGCAAAGTGATTTTCACAACGGGTGGTACAACGCTGCAAGCAATATCACACGAAACAAGGAAAGTGACAGCAGCTTCTTGGGCATGCCCTTTTGGAAGTAAATTAGTTGTTGGGTATAGCAATGGGGAGATTTTCATGTGGAGTATTCCAGCTCCTACAAGTTCAAAAATTGATCAAGGAACGGAGAAGGAGTCTTCTGCTCAAAGTGGTCCTATCTATAAACTAAATCTTGGATACAAGTTGGAAAAGATACCAATAGCAAAGCTAAGGTGGGTTTACACAGATGGAAAAGCAAGCCGGTTATATGCTACAGGTTCCTCTAACAATCCATCTGCAAATTTGTTACAAGTAATTTTTTCTTCTTTATGTTTCCTTTTTGGTTTACTTCCGTTATCAATTCAAAGTCATGATTATGTGTGGAAGCTTTCAACATCCCGAACTTCTCTGTTCATATTCTGGCATCAATATTTTTCTTGAGAAACTGCCCAATGCTAAATGGACGCATTTCGGCCAAACGAAGTACAGTTGGCTTTTTCTTTGTAATAAGTAATTGTCCCACTATTCCAACTAGAAATCTCAAGAAAAAACTCCCATCTCTTAAAATAATTATTATAGTATTCCTGATCAAAACACAAGTTTTCCTGTTTGCCCTACATGCAGTAGTTATAGTTAGCTTTAATCTTAAGATGATAAATCCGGAAGAGCTAAATTTCCTCATTTTTCATACTCATTAAGGTGTTATATGTCAAGGATAAATACTTAGAATCAAATAAACCATATATTCTCTTCAAGGTTGGTTTGGGAGGATTATTGCGGCTTGCAGATAGATATACTGGCATTATACATATCTTCTGTATCACGTTATATCTAAATTGTCTTTGAACTTGATACTGATCTGGCAGGTAGTTCTACTGAATGATCAAACTGAAGCCCGCACAATTAAGTTGGGGCTTCATCCACCTGAATCTTCTATTGATTTGGAGATTATATCAACCTTTACTCCGGAGAGCAAACAAAAACACAATTCTCTCCTTTCACTTGGAAATTTAGGTCATGTATACATCTATGATGATTATATAATTGAAAGATACCTATTACAGTGCCAATCCAAGTCCACACCATCACTTCCAAAGGAGATAATGGTGAAACTGCCATTTGTTGATTCAAACATTACCGTTTCAACATTCATGGGAGATAACCCTTATTTCTTATGTTCAATGGATCATGTAAGTGCTTAAAAATGCAACTTGACATGTCCTTCTTAACTTTTTATTATTACGCGCTGATGGTTATGAACTATTTCTGATTTCTTAGGACTATGATTCATTGGCAAAAGAGATTTTACCACTTTTTCCATGTGAGGCAGCAGCAAAAGATGGAGCAAGCTCAAAATCAATGCACTTTAGGGGTTTTTCTAAGGCTAAGAACTTATACATAACAGGACATAGTACTGGAGCCATAAAATTTTGGGACATTTCATGTCCACTCATGCGCCCAGTTCTTTCAATAACTCAGCAGGTAACACCTTCTATTGCATGATATTATGTTTCTGCTTTTCTAAGTCCAATCGTTCTTTTAAGGGGCAAAGCAGAATTACTCTTTATTGTGCTTTCTAATCATTTGTTCCTTTTTCTTTATTATTCAATCTTTTGGATGCACAAGATGTCCATACAGATATCTGTGATAAAGTTGTCTGTTGGAAGGGGTCAAGCCATAGACCTCTTAGCTTTATTCTCAGACTAAGAACTGTGCTTTTCATTTTTGTGCCATTTTATTGTTCTGCTTTCCTAATTTTATAAACAAAGAACACCTATTTCCATGTAGTTATTTGCCTTAATTGTTACTTTTTAAAACTGAAAGATAAATGGTCATTGTCTTCTTGATCAAAAGGATACTCTGCAAGAAACACTGTTATTGCAGTCAACTTAAGTAATTCTACATTCTATCTAATTTGCAATACTTTTTAATTTTTGTATCATGCAATTATGTTTAATTCATAACAGTTGCATCTTTGCAGAGTGAGGATGATGTTTCTTTGAGTGGTGTACCACTGACAGCATTATATTGCGCTGCTGACCTGCAGATCCTCTTATCTGGAGATCAAAGTGGAACGGTGACATATTTCTGCTTATCAATTTATGTTGAACCAAAAATTAGAAAAGAAAGGTCCTATGTTTGTGAGGTACTTGAGATTTAAAAGTTTCTAACATCATGTTATATGCAGATAAGGGTCTACAGATTCAAACCAGAAAACTATGCTCCCGAAACCAGTTTCTTGTCCTTACAAGGTATTAAATTATTATGTACCTTAATCTTCAGCTGGCTTTCGTTTTAGTTCCTATTATTTTTGGAGAACATGAATGATAGACTGTTGCTTCTCCTGAGAATTCTCCAAAATACAGATATTCCTGTACAGACAAATTTTATGACTTTAGATGACAATGGAAATGAGGAATGTGCTACTATCTTCTTCTTCTAAAACAGCTGATTAGGGGTTAACTATTACCTTAACTTTATATTCTGGCCTAACATGGGCTACTAGAGTTAGTAACATAAACATTATTTGTCATGGGAAGTTTTTCTACGGAAATATTTCATCAACCACAAATCTATTTTTGAAATTGCACTAGTAGTTTAAGATCCAAGTGACTTATATATATATGATCATCAACAGGAGTTTCAAAGAAAAATAGCAATAGCTCCCTCCAGAGTGTTAAACTTTTGAAGGTTCACGGAGCTGTGTGTACTATAAACTTGGGCCCCAATCTAAACCATCTTGCAGTTGGGTCAGATCAAGGATATGTAAGATTCTTTTTACCAGAAAGTTTTCAGATTTCTTTACTGCAAGTTGTTCTTTTGCAGTGTCCATGTACATTTAAAGCAAGAGTGCTTGTATTTCTTCATTTAGTCCATATGAAATTCTATATGGCAAGTGTCAATATTCATTTATATGCATAAGTTAATAATTTTCTTTCACAGGTTTCCCTTTTCGACTTAGAGAGATCTACTTTGTTGTATGAACGGCATTTTACAAGTGAACTGAGTTCGGGAATCATCTCATTGCAATTTAAGACTTGCAACTTCCATGGTTTTGATAAAAATGCTTTGGTTGTAGCAAGTAAAGATTCTTCAGTGATAGCACTTGAGACTGAAACTGGAAACACAATAAGTGCTAATCCTATACGTCCTAAAATGCCATCCAGAGCTTTATTTATGCATATTCTGGGTAACATTTTACTGTTCTTAGGCCTTTTCTGGTTATGGTTTTTGGAAGGTGCTTCTGCACATGGCGGGACATAAAATGAGCTATAACTTCTTTATTTCCTTTTCCTTTTTGAAATTTCTACAGAGGGACAAGATACTTCTGGAGGATCTACTTCTTCAGACAAGGCCGAAATGATTAAGGCGAATCCTGAAAGTCCATCTTCAAAGCAACAAGAAGTTGTACTTTGCTCCGAGAAAGCTGTGTACGTTTATTCCTTACCCCACATCCTACAGGTGACTATCAGTTTCATCATTCAAGCACATGTATGTATGCAACTATTCCAGCGATACCTTCTGTTACTCTTTGCATATGCCTTTGTCAGGGTGTTAAGAAAGTGCACCACAAGAAGAAGTTTCATTCTGCTGCTTGTTGTTATGCATCAGTTCTTGAACGTCCAGGTTATGGTCTTGTTCTTCTGTTCTCAAGTGGGAAGATTGAGATCAGGTAATGTTTCTTTCTTTAGCCTCTTGAACTACTCTAGTGGATTGGGTAACACAGCAACCAGTAAGTTGCATTTACAATCTGTTTTTCACATTGTAAATGGTAGGAGAAATGCATCTTGGTGGAGAAAGAACATTTAATATTTCTTCTGCCTTGTACGCTTTAGATTTAAGGTTTCCTCAACCTCATACTCTTTATTCACTTTGCACGTAAGGAACCTCTGACATTCAGTGCCACTATGTTTTCAGGAATGGGAGACTTGTCGAGTTTCATCTTTAGGATATAGTGTTTGAGTGTACCTAGCAGACCTCGTATCTTACAGGATACCACGTATTTCCATAGGGACAAAAGTAACATACATAAAGTGCAGCATGAAAACCTACAAATATACATTTCAACTATTATTTTATTCTCTTAGGAGGCAATATGCCATATTTCTTGGTACCCAAGGTTATTCATATAGCTCCAACCTCGTAGAAAATTAATCAAAAGAAGTGAAAAGGTTCGCTTGAAATGAGTCATAAAACTCGTAGACGTCTATTTTTTACTTTTTACATTCATTTCTGAGTGCCATGATTGGCAATGTATTAGACATTTTGGTGGATACTGATGTAGAGATTTCAGGTCCTTGCCAGAATTATCTCTTCTGAAAGAAACTTCTGTGAGGGGCCTCAGACCTTCAATTCCAAATTCAAACTCATTTGGCAACTCTTCAGTATGCTTTTCGCGTAACGGTGACATTATTCTGGTGACCCCATATTATATTCTGCTTCACTTGTTTTGCTGTTTTTTGCTTGTTTAATGCTATAGCACCAGAACCTGTGCATTAAAGTAAAACTTCTATTTGACAGGTAGAAGGTGATCAGGAAGCATTTTTCATCTCTGTCTTGCTCCAAAAGGAAACCTATAGGTATCACAATTAGTTGACTCCGATGCACTCTTTATGCATCATTTCTCTTGAAAAATGGCTATTATCTCCTGTAAATTTGCATTAACCAGTTACTTTTAGCAATTTCTCCCTGTTTAAGCAGGGGCAGTACTTCTTGATGTCTTTGCAATTGTGTGAAAACCCCAAAACTAACCATGAATTTTATTGGTTTATGTAATCTAACCTCATTACACAGATTTTTGGAGTTTGCATCCCAAATATACACTAAAGATTTAGACATTGAACAAGGACCTACTCCTATCGTCCAGAAAGAAAAGAAGAAGGTAAATGGTTGAAATTATGTGGAACTACATTTGAGAGTGGAAAATGTATCAATGATTTCCCAAATGTTTTTGAACAACAGGGTATATTCGGTGCAGTCATTAAAGACCTCAAGGGAACTAAAGCAAAGAATGAGATTAATGTGGAAGTTGAAGATGCAAGGGAAAACATTGAAGAACTGTCAGATATATTCTCTGCTGATAACTTTCCTTCAGAAGAAGAAAGGGAAGAAAAATTTATCACAAATCAAGACAATTTAGATCTTGATATAGGTACCACCCTCCCCTTTTTACTGATAACGTTTACTGTTACCTTGCCCCCTCTAGGAAAACTTTGTATGCATTTCCATCATGAAGCACTTGAAGCTTGTTAGTTTTTTCTCTCTCAAATTCCTTGTGGTTGTCGAGATATTTGCTTTAAGTATATGTACTTGTTGAAGTTTTCATCATTATTTTTAGAGCTGATATCTGGTATCCAGGAGTTTAAACAAGGTTTCGCCAGTTCTTCCTATATGAAACAAAATTATTGCATATCATGCATTTATTTATTGTTTGATGGTATATAAACACTAATAGATCCTTTCCCAACAAGATGATATTAACATAGATGATCCCGATGAGAAACCAAAAGGATTTGGAGTAATGGCAGCGCTAAACAAACAGAATTTTACAGATAAATTTCAGGCCATCAAAGGTAAGCTATACTCCCATTGATGTATAAGGCTATTTTGTGTGAAAGTTTTGAACAATCACATGATACCTATGATCTTTGTGGATGCCGTCACTATGATATTTTTATGCAGAGTATATTTTTGGTGCTTGGGAGACTTGTGATGTTTTCATAAGACTGTTTATTTTCGTTATGCAGGTAAGCTGAAAAACAAGAAGGTAAAAAATGACAAGATACAGACTAATGAAGCACCCCAAGATGAGAAGACTGAGACTGTTGACCAAATCAAGAAAAAATATGGATACACTACTAGTGTGAGTATTTATCTATTCTTGTGGTGTATGGTTTCTGCACTTGGTGTTGACCTATAGTGCATAAAAGAAATAATTGGTTTCTGAAACCATTTTGGTGTATCCTGATTTGGACAAAGTACAATGCATAGGTCAATCCCTTTTGTCTCCCCAAGAAAATGGTTCTAATTAATCCATATCTCTTGGTTTGATGTTTATGCAAAGATTGAAAGCTGAAGTAGACTTCTGTTTCAGGAAAACATACAAGTTTCTTATGTGCTCTCCCTTATGCAGGAATCCAGTATTGCAAGTACTGCAAGGACAAAGCTGAGTGAGAATCTGAAAAAGCTGCAGGTATTTTCTCTGGGTGAATACTCAAATCGTACTGCTCTTGTGAGTCCTACAATTTCGGAAGAACAAAAAGAAAGAAAACCATGAGCCACCAGTTGGCTATAGGACCTCTAGTTTCACTTACATTCAGGAAGTTTTTCCTTTGTTTATACGAGCATGAGTTATTTTTTGGAACTACTAATATTCTCTCAGTGGTGGGAACAAAATAAATAATATTCTGGCAAAAGCTAAACACGGATTTCTTTGCTTGCTTCTGGCAGGGAATAAGCATGAAAACCACTGAAATGCAAGACACAGCTCGTTCCTTTTCTTCCATGGCCAAGGAGGTTTTGCGGTTTGCAGAAAACGATAAGAGAAGTACTTCATGAATTTTTTTTTTTTTTTTTTTTTAACTGTCTCTGCATTTCATGAATGTATTAGGCTGCGCGTTTCCTGTTTCATTGTTTTTATTGGAATCTTTGGTATGCACTGGTATGTGTTTTCACATCTATTTGGCTAAAATGTATTTAACTTAATACTTCATACTTAGAAGGCGTATTCTTAAATTTGAGTAGATCGTTAGATCTCTTCTCAAGGGTAATACTTGATGCAAGGATCTTTTTTCCATTTGTCATCATGAAAAGGACCATTTCTTCCATCATAATTTATATAAACAAGATTTGTGCTAAAAAATTGTAGGACTTTACCCGATAGGGAGTCCTTCCAGAAATTCTCAGAGGCCAAGGATGAACCAAGGCCTATGAGGGGGTTTGGAAATAGTTTTCAACCGGCAATAGACGCGCCTCGGTTAGAACCTCATGAGCTGCGTCATTGCCCCAAGCGCAAAGATGATAAACAACTAGATAGGACGTGCGTTTTATAGTTGTGTCGCCTGGTATTGTATTGTATGGTTTTCGATGTGGGAATCAAGTGGAGTTCCTCATCTTCAAGGCCGCTTCCGATAATTGAGGCACTTGGGTATCTGTAACTCCAATACAAGGCTAGGTTCAAAACCCACCAAGCGGTTCTCGCCTATAGTTTCTTTCATTTTTTTTTTTTTTTAATATCTTTTCCTCTTTCAAGTTTCAGTAAAATATGTAATTTGATTTGTATCAGACCACCCCATACCAAATCAATCCAAAACTAATGCGCAAATGATCTCATATAATTACCATTATATTTATATAATGGCAAATTGGCACATTTAGTCCCCAAACTATTGGCATTTGGTGGTTAAGGTCCCTATTCTATTTTTTTGGTAAAATAGGTCCCTAAACTATCAAAATTGTGTGATTAAGGTCTTTCCGTCCAAAATTTCTGTCCAAATACTGTTCACCCGTTAAAAAAAAAAACTCCAAGGGCATTTTGGTCTTTTCACTTAAAAAATTTAAAAAAAAAAAAAAAAAGAAAAAGAACCCGCTCCTCCGGCAAACCACCAGATCTGAGATTGAGAGTGTGCCGGGGACTCTGGTGGGAAGAGTGAAGGAATTGAGAGAGAAGGAGAAAGAGAAGGCGAAAGAAGACGTTGT
>JAXGGT010000002.1:3988032-4002212 GCA_035583425.1 Marsdenia floribunda
TTCTTGATATAGTTTTTCTTTTTCTTTTTTTTTTTTTTTTTAAATTATGGATGTGAAAAGACCAAAATGCCCCTGGAGTTTTTTTTTTTTAACGGCTGAACAGTATTTTGATAGAAATTTTGGACGAAAGTACCTTAATCACACAATTTTGATAGTTTGGGGACCTATTTCACCAAAAAAATAAAAAAGGGACCTTAACCACCAAATGCCAATAGTTTGGGGACTAAATGTGCCAATTTGCCTTATATAATTAAATATAAAAATAATCCCTGTCATACTAATAATTATAATTGACAAGATCAACCTAGGCTAAGTAAGTTATGGAAAAAAGCACAAGTAGGCAGAGCAAAGACGAATAAACAGCAAGTGGTTCTTAAACAATCACAGGAACAGAACCTGTGTGGAAGAAGCTATTCTGTAAGAAGGATAAAACTATATATTAGTTCAGTTTGTCATTACAAAAAACATCGGTTGTGTAAAGGCCTACACAATCTTTATGAGAAAATTGATGGTTCTACATTTCACTTTCGGCCTTTCTGGAAGTGTTGCTTGATTTTGAAATAAACAGCCGAAGAAAGTAGCAATTCGTGTCCGTCCATTAGCATGTTTATGAGTGTGTGATCATATTCTTGTAACCAAACTGGAATACACCTCTTCCATCTTAGCATCCCTGTTGCTTGTATTTAATGTAATCATCACAGCTCCGGGCTGATTTTTCAACCTTGCAACTGCCAAAAAGAAAAAAACCAATCAACCTTCAGTCTAGAGCTAAGAATCATCATCAACAACAGTGATTTCTGAGAGTGCCGCAGGAAGACAGACCTCCAGGTATATCTCGACCATTTTTTGGCACTGGGACGGTAGCCAAGAGAGGGATATTCGAATCAAGAATCCGTAGTACTGCAGGTAAGAAAAAGGAACTGTACAGCTCCATCTTGCCAACTTCATCAATGATGAACACATCAGTATCTTCCCTAACCTAAGAAATCAAAAGTTTTTGTTAAACTACTTCCTTCAGTTTCAGAGTAATTCCATGAATTGTAAGATGAACCCATGAGCATAATGCAACAAGATCATATGAATGCACAAACAAAATTTATCTGAGAGCACCACATTTGTTTTCTTTTCTTTTGCTTTCTGTATTTTTTCTCAATTTCACTATAATCTGTGACAATTATCGAAACCTAGATGACTAGTACAGTACTTATAACTAACACACCTCCAACTCCGGTAAGGCTAATGATTCAAACGATGCCACATCCACTCTATATCTTCCAACCGTAGGCCATCTAAGAGATTCACGACTGTCATAGCGAAAACATTACTTAAAGACATGAGTGAATATGTTCATAACATCAATTACCACTACATCAGCACTTTCATCTCATGTACATATCACCTAATGGCAGCATGCAAAGATAAAAAGATCTAGGGCAGAAAGTAAAACTGGTAAGAAGGCAAATGAGTGACATGCTGACAACAAAATTGGTAACTCTCCACGCATCTGAATTCTGAAGGTATAAGAATACTATATCTCTACACAAAAGTTTTTGAAGTAAATCAAAGATTACAGCAGGTCTGCAAATCAAATGTCCATAATCTATGCTTTTCAAAATAAAAGACATTCACCCCAAAATTTCCATAAAAACCAATCCTTCAAATTCAAATAGCTCTTGTACACTGCAGAGATCCTTAAGGTCATAATCCTTGTGCCTAAAATTAAAACTTAACATTTATGTAAACAAAACAAGAGCATCAATCACCATAAGCAGTAGCCACACTGCTATACTAACCTCCAAAAAAGACCTAATAGCAGTAAAAAAAATAGTAAACAAGTGAATTCTGCAAAGACTTTGCAATAAATCAGAAACAAAATACAAAATCCTAAAAAAAAAAAATGTAAAGACAAAATCAAACCGAAACCAAAACACGTACTAAATTACCTAGAGATTTTGCTGGAAGCAAGAAGACCTTTACGGCCATCAAATGTCACCACTTCGAAACGTACCCTCTCCGTTCCTTCTCTGATCTCACCTTCCATTCATTTTCCCAAAAACTCCTCAGATTTCTACGCGATTTTCTCCAAAATTATACAACAAAACAACAAAAATTTTCTTACTGGTATAGAATCCCTGAAGCTTCAGGTCAGGATAAGCATTCTTTAGCCTCTCCAATACTCTAACAATCAGAGTCGTCTTCCCAACACCCTGACAAAAACACGTATCAATCTACTAATCCTTTCATCAAACAGAAACAGCTCCACACACAAAGAAAGAGAGAGAGAACCGATACATACAGGAGGTCCACTAACGAGTAAGCATTTTCCCGAAGCAGCAGCCATTTCCCCTATTTTACGCAGTCTACAATGGAAGACGAAGATGGAAGGAGCTCACGCCTGGTAACCGGGGAATCAATCAGAAACTAGTTTGGACCCGTTTTCAACTGGGCCATCACTAGTCCAGTCCAGTCCAATCCAATCAAATAGTTTCTATTTTAATTGAAAGAAATATGCAGGCAAATTATAAAATGATTCTATAAAATATTTTTTGATTATTTATTAAAATGTTTAAATTTATTTTGAGGTTGATAATTATTATTACATGGATTTTTTTTTTTTTTGAGGTGTATTACGTGGATTTTGATTAAATATTTTATTTTTGTCTAAATATTTTAAATATTATTTTTTTAGTTAAAATTTATTAAAGATATATAAATTATTAAATTATTAATAATATTAATTAATACAATAATATTGATAGTTGAGATAAATTAATATATAACATTTTTCATTTATCTCAGACACATCACTGACGTTAAATATTTATTTAAAATACTTATTATAACATAAATAAATATTATACTTATTCTTCTTCGTTTACAATTAGTTTGATTGGAAAAAATATATATTCTTTTGCTCGAAATTGAGAATAAGATGATAATTTAATTATGTGATTTTTTTTTTTAGCTTAATTTATTATGTCATGTTGTGAACAATTTAAAACATTTTTTAATTTCTATTTCATTGATAGATTTTTATTTTCTAAAATCAATTTTATTTTTATTTTTTTTTATTATCTTTTGTTGAAAACATACTTCTACTAGTGATGTTTATTATTAGTATAATTTAAAATTATGACTTTTTAATCTTTGCTTTAATCAGATTTGTCTATTATTTTTTATTTTGTTAACGCTCTCATCTTCAAAATAACTCGAATTCATGATTTTTTTTGAATCATAAGCATTATTGCTATAAAGAATCAATAATGTTGAGTGAAAATAAAGAATTAACTATAACTATAAGTACAATCTCAAAAGTGAGATAAAATTAGAATTTTTTTTTTTTTTCCTCAGAAAGAACAAATTACAAAACCATAATTATTAGGAGCTTTCCTATCTTCATAATCATAATCTTACTAGTCGGAACTAAGAGTCTATGAATTCTAGAAGTTCATTCATTCATTCTGCTCTGCAGCAACAGCGGCCGGCACGGCAGCGCATTTAGGGTTTGAATCGGAAGCCCTACGTCCTTCTTCCATGGAAGACTCCATCTCAAGGATCAAAGAACAACAGGTATCGAATTCTAACTTCGATTTAACAAGACTTTCTCTGACCTCAGGTAAAAACCTGACGAAATCATTGTAAACCCTCTTTTTAAATTCAAGACGTTCCGGTCTGATCGTTCCTTCTTTCAGTTTTTGGCCGATTTCGGTGATTCCTTTGCTCATATTCCGAGCGAGTTTTTGGTGAGAGTTCATCTCTTCTTCCACCTTGGCACGTCTTCTCTTCAACTCCCGGAGAAGACTGGCGTCGTCGTCATATTGCTCGCCGCCTTCACTCCGTTCCCTCTTTGTTCCAAGACTAGTCCTACCATTCTGATTCCGTTGACTCTTCATCGATCTTCAAGTTTTCCCTCCTCCGAAGAACCGCGGAGAATTTTTAATGTTAGGGTGAAATAATTGTTTAAAGGCGGGATTTATATAAGACGAGATATGATGAGGTGTTTGATAACCAAATCAAAAATGGAAAGATGAAAATATGTACTTCCTTATCCCAATAGGTTACTTGCATGCAAAGCAACCTTCTTTTTTTTTTTTTTTTTTTAAATTAGGTTTTCAAATTTGACAGGATTAGAATTTCCATGTAATGTATATATACACTTTTTTTTTTTTTTTCTTCTTCAGTCAATTAAAAATATTTAAATTTTAAATACATTAAAAAAAAAAATTACCTCTTAATTTTTTTTTTCTGCTAAAATATTTTAAAATATTCCGAGATAATAGTTTATTGATATTATTTAATAACACTGAAATATATATATATATATATATATATAATTTCATTTAACTACTAAGATATTAAATTTTTTTTGTAATTTCGAAAAAAAAAAAATGATAATTCCAAATAGAGAAAGGAAATAAAGGTGGATAATCAATAACCGACATGCATATGCATCAAGTAGACAATCCTTAGTTTTTTCCTAATTTGGTGAGATTATAATCTTCTATTATAATTCATTTTTCTTATTTGAAAATGATAGTAGATTTTTTTTTTCTTCTTTTTTTTTTTAACGTGTTTAAACCAAATTTTGTTAAACTCATATAACAGGTGAAAATATAAAGTGTAATAAATTAAAAAATTAAAAAAAAAAAAAATGAAAAGAGTAAGATTTTGAAGAAATCAATATAGAAAAATGCAAATCAAATAAGTCAGTTTTTCAGTTTTCACTAAAATATATATATATATATATATATATATATATATATATTAGTTAACTTATATATTTTTCTATAAAAAATAATTAATATATATATATTACTTATTACACTAGAAAATAGATGTACAATATTTACAAATATTTTTCTCTCAATATACGGGTACATTCTAAAATTTATAAGGTATTCTTAAAATTAATTGAGTAGATAATAAATTTTTATTCAACTAATCATGAAATAATCAAGAAGGTATAACTTAGTTGGTAGCAGGTTAGCAGCCTCTCTTATGATTCGAGAGGTCATGCGTTCGAGACACGACAGAAATAAAAAGGGAAGAGACTGTAGGTGTAGCGTCTAGTAAAAGAACTTTGTGATATGAATTGTGTTGTCGATTTGAAGGATTAAATTATAAGATAATAAATAAGAAAATTGGTGAATTTTATCCTCAATGTTTATATTTTTTATATAGTTAGTCTCTTTTTCATTTTTTTTTTTTATTTAACAAGTTCCAAAAAAAAAATTAATTAGGTATATTTATTTAGTCCCTCTTTTATAAAATCATAAATTTTAGCCAAATCAACAAATTCGATCATATTTTTTTTGGAAATCTATTAAATAAAAAATTAAAAAAAAAAAAATCAATCAATCATACAAAGAGCATAAATATTGGAGAATAAATCTACCAATTTTTCTAATAAATATTGTCATCCTCGGGCAGACAGTGGACTCCACAAACCCAAATTTGCCTATCCAGTGAAAGACCCAAAATCTTTGAACCAAAACCAAAACTCTTCCTCCTCCTCCTACTTCTTCTTCTTCTTATAGGCTCAGAATTTTATTTTATTATTGTTATTATTTTTTTTGAGTGGCAATGACAAAATGTCCACTTCATTGTTTTCTCGAGAATTCTATGTAAAAGTACTGGTGGATGATTTTTATCATAAATTCCCATTATAGTTCTAAAAATGGAGGGAAAAAAATATTTGAATACAAATTTTTTTTATATAAATACGATAATTTGTTTTTATTTTAAGTTTTTTAATTTCAGCTGTGTATAAATAAGATTTGTTGGTTAGACTCTTTTAACATACAAGAATTGGAAGTTGAATTTAAATTAATTGAAACAAGTAATTTTTTTATTATTATTTTATAGAAAATAGTGTAATAAAAATTTTGCAGAAAAAAGAGGATAAGAAATCGAAAATTCACTATAACAATATATAAATAAATATAAATATTATTATGAATAATAATAATATAAATAATAAACAACAACAATAATAAAATTAATAATAAACTAATAATATTATTATAGAAGGAAGAAGAAGAAGAACTATTCGAGGCTTGTATTGGACACAATTTTCTTAAAACAAATTCATCCCCTCTGGTGGATGTGCTCGAGATTCAATAGGCATCTATTTCCTGGGATACAACGGATACGATGAAATAGTTAGCACAAAAATATTTTATCCAACGAAGTAGAATAAAACTTTGAACACTATTAAGGAAGATCCCGAAATGAGAGAAGTAGAAACTTGTATAAAACTTTCACAAGGAATGCTTTGAAATAGAAAATCTTGTGTAGACAATTTTTTTTTCTTGCAAAAATATGATATGATTCTAGAGTTAATAGTGGGGAGCTCCTATTTATAGGCTCTAAGGTATGAGGAGTTCAAAGAATAGCACTTATTCGTCATGGCAACAATTAATCCAATGTACCTTATAAATGAATTTACTAAATACTATGAATATTTAAATGAATCTAATATATTCACTATTTCATCAAAATAAACTTAACTTGATGGTTCATGATTCATCCTATCAATTATCCAATGAATTTATTAAAATCCATTAATATTTAGACAAATCTAATATCAAAATGAAAATTGATGATTCATCACATCAAGTTGTTATTATACCATAAATATAAATGTTCTATGAATTGAATTGAGAAACAAATTTTCTCATTTATTGATGTAGGTGAAAACTATCAGATAAAATGTGCTCAGCAGTGTGAGTTAGGTTGAAATGTCCCAATTGGAAAGTTATCCCGATGAGAGAAAGGCTTTCCTTCTGTTGGAGCAGAAATTGGTTGGAAAAGTGTTTTCCAAAGAGTGATTCTCTCTCAAAAGGTTTCCAAAAGACTTATTTTGGAGTAAAATAGATTTGAATTGGATCCAAAGTAAAGAATCTGAAGGGAAGAAGGCTCAAAAACGATTGAAAAAGGCTTTCTAAAAGCTCAGAGTAATCTTTAGGAGAAAACTCTGTAAAAATGTTTAAAGAGTGAAAGTTTTTAGGGTTAGAATGATAAGGAAATTGTTAATCTCTTCTTAGTTGAGAAATGCACCTTTTATAGAGGAATTGTAAAGGAAAGATATTCCTCATGAGCGGTTTTTCATTGAGTGTTCTCTAAGAAAGGCGATTATAACTGCCTTAGATATTTAAAAAGGGAATTTTTAATTTTTTTCCTAAATCTTTTGAAAAAAGATAAAATATCTTTTTTGGAATTAAACGGATTTTGTCTTTAAGGGCAAAATAGTAAAAATGGTGCGATTGCATAATTTGTGTTATTCTTCCAACAAGTTTGAAACCACACTCCGTATGCATTCATTTAAAAATTTGAAGTCAAAATTTATCTCCCAAAAAGGGTCTACTTGGCTCAAACAAGAATGATTGTGAATGTAGATATAGTTTAAAAGTACTGCTTATAGTTAGGATTCATTCAAAACACCTTATACATTAAACAAAAATAAAAAATAAAATTGGGGAAGGATAAAGTGCTTCCTTATTGCGAATAAGGTAATAGCTATGTGGCCTCTTTACTTAGATACCTCTACTTAAATTATCAAGTAATGATCTAAGTTTAATTTCATCAAAAATTATCCTATGTCATATTTCAACCATATGCATCCTCAAGATCCTTCTTAGATTTGTGGATAAGGATATTAGTTAAAAAAAATAAACAAGAAGTGCTCCCTTTTCTTTCTATCTTTTTATTCTTTTTTTCTCTCTTTTCTTTACTTTTGTCACGACCCACTGTCCCGTGCCGCGACTATGGGCTTGGCAGTACCCACGGTCAACTACTTGGCACCGTCCTCGCTGTACCAAAAGGATATCCCGACTTGACAATGATTACCTAAACCCACACTTATATTCCATGACATATCCATATATACTTTCAATGTGGGACGGATATCACAACTTTCAATTTGAAAACGAACTCTAGTTAAGATTTCATTTTGACTGAGCAAAATCTAACCGACCAAAACTTGAACAAGTATTTATATTGGTCAGCAATTATGGGTGTATTTACATTACTTTTTTTATTTAGAGAGGAAAAAAAATGTAATTAACTCTTTTAAATCTATTAATTTAAGGTACAAATATCAAATCAAAAAAGGAATCTTACAATGAATTATTATTATCTCCATTGTAACTTTCAAAATAAAATTTTATCTAAATATTACTTTTAATTCAAAAAAATAAAAATAAATAGGGTCTTTACCCTAAACATTTACTATTAACTTGACCAATTAGTAACGAGAAATTGAGGATGGAACTTTAGTAGTAAATGTTGGAAAAATAGGATTTGATTTACAAAGCACAATCAATAAAGTAGAGATTAAAAAATATAGTTGTATCGTGATATACTATCCTGAAAGTAAATTTTGGATGACCTCAGTCCAATCGTTTTTCCCGATTGTTTTAGCAAGGTATACACTACTACCCTTTAACACATAACACTTGTGGCAAAGGATGGAACAAAAAGAATACAATTGTCCAAAATAATTTTTACAAAATAGATAAGAAACTCTCTCTAAATATGTTCAAGCAAATATATCATAATCTATTTAATGGGTAAAAGACTTTTTCTATATATTCAAATGTGGTGACTCCTCTTATATTTAAAAAAAAAAAAAAAAAAGACGTCATGGCTCCTTTATCTTTATCAACGTGAATAGAGTTATAATCACAAAATAACTCTATCCAATATAAATAAAATTGTGATATATATTAATGAGAGTCAATTTAAACAATTTAAATAATATTTAAATAAAATTCAAATTAATCATTCCCAACAATATAACAACATATATATTTTAGAATGTCACTGCAACCTCAACCACCACTTTACCAGACTTAAATAATTTGTTTTCTTTTTCTTAAATCATGCAATAGAATTATTACAACGCAATAACTGAGATAAGGGGAGCAAGATTCTCTTCAAGAATTTTAACATTTTTACGTGGACATTAAAAAGAAAAGGAAAATGAGAAAACCATACAAATTAACGCCTAAAAGGCCTCCAAAAAAAATGAGATATTGATCATAAGCGAGGAATTTGTAGACCAACAAAACCAATAACATTTATAGAGACCCTTCAAATCTCCCCAAGCTTCGAAGAATATCTTCAAAATTAAAATAATTGGAATTGCACATGGATCATTGAGCAGCTAACAAGTTTTTTAACAGTGCTGTTAATTAATAACTTAACCAATTTTCCTAAAATTTTAACTCAGTGAAAAAGATTTTTACATGTTGATATTTTCTATTAATGATTCAAATCCTTTGATGAATAAAATAGTCACCCTAATTCTCTAACTTCCAAACTTAACAGCCACTACAAGCCCAAAATAAAATCCATAAGCCGATCATCCGCAAACATTAGCACAGTAAACAGAACCCACGATGAATAGTGATCTTTTCCTAACGCGAACTTGCTAACACTTACAACTCAGTCCATTCCTAAACCCACGGTGATGTACAATAAGGCCAAAGTCAAACCTTGAAGGATCATACCAAATTAAAAAAGGTTTAAGTGGTCGATAACTTCGAAGATACCCGCATTCATCATTGGTCAAAACAAAATATCTCAAGTTGGAGATATTTCTGCTACAGTAGTATGCCATATTCCATTACAAAACAGGGCAGAAAGCAACCCGCACAAAGTCCCAGTCATCCACAACGATATGTATTCATTATGATGAACCAAATGCATCACTAAAATCTGTGGGTAAAGCAAATCAAATGATGAAAACGCCTAACTAAATTATCATTAAGCATAATGTGAAAAGATAATAAGGTACAGAGACATATGAAGCACCGAGCTCCTGAAACTAATTTTTGATTTCTTCATATTGCAAGACCTACCCCCAAAAAATATAAAAAGCAAAAGGCAAAAAAAAAGAACTATATTTATCAGGGATAATTGAACTACTACTAAATTCCAAAGGCGAAGTCATATGACATTCATCTTCATATCCTACATCACTTGACCCCCCTTAATTCTTTCGTGATCTACAAGCCCTCCGTCCACTTTACTCATCGTCATCTTCTTCCTGCAAAACAAAAATGAATCAAAACAAGTCACCCCCCTGATTCTCAATTGAATAGGGAAACACAATCAGAAGATGAACAAACAAAAAAGGAATTCAGCTCTACTGACCTCAGCGCTACCCTCCTCATCATCCTCGTCGTCATCGTTCACCTCGGACCTCGACTTGTCTGATTCTTCTTCCTCGGCACCAGCTCCTTCAGCCTATTGGAGGATTCATTTTTAATAAAATCAAGGAATGTAAAATAAAATCTTCGGAAGCGACGAGAATTTTAAATAATTACCACTCTCTTGTTGTAAGCCTGAAGAGTTTTCTCATACTCAACCTTCCTTTTGTCTGCCTTGGCTATGTAAGGAGCTTTCTCCTTAAAAAGGAAACCACTTTTATATAAAAAGTCTAAAGGGAATACCAAGTAATTGTTTTTACTAAATTAAATACTCACAGCGTCAGACATAGATTTCCACTTATCGCCACCGGCTTTACCTACCTGAATCGATATCAGAGAATTCAATTCAATAACTATTATGGGATAAAAAGGATACAGCAAAATTATCGGATCTACAAACATCAAACCCTTAGTTCAAAAGTACTAAATATATAAAACTTACAGCAGCAACTGATTTGTTGTTTGGATGCTTCTCTTTATATAGTTTGCGGAACTCCTCCCTATTTTTAAAATTATCAGATTCTAACAACGAAGGATGTTTGGATCCAAAACTATGTAAATTGAAATTAATGGAGGGTGAAATCATACATGAAGACGAAGAAAGCACTAGCAGGCCTTTTAGGCTTGTTAGGATCCTTTGCAGGCTTCCCCTTCTTCACCGGCTTCTTACCAGCGGCGGAACCTTTTTTAACCGCAAGTCTAGAGAATATCCAGGAAAAAAAAAAAAAAGAAAAACGTTAAATAAACAATCCACGGAAAGAGAGCGAAAAGAAAAGGCAGAAAAACCGAGAAAACAGAGGAAGATAAAAAACGGATCAAAACAGATCTAAACAGTGAAAGTCAAAATATGACGAAAAGGAGCAAAACTCACTTGTTATCAGTCTTCGCCTTGGATTTACCTCCTTTCATGGCGAAACCTGCCAGAAAACCACAAAAACCGGTAAGAATCGGCGGAAAAACGTGGAGAACCGGTGTTAGCCGGCTGAGTCAGCGGCGCTGGAGAAGCTAGTTTACCTGTTTCTTAGGTTAAAGAGGGAGAGAAAAATGAGAGAGAGGACAGGAAGAGATATGCTTTAGCTTTGGCTTTGGTAATGTGTTGTGAGCGGGTGTTGCGTTGCGAAATGGAGAGATAAGAAGGGCTTTGAAGGATAGAGAGAGAATTTTGTAAAGAAGGGGGGGGGAGAGAGAGAGAAAAATTGAATCGGAGAAACAATTTCAAGTCCGCGTCTGGTTTGGGCGGGATTTCAAAAATCTCAGACCACGTCATCGATCCGAGGGAAAGAATTCCGTTGGTTACCAAGGCCTTGTAATTTGCTTCGTGTTGCTTTGCTTGGCTTTGTGTTTTCTCTGTGTTTCTTTGAGAAAGGATTGTGGACGTTGATGTGGTCGCTGGCAGAACATTGAGACACGTGGATGGGGCAGATGAATTAGGGTGTTTTGGGTAATTGACCCACACGTGTTCTGGTTTGGAGGCAAAATGACGGGATTATCCTTAATTGGGGTTATGACGGTTCGGGAGGGGTCGTTGTGGCCCTAATAAAAAAAAATCTCAATATATAAGAAATGATTGAGATCCGCGGTGTAAATATGTAGGGTGCATTTTGTCATTTCACAAGACACGACTTGTCCTAGTTTATTCTTTCTTTTTGAAATTTTCTCCGGAATAATTCCTTCTCATGTCTCTTCTTTATTCTTTTTAGATTTATTTTCGTAATATTTGATCTTAAGTAACATGATTACCATTATAAACTTTCTTCTTCTTTTTTACTTAAATAAATTTTTTTGATTTTTTAGTTTATTCATTTTTTTTAATTAAGATTTTATAATAAAAAATTAGTTATTTTAAATTTTCATATTTTAATTATTTCTACAAATAATTTTTTTTGATAATCTAATTTTATTTTATTTTTAATTAATTTAAAAAATAAAAAAACTCTTTGGACCAAAATTTAACAAGTTTCATTCACTAGAACTTGTCACACACATGTAAATCTCGTAAATAGTTTATATATATATATATATTTATAATCTCAAAATTTAATAAATATTCATTTATTTCAATCAAATTATCACATAAAAAAATAATTTAAATTTTAAAAATTAAATAAAATTGAAAGAAACCAATGTTTTATTAAGTTACAAATTGATTAATGATATTGTAAATGACAAAAATATTTTCTTACTGGATATTGTTAAAAATTATTAAAATTTTGTGGAAAAATATTTTTGTCAAATTAAAAATAAAATAGAGATTCAATTATCTAAAAAAAGATACAAATCTATTTGACAAATAATATTACCTTATGATCCTAGAATTTATGAGTTTGAGACACATCAGAGACAAAAGTGCATCAAAATTTTTAAAAAAAAAAAAAAAAAAAAAAAAAACCAATTTTTTATTTTTTTTAATATATATTATATTCGCTTCTCTGATATACCAATAGAATTTTTAATTAATAATATAACATTTAAAATATATATATATATATATATATGTATTAAAATGAAAATAGTAAATAGTAAAATTACGAGATATATATAATGCAACTAACTAAATAAAATACGGTGGTCATATAATAAAGATACCTAGTCAAACTAAACAAACACATCCAATACATAAGAAAATTTCAAACTTGCATAAATCCCTAATCCATAAAAACAATAACCAACACATAAATTGTGTCCAAACCCTAGTCAAGGGCTAAAATGCCATTTAATCTCTTCATTTTCAACTTATCTTCCCTACCACGACCACAAGTGTAGTTTAATTAGTTAAATTTAAAAAAAATAATAATAATAATCAATAAATATTTGAAATTGAAATTTTTGTAATTAAATATTAAACATATAATTAATAAACTTTAAAAAGAAAAATTACATTTTAAAGTTTAAAAAATCGTCAAGAAGTTGTAGCTGAGTTGGTAGCAGCCTCACTTATGATCCGAAAGGTCATGAGTTCGAGACATGATACATGCAAAAATGCCTCAAATTTCAAATAAATAAAAATCATCATTTAAAAAAAATTACAAATATAATTAGTGTCTAAATGGACATTTAAATTTAATTTACTTTGCATATTAGTTACCACTAAAACTATTAAATATAACAATTAAAATTACATTCACACCAAAACATAATAAGATAAATATGTAGAAAGAGGTATAAAACAATGATATTTCATACACAATATTACTAAAAACAAACATTAATATTGGTATGTGATATTTATATAATATGTATGCATATATCACTAAAAAAAAAAAAAAAAAAAAACTATTGAGACATATATAGACATTTTAAAATTAAAAGTCTTAAAAAATTTCTATTACTATGTATGTAAAAATGTATTTAAAAATAAATATTCAGACAATTAAAAATGCCTCGCTTAGAAACTTCTTAATAACTGTTTTTTTTTTTTTTGTAGTGTATATATATATATATTAGGTTATGATTTGGTTATAAAAAAATTTCTAATAACCTTGGTTTAAATTTGTCGTGATAATTTTTATAATTTTTATTTAATCGATAAAATATTAATATGTTATAAGATTATTTGTTTTTAAAATGAAATTATAATAAATTGTATAAAAATATGTAATAATTATTAATTTTATAAGATATATTATAATCGATATGAATTTGTATAAAAAATGATAATATTTTAGAGTAATGTATATATATAATTATTTTAAGTGCCCTCTTGCATCAGTTATTTGTGATATGCCTTATTGCATTCATTTCTTATGGTATTTAATTACTTAGCCCATCTATGCAAGTTTTCCCACTTTCCCATCCTTCCTTTTTTCTTTCAACTAATTACATATACAAGTATGGCATTACAAGGTGATAGGAAAAAACACATATTGTGTTCATGACTTTGATCCATCTTGGTATGGGAATTTTTATTAGGCAAAATATTTATATCAACAACACATAATTGCTACAAAAAAATGCATAATCTTTACA
>JAXGGT010000002.1:4012461-4030819 GCA_035583425.1 Marsdenia floribunda
TAGCAAGGTTATTGTTAGAAAAGTCCTCAAGTAGACTAAGATGTCTTGTAATGTGTACTCTGATGGTCGTCCCAACACTCCGTTGACGTTTTAGAAACAATTTTCCATACGTGGTTGACTTCGCTTTAACATAGGTTGTTTGGTTAATGGGCTTACAGTTGGATTTTTAGGCTTATATTGTAGTATTTTTAGTTTCTATTGTGTAACGTCCTCGAAAATTTATTCTATTTTGCAGTTCGAAGAGGTTTATTTCGTTCATAACCTTTACAGTTAGACTTTGTGGCCCAATTACATTTCTTGGATTTTAGAATCTCCCCTGTATGCCATGTGCAGTTTGTATGTCCCCACAACTCCGATATGTTTATTTGGTTCCTTTAATGGGTTCCACTTTTATTGGACGTCTTATACCTAATTCTTTCAGTTCTCTCAAGTCTCAATTTGACTTAATAATTTTTCATTCTTAGTGTTGGCTTCTATACCTTCTATATATATATATATATCCAGAATCACAAAATTCGCAATTCGGGACACTAACGTAGAGAAGATGCATAAAAACAAATCAAGATAGAACAAATATATAGAATTTGATTGGGCATTAATTTCAGTTACAATAGAGAAGAAAGATCTTTTGTCATCTCTTTTACCAAGGAAGTGAAAAATAACCCGTTTACGATTATGATTTAATTAAAACCATAATTGATAAACACAAACTCAGGTATAGATACCAGAGTCAGTCTCTGTCAGATACTATTAATAACATTTATAGTTCATATTGAACAAAATTGCATGTCGCACTACTCTAAGATCCATCCCAATGTTAACCATTCTGTTCTAAAAAATGTCTTCAAAGTCATCCAGGTTCCAGTAAGTTGGACTAAATTGCTGCTTCAAGAAGTCCTCAAACAAATAAGGCATGTCAGGCAGAGGAATCGGCATTTGTGTATTACTACTACTACTACTGCTACTACTACAACCCTGGTCTTGGTGGTATTCCAAGAAACATGCTGGTGCTGGAGTTTGAATGCTTTGATAATCCTCTGCAGATTTCAACAGTTCAATCCTTTCCGTCAAAGACTTCAGTTTTGTATCCACCTCTTCTAGCAGACTTTGATAATCATCAATATTCATGAAATCACCATTAATGCCACCACCAACACCAACACCAACGTCATTCAGTATTTCTTCCCACGGCTTCGTCAGTAAGTCTTCAAGCACGCTATGATCCCATTCCAGTGGATCGTCGACACGCATCAGCGTAGGTACAACCGGGACCATCTCCTTATTCCCTTCACCATCACTATTTCTTCTCGGAACCACTCCGTACTTCTCCAGAACGTTCATTACTTCACCTTGGTCTTCTGGCCATGTCGTAACTTCTCCATCGCCATCAACAACAATAGTGCATGCCTGAAGATCACAGAGCACTGCTAACTCCATGGTCTTCTTCAGTATGCATGCCTTCCTTTTCTTGAAACTGATCACTTGCTTCTTCGTTATCTCTCTCTGCCTGTTTTCTCTCTCTGGCTTGCCCATGATTTTAACTTTTCCAAAAGCAAGGAATAGTAACAAAACGCGAAAGAAAAAAAAAAAGAACAGTACAAAATGAATGATTAATTTTTGGCAAAATTCTAGTGACCTCCTAGTGAGGAACTGGTTTCTTTGCCATAGTGAGAGTGGGAAAGGATAAACTGTGTGTGTCAAAAAGAATTTTGTTTCGCCGTTGCCACAACTAAGTAGGTAATTAATTAATCAGGGCAAATACAGTCTGTCTTCCTTGGGCAGCCACATGAGAAGGGTTCCTTAATGTGTTCTTCGGAGTGGGTTACTTGGGGTTGAAGTATATAGGAAAAATAATCTAATTAATGTTCATTTTCTTGATTAGAAACCGAAATTTCCGGAATGAAACTATCAGAGCAAATCTTTGACTTCTTTGACGGATGAGGGTATTATTGTAAATTCACAAACAGAAGAATTATGACACTATTTTTACCGTTCCATTACAATTTACAAGGGCCACCTTATTTTTCTTTGACGCCTTTGGTGATTACTAGCTAGGGTTTATTACATCTTCTTCTTCTTCTTCTTATTCGAAGGGGAGCTGTTGAAGATCAATCTGTTGTAATCATGTACGGATCCAGAGGGTAAGCTGCAAGCCTTAGATTGTTTTTTTCGTTATGAAAATTTCCCCATCTCGTTTTGATTCTGCACTTTTATTCTGTTCGATATCGTTTTAATTTCATATCTGATTTTTCTTTTCATATTTTTATGCGGATTATTATTATTATATTAAAAATGAAAGTCGAATTATTTTTTGGCTTTGCCTGATGGGAGACTTGTCTGTGCAATACGTCTGGGGGTTGAGTTGTTTGGAGATTCTGCTCATTGACCTCGTATGGGTTTTATTCGGAAAGTATGGCTTTTAGATATACGAAGGATGTTAGATTTTGATTAATTAGCATGTGCTTTGAGCATTTTGATGCGAAGGTATTTAGCCCATATATATATATATATACATACATATAGAATTTGAAGGCGCTGCATATCCTAGCAGTGTAGGAATAGAAGTTAGGTTTGTTGTTTATTGATTTGATTCTTTTCTCAGCTTTTAGTTAAGGTATGTTGAATTTCCATTTGCTTCGAGAATGTTTCTGGTTAATTTGGTGTTATGCTTGTTCATTAAATATAATAATATACATAAAATATAATAGAGATATATATGGAATATTTGTGTTGCATGCTGTGTGTAAATCCATGGGCTGCTTAAATTTGATATCTTTATTGGTAAAGAAAGTACTAGTAAGAAAATTAGGTTTTAGGAAAAACAGGGTTGGGTTCGGTTTTATTAACAAGGTTGAGTGGGGGATTTCTCCTTTTTGTTGGGTATGAATAATTGAAGGGCAATGTTGGGAAGCGGGGGGGTTTCGGACGGGTACGAGATCGGCTCAAAGAGACCAAGAATGATGGAAACAAATCCCTACTTCGCAGTGAGCAGCAGTTCAAGTGGTTATCAACCCTATGGCTACGGCAGTGGATATCAGCCCTCTGTTTTTCCTGTGGTTCGTCTAAGGGGCCTTCCATTCGACTGCTCTGATCTTGATATTTTCAAGTTCTTTGCTGGGCTGGACATTGTGGATGTTTTCCTTGTAACAAAAAATGGAAGATTTTCTGGGGAAGCTTTTGTTGTATTTGCAACCCCAATGCAGGCTGAATTTGCTCTTCAAAGAGATAGGCAGAACATGGGGAGGAGATATGTGGAGGTTTTCAAGTGCAAGAAACAGGATTATTACCATGCTATTGCTTCTGAGGTACATTATGAGGGCAGCTATGATGATTATCGTGGAACCCCTCCACCATCTCGTCCACGGAGGTCCCTCGACAAGGATAAGTTGGAATACACTGATGTACTGAAGTTGCGAGGTCTACCTTATTCCGTCAAGAAACCAGAAATTGTTAAATTTTTTAAAGATTTTAACCTGACAGAAGATAAAGTGCACATTGGATACCGACATGATGGCAAAGCTACTGGGGAGGCATATGTAGAATTTGCTTCTGCAGAAGAGGCCAAGCAAGCGATGTGCAGAGACAACAAGTTGATTGGTACACGTTACATTGAGCTATTTCCTTCAACACCAGATGAAGCTAGGCGAGCTGAGTCAAGATCAAGGCAGTGATGATGTATTATGCTTAGATACAAGCTTAATGTCAGATTTACTTAATCAAATGGGCTGAGAATTGGATAGTGTTAGTATAAAACCTTTTTTTTTTTTTTTTTTTTTCTTCCCTGTTTTTAGGTTGTATCCAGGAATTTTCAGTAGTATGGCTCTATATCTTTTGTGCTACTAGTCTTCAACTATTCAGATAATTGTATTGTGATTTTCTCCATGTGAAAATTAGATGCTCCTAAGATTTCTTGGGGATTTGTACTTTAGCAGAAGCTATATTATTTGGAGTTTATGAACTGTTGTGTTTGACATCTGATTACTGCTAGCACCTAGACTGATGATGATGGAGCTTCTTTTTGCCATATTCCTAACCGGAAGATGCTACTTCTCCTGGTTCTTTTTTAGAAGTTATTTTCTTTTGTGGTGGCCGCTAGTGAAGCAACCCCATCTTATCAACTGGGGATTTTATTAATGATACCAGTAGAGCTTCATGTGTGAAAGTGGCATCTTTGAGTTTGTTGAAATGCTCTATTTATAATTACCTACCATTGAAGCATTTGCAGAAATGCCTAGTATTTGCCCCAAGATTTGTGATCGCATTTCATTTTGCGAAGCAAATGGCTCTACCAGTGAGCAAGTGAATGGATATGGTCTATTTTTTCTGTTTATTTGTTAAAAACATATTGTTGTATTTAGAGAATTTCAGTTCAAAGGCAGCTTTTGGTCTATTTAACAAAGTGTTAGTTCACTTCTATTTGGTCCGGAGTTCACTCATCCTAGATATTTCAGTTTAAGAAATCCCTTTCAGATCTTGATTGCAATTTTAGGAATCCCTTTTTATGAATTTGGATCTTTCTTGGAGTTTATTTGTATACTTTATTTTTGAATTAGTTGGCGAAAATAGAGTTTCAAAATAACACTTCAAAAAGATTCGGAGATCAGAAGAATTAAAATATATATATATATATAGTAATATTAATTTTCAGTGTTATGTTGCAGTTGAAATGATGTTAAGTTTACTTACCAAAAAACAAAAAATAGATAAAAAATAGATCACCAAAAAACAAAAAATAGAAAAGTGTGGTTGCAGGATCGAAATTGTACTTAAAAATTTAGAGTTAGAGTTTACCTCCCGCAATTGACTTATCCAGCTCGAATGGAGATTAGTCTGAATGTGGACATGACTTAAAGGTGCGGCCCATAATTGAGATTTATAACTTGTGCACTAAGTTAAAAAAAAAAAAAAAAAAAAGATGTTAAGTTCAGCGTACGAAAAGAACAGAACGCATTCATGTTTTTTTTTTTTCCACTTAAAGCTGAATCCGCCTTTCGCCTAAAACTTTCCTTTTAGCCCCTCTTCTCTGTCTCCGGAAAGAGATTACTGATCTTCTCAGGCGCCGTCATGGAAGACACGTCGTCGTATCCAACGATTGAACCAACCAACTTTGACCTCATTGTCATCGGCACCGGTCTCCCGGAGTCAATCTTAGCCGCCGGGGCCTCAGCCGCCGGCAAAACCGTTCTGCAGCTCGACCCCAATCCTTACTATGGCAGCCACTTCGCATCTCTTTCTCTCCAGGACTTCACTGACTTTCTCCACACCCACTCCCCATCCCCAACCTCTTCTCCTGGTGAAATTGTACCTAGTTCCTCTAGTGAATTCAATACTGTGCCCCTCGCCACCCGCCCTTTGTACTCCTGCGTCGAGGTTAGCGGTCACTCCACGGAAGTTCTGGAGAATTCGAGAAACTTTTCCATTGACTTAGTAGGACCAAGGGTTTTGTTCTGCGCCGATGAGATGATCGATTTGATTCTGAAAACTGATATTAATCAGTACATGGACTTCAAAAGTGTGGATGGATGCTTTATATGTGAAGATGGTGAAGGATGTCTGAGGACTGTGCCGGACTCTCGAAGTGCAATATTCAAAGATAAGAGCTTGTCCTTTATTGAGAAGAATCAGTTGATGAGGTTCTTCAAGCTGGTGCAAGGGCATTTTGAGAATGTAGGTGGTGAAGAAAGTAAAAGAATTTCAGAGGAGGATTTGGAGATTCCATTTGCGGAATTTTTGAGCCAGAAAATTCAATTGTCAAAGAAGCTAAAATCGTACAGAACAATTTGCCTCTAGTCTCTTTACTTTCTCTGTTAGTCAGATCTCTTTGCGTATGAACTTTCATATAAAACATAGATAACATCATTTATACACAGATAATTGCTGCTCTTATGCATAATTTTCTTTTCCCTTTTTTTAATTTTTTTTATTGAGGTTAGCTTGAAAATTAATTTAGATCTGTATTGCTGTGATTGCATTATGTTTATTTATTCGTTTCAAAATTGTTGCATACATGCATTTGTGCTTAAACCTTTTTTCTTCCGTGTATTAGGAATCAGTGGTCTTGAGTATATATTGCCTTCTTTATGCTTCTCTGTGTTTTTCTTAAAGATTGAAGAGCTTGCTGAATATGGAGTTTTGGTGCTTTTATTGTTTTTGTTGATTGGGTTTACTTTTGATACAGTGCTTAAAATGAGCATATGAAATATTAGAACATTCGTTATCTTTTACATTATATTTTCTAGTCTGTGGCAAAGAGGATCATGTGGAAGATATAATTATTATTCTTGTGAATATTTTGCTTGTTATATTTGATAGATGGGCATATATTTCCAATCTAGTCACTGGGTTCCTGCTACTAGAAGTTAGGATTGACATTTGGTCTATTTGGTTCCTGATGTGGTTCTTTCTCTCCTTAAGATTTTCTTGATTTACTTGTTAGGTTGGGTTAAGCTTCATTTCTTCTTATCTTTATTTTTTTCCCTTCCTTGTTCATTGTACTAAAATATATAGATATGACATCTATTTGATTTGAGCTGCCCTTTTACCTTTTTAGGATTATATTATATGCAATTGCTATGGCAGATTATGATCAAGAGAACAGTGGAGTTTGCAAGGATGTTCTTAAGACAAAAGATGGACTAGACCGTTTAATACTTTATCATTCATCAGTTGGCAGGTTATTTCTTCTACCTTTCTGTTCCAGAGTTTCCAGTTTGAGTGATTTTGGTGCACCATCACATAGGAACAGATTCATTGATGAACGAAAAGGTTGTTTGAGTGCTTGCTTTATACAATAATCCTTCCTGTTCTCCCTGTTGATTTTTTTTATCTTCCTTCACTGGTCGTGATTATTCCTGCTCTATGTAATGATCCTACCTGACCTTCCTTATAAAATTTGTCAATGGTTGTTAGATCTCCTTTAATTCTTGTTTAAAGTCTCACATAAAAACAGGAATATGATACCGAGCTTCATCAAGGTTACATGTAGTTTCATATTATTTCAGCCATATTCATCCTGAGATTTCATTGATGGTTGAAATCTATGGGCCAATTGCATATATATATATTTGCTAGGTTCCTGTAAATATCTCACAGCAAAACTTTGTCCACTCCTCTCAATCAGCGTCTGCCAGTTTATGTTGAACCATTGATTTGATTCAAAAATATATGATAGAGTTAAAATATCTGACTTGTGCAGACTATAATTAGTTTTTATTTTGTGGATTTAGGCCCCAACATGAATCTCTCTGTGATTTTTCTAGCATAAACCAATTAGCATTTCCTATTAAATTTTTGTAATAGTGCATCATGTTTGTTTTTGTAACTGAGGCTTGCTTCAATGTGTCTAATTAAAAATATAATGCAAAAATGGAAAAAAAAGTAAAACATGCTTAATCCCATGATAATTTGGTTAACTCAAGCAAATTTTTGTATTTATAGAATGCCCGCATAACATAGAGATTGAGAATTTACTTTCCCTGTTGGAGAAGTTGATTGTTGGAAAAGCTAAATTCATACCATTTATCTCCATTCCTTGATCAGGAATCTGCTGCCCACTTTCAATAGATATTAACTCATCTGTCTGTAAGTATTGATTTACTATGTGCAGCTGGCATCCTTTTGAAATGATGTATTCTCTTTCTTGTAATTAACTTGTCTCATTGTTATAAATAGTATTTTACGTAGTTCTTTCAAGATTTGGATTTCTTGGCTAAGATGGTGACTATACTATGGTAAATGATTTTAGGTTTAATGTACCTGGTGGTATGATTTACCCCATTTATGGCCAAGGGGAACTTCCACAAGCTTTTTGTCGTCGAGCTGCTGTCAAAGGTTGTTTATATGTAAGTACAATAAGCGTATATGATGGGTTAATTATTTCTTGGTGGCACTATAATTTATAGATTTCTGCTTTCTGCTTTTAGCTACAACCCTTTCTTTTTCTCCTTTCCCTTTGTTGTTTTTCCTTCTTCCTCTTTTCTTCAGGCGTTAGGGGAGGAACTGAGACATTCAATCGGATTCTTCATTTTCAGCATTTTTGCTCCAGAACTTTAGTGTTGGAACTGTTTTATTTCTTTTTCTGTGTTCACATTTGCGGGTTATCTTATGCTTTTGGTTTTGTTTTCTGTAAGCCCCTTAAAAAAGCAGAAATAAGAAGTCAAACGACACTATAAGAATGGCACAATTGTTTCCCCTTGTACAAGATTTTCTTTAGGATTGTGAGGTGGAACTTAAGTTATATATTTGTTGATAGTAATCTGCCTACTGTAATTGGGTTATATTATATGATATCCTAATTCATAGCAAAACACCATCTGCTTGCTGTAATTTTATCCCATTCAAACATGTCTTTACTGAGTCATATGTTAACTTAAAGTTCTTCCTCACTATGCAGGTCCTTCGAATGCCTATTGTTGGTTTACTTACTGATAAGGTATGGCTAGATGCCTTTTTATTTTCTGTTAGTTTACTGCAAAATATTATCTGTTTAAAGAAAATAGGCACCTTCATAATTGCTAATTTGCATAGTTGCAGGATGTTCGGAGTTACAGGGGCGTGAAATTGGTTTCTGGTCAGGAATTATTTGGCCATCAACTCATCCTTGCTCCACCATTCATACTTCCATTAGAACTGGCTGACGTTTCCTCATGTCCCCAGCACATTGGCTTGTCTGACTCTGGCATGCCATGTGCTGAGGGGAAGGTCGCTAGGGGAATATGCATTACAAAAACTTCCTTAAAACCAGATATGCCTAACTGTTTGGTGTTTTGTCCTCCTCAATGTGAGCTTTTTGTGTAAATTTGTCTTTCTGCTGTGTGTATGATTTTCTGCATTGTGCTGACCCTTTTCCCCTTAGCTTTGTGCCCAGAGCAGTTGACATCAGTCCGCATCTTCCAATTGAGCAGTAATGTGGCTGTTTGTCCCTCTGGCATGTAAGTTGTGATCTTACTTTCTTCACTCTAAGATTAGTGAACATGATTAATGAACCAGCTCCTCCCTGCTCTATCCCCTGCTCTCCCTTCAAGAAATAACGTACCCATCCCCAAGAAAAGGGTAGTAAACTTCAAGATTTTTAAGACTCCAGAATCTTGAATTAACTTTGGTATTATGTGAGGCAGTACCTTAAGAAAGGGAAGATCCATCTTCTAAACAGGTAAGTGGAGATAAATAGCATGCTTTGTTATGTTAAATTAATAGTACCCGTAGAATCTAATCTCAGAGAGTGAGGGGAAAATGATACATATTCACAACTATTGGGCTGGTGCATAAACCAAGACAGAAAATTATTTATTGAGTCATTACCAAGTCTCTTTTATGGGGATTAATGATGATGATTCAAGCATTTGATGATTTTGGGGCTTGATATGAATCTTTCTGATGGGAATTATTGACAGAAGTTTTCTGTTTTGTGGTTCAGGTTTGTGATTTATCTTTCGGCAATATGTGATGATGTTCTTCAGGGGAAGAACATTCTAAATGCGGCAATAAATGCTTTGTTTTCTCTTCCCACCTCTGAAGAGACGGGGGAAAATTCTTTAGAGCATCAGAATGAGAATGCAGTAGTGAAAGAGAAACCTTCTTTGTTATGGAGTGCCACATATATACAGGAGTTAACCATGGTATTTTTTTTGTGTCTTCTGCATATACGTTTTTGGTTCTTCCCTTAAATACATAAGACTATCATCTTGTTCATAGTTTTTTGCATTTATGGAGTGGGTGTGATTGCCTATGGTTCCTATGTCTTCCTCCAAAAGTCTCTCCGTTCTCCAGATTAAATCTTTTTCCTCACCTTCTCCTCCTTCCTTGATTTTACATTTGTATGTGGATTTATGTATATATATTGCCGATTTAACTGCTTGAGAGAGACCCTATTGATGGCTTAAATTGATACCTGGTGAGTGTAAACTGGTCCTTCAGGCTTCAATAAAGTATTTGGAATTCAAATTTCTTCACACACAGATTTGCCTCCAGAATCCTGGAGTGGAACTTCAGTCTGGTTGGTGAACAATGAGTTCATTACTTGGGTCAGCCATAAACACGTCCCCACCTGCTGGGCTTGGTAATGCACTTGTTTGGCAAAACAACTATGACTTTCCCAAAAGCTTTAAGAAAAGAGAGCTCCATATAGTATCTAGTATCTGTACAACTTTAGAAATGGCATGCCAGTTGGTGGACCAAAATTAACACCTTAATTCTTGTAACCTATCCTGTAATATTGTAATCTTTACCGTATCCTGGCATTCTTGTATACTCAATGTAGCATGTACATATGTAATTTGTAGGGCAAGAGTGATGGCTTCTATTCCACCCCTATGCCTGATGCAGCTCTGCAATATAACAATCTTCTGGATGCAACAAAAAAGGTTAATGACTTTTGTTCTTTCTTTGTAATACTCGAGTATTGGATGTTATAATTATTTCCATTACATAAAACATGCTAATTGGTTTAGCAATTTTTATGTCATTTGTGCAGCTTTTTCAAAAGATGTATCCAAGTGAAGAATTCTTCCCAAAGTCAACATCACCCGGTGAGGATGTGGATGATGATGCACCAGAACTAGAGTCAGGGAGTTCGGATAATCCTGCAGCTGTTGATGAGGCGCAGGTGGAGCTAGGGTCGTAAAGGTTAAAAACCGCCCGGGACAGGCAAAGGTTATTGGGTGATCAAAGGGAACAGAAAACAAAAAGAAAAAGGAAAAAGGATCGTTTTGGGGATTGGAAGAGTTTTGGCAATTGTCCCTACAATACTAAGGAGTGTGAAAACAAGGGAAGGAGTGGGAGGGTATCCTATTTTGCCTCATACATGCTGTGTTTGGTGTCTGGTGTCTCCTTTGTACAGAAGTAACAGCAGGGTAGAAAGATCCCATTCCTCACATGAAGAAATTTTTACTATTGCCTTTTTATCACACTTCAACCTACTTCCAACTTTCAAGCACTCTGGTATACTTTTGCTTAACAATTATAGCAAATACCTTTTAATTAAAAGAAAAAAAAAACTCTTCCAGCCGAAGGTATTACTGATGAACCCACAGATGCATCTGGATCCCAATTTGTGGCTTACCCAAAAAGAAAAAAATGTGAAAGAAAGTTGCACAAGCATCAATGCATGCTTCACTAATTTGAGTGGTAAGATTAGGTACGACAATTTTTCTGCTACATTTTGTCATTTTCTTAGTTCTTTTAACGCATCAATCATTTTTCTTCAATTATTTTATAATTTTTTTTTTTTTGAGAAGAATTATTTTATAATTAATACGATGCATTCTTACAATATTATTATTTATTATTATTTTTTGCTTAAAAAAATATTAAAAATTAAAAAATATTTTTAATTTCACACTACACTATAAATAATAATTTAATAAATATTAATTAAGATGTATATTAAAGAATGTTATTTTAATTTTAGAGAGTAATAAGTTAAAAAGAAAAATCTAAAAAAAATATCATATGCATAATAAAGAAGGTAGAAGGGGGGAAAATAGAGATTAATTAAAATTAAAAATATCTTAGTATAATTTTTAATTAATTACATTAGTGAATTATATATATATATATATATATATATTTTATGTTAGGAGTGTTGGAACTTGGAAGGGCTTATATGGCCTTCTCTCTCCTCTCTCTTCTTCTCTTCTCTCTTTTTAGAGAAAGTGACAACAGAGACTCATGCAAGGCATCACCCACTGTATTAAACGTTGTCTGTTTCCTTCTGAATCTTCTTCTTGTTCTCCTTCTGCCTTTTTCTTTGCTCCAATTTCCTTAATTTCTCCCTGAAATCTAACGTTTTTCTCAATGGCTTCATCAAGCTTTCCTTCTCTTAAAGGCCTCGTTGTCTTCAGGAATGACATTCACCAAGGTTAGCCAACTATTCTGATTCTTTTTGCATGGTGGACTAAAGATTTTAATCTGGCCCTGTCGTAAAAGTTGTTGGGTTTTTCTTGTTTTCTGAATTTCTAATTTTGCATGCTTCTTCTTCCTTTTTTTTTTTTTTTTTTTTTTATTATATTTTTTCATTTTTTTGTTTTTGTTTCTAAAATTAAAAATTTCCTCCCTTCTCCCCAGCGCTGTTTAGGAGTGTGCATGTCTACGAATTCGAGGGAGGCGTTGAAGAGATTGTGGAGAGAGAATATGCATTTCATCTAGTAGGTGCCTATGACGAAAGGAAGTCTCCTGGCAAAGTCTTTACTCTGCAGAATTTCAATGTCTCAGCACACCATGCAGAGCTCCCTAATGGCGTTTGGGTATGCATTCTTGCCTTCAACAAGGATCACATTTCTCAGTTCGATCTGGGAAGTATTCCTGAGATTCTTTGTGTGGTCAGGTATATACAGATTCATTTCTTGGAACCTAATTTTTATTTATATTTCCATTTTGCAGCTTATTGAGTTTTTCTTTAAAGAAAAAGAGAAAAATAATCCTCATGTCTTTTTAGAGAAGAAAATAATATATATATATATATATATATTTTTTCAAAGAGGTTTTATGCATTCTATCCGGCATTACATGTTTTCATGAATTCTCATTTCATATTACTTTATAGAGCTTTATTTAATTGCGTATTGTTTTTTTGTTGGTTAAGCAATTAATGATTCATGATCTTTTACCAGAGAAAGGAAAAGAATGTTCGCTTTGATATATATGTGTATATATATATATTTATATTTATTTCCCATTTTGTAAACCTGCTTTTCAAATCTTTTCCTCTAATATATATATTCTGAATCACGTTGTTGATTTCATTATGACCATCACTCAGTGTCTTGATAATGACAACCATGATATTTATTTTGGGGCACAATAAAGATTATTACACTAGAGGTACAATAATCTGTTATTCTATCCTGTTTAACATGTGTTTTCAGGTGAGGGTGAAAATTGAATTTTGTTGTTTCTTTATTGAACTTCTTGTGTTTACTTCTCAGTATTGATTGTCTTTACTATTTTTCTTCCTTTTTTTAGTCTATGGTGGTATACCATTTACATTTTGTTATTGAATCAGAATTTCTGTTTTTATATTTTCACACATTAATGGAGACAATTCTTCTGTTATGTAACAGGAGAAGATTGAAGATTGTTATTCTTTGGACTGGTTAATGATATTTTCCAAATCTCTATGCACTTTTACTTTTCAATTGATGAAAAGCCTGTTTGAGAATCTGATATGTTTTCAATTTGCTGGAAAATATCTATATATATAAGGTTAAATATGAAGAAAAAATCATTTCACAGGATCGAGCCAATGCTGCCTTCTACATTGGATACTTTTCCACAATAGACTTTTCCCATCTTTGGAGACATTCTTTGCAGGATGGTGGCAGTGAATAGCTGAATTTGATTACTTTTGATATCAGACTTTCGCTTGTTTCTTTCAAAGATCCCCTAAATACTTTTTATCCTATTTTACCTCAGTTGGACTTAGCTGTCCAAGTTTTTGATGGTTGTTGTGGCCTTAGAACAATCTCCACTTTTGTAACCCCAAATGTGATTTCTTCCTTCTGAATTTTGTCACTGATTAAAATTTTTAAGTTAGGAACAAGCGCTGATATTTGGTTAAGCTGTGTCATTTGGACTCTTTTATCTTGTTGTATAATTAGCATCTCAAGTTGTCTATTGGTGTTTTTTGATATGTTAAATTAACGTGTAATTTTTTCATCCTGATGGAATTCAAATGTAACTGCAGTTGTTAATTTCTGTGGGATCTGATGATTTCTCCTCTAAAGTTGAGTCCTGTCCTTTCTGTCTTTCTTCCTTGAACCCACATTTCTAATTTTCTTTCCTCATTACAAATTTTGGCATGCAGGAACCCAAAGTTGGCCTCAATTCCAACATTGGCCAGAGATCTTGATGTTATCTGTCAATTGAAATGCAGATCTGAAAACAGAGAATCATCAGAAAACGGAGAATCATCAAAAAACCAAACTCAGGAAACTATGGAAGGTCCCTCTGAAAGACCTCAATCTGTGGATTTTGATCTCAATTCAGTTCCCCTTTCTGATTCTGATGATGAAGGAAATGAGGAAAGAGCTGCAGGTTAACTTTTGCGACTCCTATTTTAAATGAAAAAGAAAACTATGTTTTCCTTTTTGGACAAGCTATGCAGCAATACTAGAAAACCTCTGCTGCATTTTGTTATTAAATAAGGTGAAGATATTGCATTTTAGTAGAGGAAATCTTCTAGATTTAGAGGTTCAAGAATTATACTAATTGAATATATTTTCAATGTGTGGGCTGATGCAATGGCTGGTCACTTTCACTTGTTTTTGTGATGATTCATTAACTATCTCTAGGCGTACCTTTCAGAGGGATTGATTTTGTATACGCTTAAATCTTTGTTTAATATCTTTCAGAGGGAAGGTGAACTGAACCTTTTATACATTTAATGAGGCTTTTGAAATATTTGGTCCTACGTTTTTGAGGACTGACCATCCAGATGTAACAAAATGGACAGCTCTTGATAATCAACCAATGTTATTCCAAATGCTTCTGCTGTGCTAATACCGTGTCCTGTAGTTTGTAGAGACTTTTGTATCCATGAACCAGAATCAATGGAAAACCTGTTTAATTTTTTCATATAACCTTGCAAATTAAGTGATGAGGTTTCATATCCTCTTCATTTTATTTGTAAAAAATGAGAGAGTTTTTCTTATCCGCTGACCTTGGCCACTTTTCACAGGTAGTTGACACTCAGTCTTGAGCCTAAAACATTTTGCAAGGTCTTCTGAAATGTGGGCTTGGGGCTAAGGCATGTAGAAAAGAGTCATTATCTGAAGATTCATAGTCCTAATGTAACAAGATCTTACCTTTTGCTTTAGAATTAATGGATTTACTATCATTTGAACTTCAGGACCTTAAGCTTTTAAACATTTGAATCGTCAAACACAGAGGATGGCCTTTAGGTTCGTTATTTGGTTATCTCTATCATGACAAAAGAAGTAGATAAAACCTATATGATACCACTGTCTGTATTGCACTGTCTCTGGCTTCTTTCTGGAAGTGCTAGTTAATTCTTCTATCAAGGGGAACAAATTTTAATGAACTAGCCTACAGTTTCCTCTTGTCAGGCTGCTCATTGCAGGTTCAACTGTCTTGTTAAGTCAGAAAGAGAGTTGTAACAGAGCAGTTTTCCCTACTCATACTTTAACTGAGGCATTCAGAGGAGATCAGCCGCCCTCTAAAATGGATAGAGTAAGCAGTAGGTATGAAGGATTAGTAGTAATCAGTTCCATGGGAAACGGAAGATCCTATTCAATCAAATACCTAAAGACAAACTCCTATCTTCCTTCTGTTATGGCAACTTTTTGAGAAAGTTTTAGAATAAATAAAGCTTTTCTTATTAGTGTCAGGAATATTGAAAATGATAATCATACCAGATTGCCCTGATATGGAATTGGATCAGTTAAGATTACCACTATGTCTGACCTTCGGTTACTATTTTGTTTAACCTAAGGGTGTTAATCATATTGCCTTTTCTATTTGTCAATGAGGTGATTAAGGTCTAGCTGTAATCATATTTCTGTCATGAAAAAATGTAACATTTGGTCTAGGATATAATAGGTAATCAATAAATGGAATTTAAAGTACAGATAATTTCTTTTTTCCCTTGAAAACTTCACATAAACGGATATTTTAAGTAGAGGATATTTATTTATTGGGGTGGCACCATGGGTGTTTATCTGTTATAATCATTGTGCATTCCCTAATCATGCAAATAATATAAATCCCAACAAAAGGAGGAAGACTGGGAAGTCTCCTGAATATACATAAAAGAAATGTATATTCAGTCAGCTAGCTTCCAAAGAGAATGATCTTCTCATGAATACTCAAGACCATTACCAGCTGAGCTGAGAATGCTCTAGAAAATAAGAAAGAAAAATAATTTGCCAATGCTTTTGCTTTTGCCTATCTGGTAATGTGTTCAGTGATGCTCAAGGTTTGAGTTTTATTCATTAGCCAGCTGATGCAAAAACTTCTTTATTGATAACCCTTAACCATGTTTGATAGTTGCTGTCAAGTTTCTTTAAATCAATGTTCACAGCGGTTTCCACATTTTGATTCATATGCAACCCATATCTTCATTTTGATGTTCACTACCTTATAATTTCCTTATGAAGTATAGAAGGATGGATATTTTGTTTTACTTTTATTGTTTAATAATTAATTACTCAGACACTGTGATGGAAGATTGTAGGTTTGGTAGATAAGAAGCAAAAACGGGCTACAACCGGAGATATATCAAGACTTACAATGGATGATCTTTCGAAATATTTTGATCTTCCTATTATTGAAGCTTCAAAAAATTTGAAAGTTGGTCTAACAGTTCTGAAGAGGAAGTGTAGGGAGTTCGGTATTTCTCGCTGGCCACATCGGAAGATTAAATCCCTTGATGGTCTCATCCACAACCTCCAGGTCTGTTCTCATATCTTCAATAAGTCATTTGAGTGATTCTTGAGAATCTAATAACAATATTAGTTGTTCTTTTTCTAGATTCCTGGTAAATTTCCATCCTGCAGCTGCTCATAGCTGTCTTTTAGTGATCCATATTTTGCACAATGAGCTTGCAGTATACATTTGAAAATGTTTCAGGAGTTGGGTGGATTGTCATGGCTTACAGCATTTTTTTTCATTTTATGAGCATATATATAGATTCATTGGAGTTGCCACTCAGTGGCTTGCTGTCAGAATTTGATTTACTTGACTAAATAAGATCCAATTTTTTTTTTTATTATAAGATTAAATAGAAGAAAAAACAGTCTCCCTCATGAATCATTCAGATTTTGACTGCTTTTTTCAGTTCCAGTGTGCCATTAAATTGCACCTTAACGAGTTGTGAATTCAAAGCTGGCATCTACTCCTAAAGTTCTTTATATGTGTTCTTAATGGTCATGTGAAGTTATCTGCAGGAAGAGGTAATACGGCAGCTAGAGGAGGATAAAGCAGCAGCCATGGCAGTAGCAAAGAGGCAAAGAATGATAGAGAGTGAAAAGGAGAAAATCGAGAAGAAACCCTCCTTGGACATACAAAGAGAAACCAAGAAGTTCAGGCAAGATATCTTCAAGAGAAGACATAGAGCAAGACTTCTTGGAAGCCAATCTCGGAACTTGTCTTTATTTTAGAGGTTGGATTACTATTTAGTTATTGCAGGAGCAAGGACTCATCATATTTCAGCTGTACAAATATCCGCTTTCTGTATCCGGTCCTTCTAAGGTTATATTGTATCTTCCTAAAACTGATTTCCCTTTTTTTTTTTTTTTTTTTTTAGTTTCTCTTCTGCTTTGAAACTTTGGCTGATGTTGTTAACTCATCTCTTGCAGGTTATATTTCTTCTGTTTTCTTTGCTATCATTTGTTTCCTTATTTGCTTTCAATATTGTTTTCTTTTGTTTCTCTTCCCTTTTCTAGATCTTATTGGGGATGGAAGGATGTTCAGTTACTTACCAGGGTACAATTCTCATCTCACTCAAGTGCTCCATAAGGCATTAATACATGTATATATATAGAGCAACCAGAAGTATAGGTTAATTAGGTACATGCAATCTTTATGTGTAATTCATTCAGTTTCTTTATTGGTGAGTAGAATGACTTCAAATTTTGCTTGCTTTTTCAATGTAGTTATATTGTTGTGATGTCCCAAATCCTAAATTTGAAGTCTGTCTGAATCTAATCTAAAATATAAGATGGGCTTTGCATCTATTGTCAATTCGAGATATTCTTTTGCTGTATAACACTTTTCTTTGTTCTTATTATTCTTGGTTAATTCTAATCTAAAATATAAGATGGGTTTTGCATCTATTGTCAATTCGAGATATTCTTTTGTTATATATCACTTTTCTTTGTTCTTATTATTCCTGATCAAGTCTATACAGATTGTGCCTGCCTTTTTCTTGTTCCCTTCTTTTTTTCCCCCTTTTTGGACTTTGTTTCTTTGGTTTATTCTGAAATAATATATCTGGAGGCAGCGCAGCATTTTTATCCATTTTCTTCCAAAAGTCAAAATATTTAAAGATAGAGAAATGTTCATGATGTTCTTGGGCTTAATAGGAATATTCTTTGGCATCCCATAGGGTTTTTGCCAAGTTTAACCCTGTTTTAACATTCACTCACCTAGTTTCAAAATTATGGAATTTTCTAGCCTAAACGCACATGTTGTGTGCGTTATTGAACAGTGTAACGCACCCCGGTGTGCATTTTCTATGAATATAAAATTGGAAAAAAAAATGCCATGTGGACATAATAACGCACATGTGGCGTGCGTTATTGCGTAAACGCACACGTACCGGTTGCCACATCAGCTTAGAAACGCACACATGGTGTGCGTTATCTCCAGAATTTTTTTTTTTTTTTTTTTTTTTTTTGTTAAA
>JAXGGT010000002.1:4035140-4064657 GCA_035583425.1 Marsdenia floribunda
TTCGTTTATTTTTCAATTTTAATTAATTAATTTTATGTTATTTTAGTGTCGCTTTAAATATTGTCATTCTTAAAGAACCATGTTAAGGGTGTGTTTGGATTTTTATTACATTAGAAAAAAAATTGTGTTTTTGAAATAAATTTTCATTTAAATCAAATTTTGTCTGTAATTTTTTTTTGAATTGAATTTTATGTTGGAAAAAGTTGAGGTTAAATATATAGGTTTTATAGGTGTAATGATTATGTGTGTAAGAAAATATTTATTTTGGAAGAAGTGTGTAAGAGTGATTTTATTAATTATATATATTTTTTACATAAGGTGGAGTCCATAAATTTTATAAGTATGTTTTAGGGAGACAAACTTATTTTAGAAAAAAAATAATATCCAAATGTGTCGAGTTATTGGAAAAAAAAAACTTCACTCCACTCTAATTGAGCGAAAATCCAAACACACCTTAAATAATTAATCTTGAATATATTACGTTCATAATTGCATGGTCTCATTTCTTTCAAAAAAGAAATTTCCTCCTCAGGAACAAAAATGAAAAATGGCGCGTATCAGAAAAGGAATAAGGAGTAGTGGACACTTGAACATTGAAAAAAAACGTCGAAAGCATTACCACATTTCCTCGTAAGTAGTAACTTGATACTGTTAAAAAGTTTTCCAAAAGTCCAATAATAAGACAACAAAGAAATCTGGAAAAGGAAGAGAAACCCACATCACCATATCAAGACAGACACAACGCAAGCAGAGGGATAGAGGGAAAAAAAAAAAAAAAAAAAAAGGCTTCGTTCTTTTTACCCATTTCTTTTTCTTGTTGTTGGTTCTTGATTTTTTTTTTTTTTTTTTTTTTAAAAAAAAATTCTCTTTTTCTTAGAACAAAAAATTGTGGATTTTGGGTTGTGGGTGAAAGTTATGCTAGTGTTGTTTTTGTTGTAGAGGAGGAAGATCAAAGGTAGTATTAGGAGGTGGGATAAATAATTAATGGGAAATTGTTTTGGATCCAAGTGTTCTGATTCAGAAGCTAGTTCTGTTAACCTTAGCCACTGTACTAAACCTTCTACTGCAGGTATGTCTGTTTTTTTTTGGTTCGATTATTTGTTAGTTTGCTATCTTTTGTTTTTAGGGTCTTCGCTATTTTCACGTGTTTCTTGAGTTTTGTTTTGTTTTTTTTTTTTGCTTTTATAGTAGGGGGGTTAGGAGCTTTACAAGGGGTTTTTTTTTATCATGTGAGGAACTGGATTCTGTTTCGATAATTTATGGGGTTGTGAGTTATAATCTCTGTTGTTTGTCGTCAAATATCACAGACTGTCCTAAATTTCCTGATTTGTGGCATCATTTGCTGTTAACTTTACCAAAAAATCACCGTTCAATTTGTGGTTTTTTTTTGGCACTCGAAACTGTGAAATTCTGTTCGTGATATCGTGTTTAAATCAGCTCAAGTTGACTTGGAATGTTCGTTTACTTTTGTGCGAGTAGGAACATCGTATACTTACAGCAATGGTGTCGATGCTCTATCAGCTTCGAGCAGCAGTGCTGGCCAAAGTCGGTTTTCTGCTGCAATAAGTGAAGAGCCGCCCTCGCCTGGTCAGATATTGTCGACACCTAATCTGAGGGTCTATAGCTTTGCTGATCTTAAGGGTGCAACAAAAAATTTCAAGTCTGACTCTGTATTGGGCATTGGAGGGTTTGGCACTGTCTTTAAAGGATGGGTTGATGAGAAGACCCTGGCTCCGACTAGGCCTGGCATTGGGATTGTTGTGGCTATTAAGAAGCTGAATTCTGAGAGTATGCAAGGATTTGAGGAATGGCAGGTATTATGTCTCAAATCGTTTGCTCTACTGCTTTATTGACGCCAACTCTTGCACAGCTTTCATCAATTTTTGTGTCATACACGGGAAAGGGGACTGTATTGTATCTCTCTTTACAAGAAAGAATTTGGCCATATTGTTGAAGGGAAATGCTTCTGAAGCTCATTTCTCTGGCGGTTCCAAGTCTTTTATGTTTTGAGGATTTGCATCCGAGTTGTGTGTTAGAATATCACATTCTGGTCTGTGTGATTTCACTACCAACAGCATATGCCAAGACTATCTTACCATGAGAAATACTGCAAAACCAATCATATACTAATCTAGATGAACTATGTGCATGTTATGCTTATTCTTTGGGAATCAGTCACAATGGTTGCAGACGCTTTAATACTGAACCTCGTATATCTTTTGTGTTTTAATTTAATTTTATTATTGCTATTTTTTACTCCCTTTGTGTGGTAGGTGTTTATTTTTGGTCAATTATCTTCTATTTAATATTATGCTTGTGTTTCCACTGTTCTTCCTATTAACTTCCTTTGGCTTTTCCTGGTTGCTAATTATTTCTCTTGTTAATTTGAAAGTGCAGTCAGAAATTAACTTCTTGGGAAGGCTTTCTCATCCTAACTTGGTTAAGTTGTTGGGATACTGTTGGGAAGAGAAAGAACTTTTACTTGTGTATGAATTCATGCAAAAGGGAAGTTTGGAAAACCATCTTTTCAGAAGTAAGATCTTGAGTCTGAATTTAGACCTAAGATGGATGATGGAGAACTTTCTACTCCATGATATAGAAAACTAATTCATGTGTTATTTTGTTATACAGGAAGCTCAGCTGTTGAACCACTTTCTTGGGATACTCGGATGAAAATTGCTATAGGGGCAGCAAGAGGCCTTTCATTTCTGCACACTTCAGAAAAGCAAGTGATATATAGGGACTTTAAGGCTTCTAACATTTTACTCGATGCGGTATGTGCCACTACTCATAATCTGTTACTGAATTCTATGACAAGTTTCTCTCCTAAGGGAATAACTGGGAAAAATCTGTAATGAAGTTGGAGTTTAGTTATTCCGTTTGTTAGTTTAAGTGCAGTGAGAGTCTTTTGTAGTTACCTTTACCCTCTCAGAAAAAGACAATGGGAGTGGCTAAGCTCTTTAGAGAAAATTAGTAGTAATGTCAATTCTGAGAGAAACATGCATTTAATGAAAAATGGAATTAGTTTTATGTATCAACTACGTCAATTCATAACATTGTGTTTCTCCTGCAATGGAAGGAAGAGATAGGGAACTTTTCTGTGCTCTAGCTATCTAGGTCATTTTGTGGATGTCGTCCTATATGAGTGGTTCTGGTAAACGTTCAATTATTGTGTGATTAAAAGATTCCTTTACCCTGGTGGGTGTATTAGTATGGGAAATTATTAGCGTGCCAGTCTTGATTACTCTAGTTATCTAGGTGATTTTGTGGATATCCTACATGAGTGGTTCTAGTAAACCTTCAGTTATAGCCAAATTTAATTACTTTCCTCAAGTGGTGTTCGGGTGAGAATCTTGAGTTTTATTTCTTTTCTTTCTCCCTCTCCATTCTTCTCTACCTTTGATTCCTATTCATAGTTCAAGTTCAAAAGAATTAGTTAGTCAAGGAAAATTAATAAACTGGTTAGCTCAGAAATGCTTGAAACTATCTTTATCCTTTTACCGGAGCTTGCTTCGTATATGTTAGAAACATTTAAACATTGAGTCTGCCTCTGCTGCAAACAGTCCTGATTTTTCAATCATCAATTTTTTTTTTTTTTTTGACTTGATAATATCCTTTTTGTCTCGTCAAAACTCAAAAAACTCGTTCTAGTATCTTTTAAATTTTAAAACCCTCATTGAAGTAAAGCACCTCTTTTTTTTTTTTTTTTTTAATTTATAATTTTTAAATTTGTTATTTCTAGATTACTTTGCTGAACTTTCTTTCCTTGCCTGCAGGATTATAATGCAAAAATATCAGACTTTGGATTAGCGAAGCTGGGGCCTACAGGCGGTTTGTCACATGTGACAACACGTGTGATGGGCACATATGGATATGCTGCTCCTGAATACATAGCTACAGGTGAGCATAATCTTGAGCCAAAAAGATGCTTTGGACTGCTTAATGAATAACTTTTAGATTCCCACGCTTGAGTTTTGAAAGAAGATCTGGAAAGGGTAGAAAATTTGATTTGAAATATAATGATATAGGAACAATTGGAAATATTAGCCTCATTTTCTTGATTGATATGACTGTAGAATAAGAACTGGGAAGGATTTGCTTCCAGTTTTAATAATTTATAGCATGTATAAGAGAATATAATACCGATTTTGAGATGCTCAAGATTGCTTTAAGATAATACTTAGATAATTGCTTGTGAAATGATGAATATATGGAAGTCTATCCTTTTTAACAATCTAACCATCCACCATAATCTTATGTGTTCATGTGCTGTTAAATCTTCTTTACATGCATTCTAGGTCCTGCTAATCATTATCACTTTGAATATTCTCTAACTGCTTTGACAATTTCTAGAGTTTGCTATGCCTTTCCCACTTGGACCCCTTACTTTAAATATAGCAAATTTGATCCATCCCAGCTTCAGTTCCCTGAGTTTCTTTCTTCTGTCCCCTCAACATGCACCTGCACATGTACACCACTGCACCTACACATGCGCATGCAAGCTCATGATATAACTGGTCTTTGATAGAGGTACACTGGTTGTTTCAATTTGGAGTTTGCTTTCTGACATGGAAGCACTGGGGGTGGTGCCAGGGCAGATGGAGGAGGTTGAATGGTCCTAATAGGTTGCTAGTTGAGATAATTCATAGTTGTTTCTTTAAGAAGGAAGGTAGTGGGTGACTCGAGGAAACCCCTCATGGCTTTTTGTTGAGGTTTCCCTGATGGAATTTTTTTTTAATAGCAAACACATTAAACTTCTTGAAGAAAGTTTAGGGTGACTAGAATGGTATGAAGATAGGGTTGGTGAAACCAGATGCTAGATATAGATGGTAGTGTGGTAGTGCAGCTAATGTTCTAGGTAGGTTAAACAATCTTTTAAACTTACAAAGGAAGGAATTTTGAGAATCAATTTGTATTCCACAAGTGTTCTTAATAATATGTTTCCTGGGATAAGGGCATGAAGAAATCTATCTTTTATATTTGGCAGGGCTTTAACCTTTGCTTATTCATTGTTTAGAACTTGTGGAATTGTGCATAGATGATCTGAGAAATCTGGTAGATGTAGTTCTGTTGATTGCATAGTGGAGTTTCATCAGGTTGAAATTCCGTACATGATTGAAGTTGCTGCTCTCCCCCCAACTTCTTCCCCAAAAAAAAAAAAAAAAAGATTTGCTGCTATTCTGAGGATAGAGGATAACTTTTTTGAGTGTTCTGTTCCTACTTTTAGAAATGTAAAATTAACTATGTACACTTTTGGACTATCAACCGTGAGGCCATTTTGTAGTTTACTTTTCAAGGACTAGCCTCGGCACAAATTTGGATGTTGTGTACATTTAGAGACATAAGAGTGCACATTGTAGGCTTTTAGAGGTTGAAGGATATTGTTCCACTTGAAATCATTCTTTGCAGTGTCTGATATATATATTTGTTGAAACTAGGTCATCTATACGTGAAGAGTGATGTGTATGGGTTCGGTGTGGTTCTCCTCGAGATGCTGACAGGCCTACGAGCATTAGATAGCAGAAGGCCAGCTGAACACGTGAATTTGGTGGATTGGAAAAAACCTTATCTTTACCAGAAAAAAAAGCTAAAGTCCATCATGGATCCTAGAATTGAAGGTCAATATTCTTCAAAAGCAGCATCACAGGCTGCTGAGCTTACTCTAAGATGCTTAGAACAAGAACCAAAGAAACGACCTTCCATGAAAGAAGTTGTGGAAATACTGGAACAGATTGAAGCAAAGAAGGTAAAACCAAAAGAACCCAGAAGTGTCTCCTCACATTCTTCATCAAGACTAGTATCTAGTCGTCATCGTTCCCCGTATCACTATGGGCATAATAGTTCTGGATCTGGAGCTGGAAAATACCAAAAATAGCCAATAGTTGTTAAAGCTAATTAATCATGTTTTTCACTATTTTTCTTGTCTCTTTATGTGAATGCTGTAGGAATTCTTGTTCATTCAATAGAAAAAAAAAAAAAATCATTGTTTTTTACCTTATTTGTTCTTTCAATTTTTGTTTGACCCCTTAATATATATGTATGTATCTGTGCCAATGTACTGTAATTTCTGAATGAGAAAGCTACTTAATCCTAGGTTTTTGGGATTCTTTTGTAAAATCTAGTGATTGTGCTGTGTTTAATGTTGTTTAAGGAAAGACAGGTACCTAGAAAAGTTTTGAGAAATCACAGTGACGTAATGAGGATCTTGATTGCATTTGTGAACGCACTTAATAGCCCTTTGTTAATATTAAATGACTAAAATACCCTTAACTGTCTTATTGAGGGTGAGAATTTAATTAGCACTCTAGAAAGATGTATTGATGGGAAAAAACAAAAAATCAATAAATATAATTTGTGTACACACACAGAAAAAAAAAAAAAAATTCAAAATATTTTTGGTCCATATATTTCATGATAAAAAGTTATGGAAAAACCAGCAAAAAAAAAAAAAAAAAAAAAAAATAGAGGTAAAGAGAGTTGTTTTAATAGGAGACGGAAATGCATAGTGATCAAGCAAATTAAGAGGCATCGGGAGTCTTCCAATTGTCTTTGGTGCAATTTTCTGGACTTGGACGTTTGTGGCTATCCATGGCTATTGTCTTCAGCTCCCAACTCCTAAATTGGTTCATTTATTTATTTTTGGTTCATGCAAATCACAAAAAAAAAAAAAAAAAAAAAAGTCAACAAACAAATTATATATATATTATATAAAATTTTAGTGGAAGTGCAAAACGAAAATATCACCTGATTTTCTCTCATTACAAAACAAACTATCAATGTCATATATATATATAAATCTTGAAGAAAAACCAAAGAATTTGTGGTGGGTTTATTCCTTTTTTTCCTTAATATATATATATATACCATTAGTCCTTTTATTTCTATTTTCTTAAGTTTTTTTTTTTTTTATTTCATTCTAGGTAAAGAATACAAGAATTTGGAAAGAGAGGGCAAAAAAAAATAAAAAATAAAAAATAAAAAAAAGAGGCCATTATAAAGTGCGTGGAGCCGCACATAGAATGATATTTTTGTTTTTTTTTTTTTTTGGTAAGTAAGAATGATATTTTTGTATTAAAAGGATACTCAAAATGAAAATGAATGTTTAGGACCATACATAGTTTCTATATCACATCCTTATATATATATATATATATGTAATAAGCAGGTCTCCTTACTTTTTATAAGACGTATTTTTTGTTTTGAGCACTACTTTCTTGTCTAAGTTTGTGAGAGAGAGGTAGGAAAGACTTTCCATAACACTTTTTCTTTTCTTTTGTTCACTGTATTTGATCACAATGACTAGAAGGTTTTTCACTATAGTTTTATGTGCCCTCTTCAGAAATAGTTCTTGGAAATTTTGCAACTCCAATTCTTAACTTTGTATCAAAATGGGATTTTGAAAAAAAAAAAAACAAAAAAATTATTGCTAATTATTGTCCATTTTTTCCCCATATTTCTTGGATTTTAATCTTCATTGTCCATTGTTTTGCTATCTTGGTAAGAAAAATGAAAAGAGTAATCCCTATAGAGTACTATAGAATATTCTTTCTTTGGAGAGAAGAAGGTGGTAAGTAGTTGGATTTGTGTTGTTCCCTTTACTTTCAGCCAATGTATCGTAGTCTTGGGTATCCTCATTCATGAAACCTTGTTATGTTAAACTTCTTTCTTTCTGTTTGGTATTACCACTTTAGGAAGTTGATTGAAGTAATTTTGGTGTTTGATCGTGTCAGGGAAAGAAATTAAGGAATGGAGTCGAGGAAAGGAGAGAACTTGGTTGGGATGTTATGTGGGTTTTCACTGGAGTGTATGAGGAAATGTCTGTTTCGGGTTCTGTCAGCAGGTCCACTGCCGAATCATATCGGGCTAATATTGGATGGAAACAGAAGGTATGCAAGGAAGATGAATCTGGGAGAAGGGATGGGTCACAGAGCTGGATTTCTATCTCTTTTGTCTGTGATGAAGTATTGCTTTGAGTTGGGAATAAAATACATCAGCGTCTACGCCTTCAGCATTGACAATTTCAGAAGAAAGCCTCAGGAAGTGAGGTCCCTCATGGATTTGATGATGGAGAAAATTGAAGGCCTGATGAAGGAAGAAAGCATCGTGAATAGGTACGGTGTGAGGGTTTTCTTCATTGGGAACTTGAAACTCTTGGATCCCCATATCAGGGTTGCTGCTGAAAGGGCAATGGAGCTTACCGAGAAGAACAGCAACATGTTCCTCCTTGTCTGTGTTGCCTATACTTCAACCGAAGAGATTGTGCACGCGACTGAAGAATCTTGCATGGAATTGTGGGATGAGATGCAACAAGCACGGAACAACAAGAGCAGTGATGACGATGGTGGGGTGTTATTACTGTCAAGCAATAATGGAGGAGAAGAAAAGCAGAAGCAGTACATGTTCGGCGGGAGCGGAGAACAGGAGGAATTCCCGGAGGTCCATCGCAGAATTAAGCTGTCGGACATAGAGAAGCACATGTACATGGCAGTGGCACCTGATGTGGATGTGTTGGTCAGGACTTCGGGTGAGTATCGGCTGAGCAATTTCCTTCTTTGGCAGACATGGAATGGCTTGCTGTATTCTACAAAAGCACTTTGGCCGGAGATGGGTTTGAAACACTTGGTTTGGACAATACTCAACTTCCAAATAACTCATACATTCTTTGATAAGAGAAAGAAACAATTACTACATATGCTTCACTCTGCTTGATGTTTTACTATTAATTTTATACTTGTCTTATATTTATTGTATTTGTATCATCAAACACTTGATGCTGCTATGATTATTTTGTTTCTATGTACAATTAATGTTCACATTCTCACTCTATATATATATATATATCCATATACCTAACATACAAATCTTGAAACGACTAGAAGAAAACCCTAGCCTCCCTTTCTCTCTTCTCTTTGCGTGCTGCTTCAGTGAGCTTCTTCTCTTTCTCCGGCTAAGAAGCTCCAATTCCGACTAAAATCTTTTCTTGGCGGGAGAATTATTTATCTTTTAGTTATTTTTATTTTAACTTTTTATTTTCTTGTGTATCATTTCTTCTGTCCTCTTGGTATTTTTGAAACTCATTTGCATAAAGATTTTTTCTGATCTTTATAAATCATATTTTTTGATTTTTTTTATGAAGAATATTCTTTTATACTCAGTTCAGATATGAGCCTTTTGCTTGATGTTAGTTTTTTTTTTTTTTTTTTTTTAGACAAGCTTTGAGGTCTTTGGTACGTATAGTGTCACGACCCAAATCTCAAGTGTGACACGCCGCGAATTGAGGTACAACTCAACACGAAAGGCTCAAAGACTAACATAATACTTAGAAAATCTAAACAATTCTCAAATCAAAAATACAATTCTAGGAAATTTAAAAGGTTTCCAAGCATCTTACAATCCAATAACAATTCTAAAATTCGTAACTAAAAAGAAGCTAAAATCTTTCCTCAAAACCTTTATTACATTCCTCAAAACCTTTATTACCAAAATATCTTTCTTAATTTGGGCACGGGTATTACATTCCTCCCTCCTTAGAAGAGTTTCGTCCTCGAAACTACAAACTATCATCCTCAAGGGTTTGACATTCACAATACTTAATTTTTATTCTAAATCTTAGTCATCTCAAACCTTCACCTTAGATCATCCTTAATGTAACATAAACAACACTTCCGCTGCGTACTCTAATATCATAAAACATCTCTTCGACCAATTTTTTACAATTCATTCATCTCCTTACGTTGAACTAAGGTTACCATAAATATATAAATCTAAATCATTTAAACACAAATATCATCTATAATATCTACTTAGGCAATATCCCTAGAGATCAAGAACCTATTGCTCTGATACCATTAAATGTCACGACCCAAATCCCAAGTGTGACACGCCGCAAATTGAGGTACAACTCAACACGCAAGGCTCAAAGACTAACATAATACTTAGAAAATCCAAACAATTCTCAAATCAAAAATACAATTCTAGGAAATTTAAAAGGTTTCCAAGCATCTAACAATCCAATAACAATTCTAAAATTCGTAACTAAAAAGAAGCTAAAATCTTTCCTCAAAACCTTTATTCTGAAAACCAAATCCAAATACTTATCTGTCACTACTTGCAAAAGAAAACATAAATAGTGGAATGAGCTATGAAGCCCAGTAAATAATTTAAAACTTCCCATCAGATTGGGCATAAAAGAAAATCCTTTTTCGAATAGAAAACGTAAAACATGTTTATTTTTTATACATATTAAAAATAATACTTAAAACAATCATGTAGGCTTCAAGTCTCATAGTTTTTGCCTAAACCGGATATCCAGCCCAACTCTACTCCGACAAGGAGTTAACGAGTTGGAAAACATACATACATGATATCTGTCCACTCACCAACGATAGGTATATCGAGAACTAGTCTTCTAGGCATACAAAACAGGAGCCGTGCATAATTGTTTCAAAACATACATATATTTAATAAAAATATCAGTCATGCCCAACTGAATTTAATAAAATATAAAAAAAATATTTAAAACTTAAAAACGAGAAGAATCGAATTACTTACCTCAATCAAGGTCTCACGAATCCAAGTTTAACTCAAGTAATCTAGATCCCAAGAGTGTCCCTTACCTATTAAATAATGTCTATCATCATCTAATTACAAGTAATCCAAATATCTTACGTAGATATATCTTATCTTAATCCAAATATTATCTAAACTTAAATTTTAAAATAATAATTATTAAAATATTAATAAGAGAATTAAATTTATATATATCATACTTTTCAAATAAAATATTTAAATGAATTCTTTAATCATTAATAACATATATATATATATATATATTACTAAAATAAGGTTTAACAAAAATAATATATATAATATAAATAAATTTATTAAAATCAGTATATAAAATTAATTTATGTAAACAATCAGAATATTAAAAATAAATTTAGTATCTTAAAATAATTTTTAGAGAATAACTTATAATACAAAAATATTAAGATATTTTAATATAATAAAAACAAAATATATATATAAACAACGACTTGCGGCAGTAGTACTGCCGCTTCACCTTCTTCTTTTTTAATTTTTTTTTAAAAAAAAATATACATATACATATACATATATGATATATAGTAATTATTTATATAATAATTAATTCTAATAGTAAAAAAATAATACGTAATTAAATCCTTAAAAATTTAATCTTTAATACCAATAAAACATGATCATAAATAAACCCTAAATAATAATCTAAAAGATTACTAATCTTGATTGTAACAAGAATCGTAGGCGTAATTATAATTATCAAATCGTAGGCATTCGTCAGTATTTGAAAAAGCTTCGCCCCTCTCACTTTCTAACCTTATTAGTAAAATATGACAGACTTATCTAAAATAACTAGGGTTTCTAACTATTTATAGAGAAATAAGAAATACAAATTACAAAATAGGTCCCTTGAATTTTTAAGTTGTTTATTAAGATCCCAAAACTTGTAAATTACCAAAATATCCTTCTTAATTTGGGCACGGGTATTACATATAGGATCTCCTGATTTGTTGGTAAAAGAAAAAGACAATATCGAGTCTTTTTTTTGTAGATGAAATCCGTAAACGGTAACCGGAGTGCTATAGATTTAGTTAGGATGACTATGTTGTTTATTTCAATTATTTATTTATTTTTTTTAGTTTTATTTGGCTTACTTAAGTTTTTTTTTTTTTTTTTTTTTTTTTGATTGAGCAATGTATCTCTATTTAATTTTATTAGGTTAATATTTTTTCTAGTATATATAAATAATGTTTATTCATTTATTGTATAATATTTTAATGAAGTTTTAAATAATTATATATATATATATAAAATCTTGAAAAGACTGAAGTAAAAGCTATTTATGTATCTGAAATATATAAAGTTGGATGCGTCTCTGTCATTCATGTTACCAACTTAAATAAAATACAGAGATTGCTGTCTGTCCTGTCCTGTCCTGGAACTCAGAGTTATTACTCAAAATAGGGTCTTAAATTAGTGTAGTTTTTTTTTTTTTTTTTTAATCTAATTCTTAAAGTAGTGAAGTCTATTTTGATAAAATAGACCTTAAATATTTAATTTAAAAAAAATTAAGTGCAAAATAAACTCTCATTACTTTAAGAATTAAATAAAAAGACTATACTAGTTTTTTTTTTTTTTAACCCAGAAAAAAAAAAAAAAGAATTTTTTTTTTTTAAAATTACTTTATTTTGGGTAAGAAAAATTCCCTATTTTGGTCATATAACTATTTTCGTTTCCTAAACTTGGTCTTAAATCTTAAAAAATCAAGTTTGTGAGATTTTTCGATCGTTTAAATCACTTAAAAAGCACATACTTATTCTTATGAGATCATTTTATGACAAGAAGTAGAGTACTGTATTTTTCTCATTACTTTTCACGTGACATAAAAAGACCCAAAATTCTCACAAACTTGGTCGGAAGGACCAAGTTAAGAAAATAAAAATAGTTATAAGACTAAGTTCTTGATTTTTTTAAGATTTAGGACCAAGTTTAGAAAACAAAAATAGTTGTGAGACCAAATTTTTGATTTTTTAAGATTTAGAATCAAGTTAGCTATAGGACCAAAATAGGGGTAATTTTCCTTTTGGTAATAACTCTCATATGGGCATTTAGAAAGGGATGCAGCCTTTTAGTGTCCTCACATTTTTCTCACTGGACTGTAAGTGATATTAATGAAGTACTATATTTCATTTCATATAATGCACATGCACAGACAACCAGCTAATATTTACAGTTCCCAGACCACAGATTTTGAACTCAGGTAGTAGGATTGATGCTTGTTTTTTTTTTTTTTTTTGGAAAAGTTCAACAGAATTCTTATTTCACATGATTTGAGGCAACATACAATAAAACAACAGCAAATAAAACTATTGATTCTTAAGTGTTTGGGAATATACATAAAACCATAATTGAGGAATGAGGGAAGGATGGCCTTTCCAAGGATCCCACATCGAGATTTTCTCTAACAACATTCTTTAACATAATGTCTTATAAATACATTGAAATAGTGAATCTTAAGTCCATTGAAGGGGTCTTCAAGAGTTTTTTTTCATAATTTTTTTAAGTTACTTCTCAAATTAATAAGGGTAATATTGTAATATTGTAGACCTTCACTAATGTAGAAGGTAATTTTAAAAATTACAACATTCTAGAATTTTTTCTCTCTCTAATTTTGAGTAAAAACTCTAGTCTTCAATCTGATTTTATTATTTGACCCCCTTCTGGCAGAAAAATCAACAGTTCCTGCCTTTAAGATACTGCTCACCATTTAATATTTTCAACTACCTAATTTACCTGCGCATGAATCACGTTTTTTTTTTTTTTTTTTTTTTTAAATTTTATGGCCATTAAATATAATTTTAAATAAAAAAAAAAAAAAATTGGAAAAGAAACATTTACCCTTTACATTTAAATGAAGCAATTATAAATAATTTTTTTTTGATAAAGCCTTTATTTTTTAAAGTTTATTGTCCTTTAACTCATAAGACTACTTTATCAAGTTGAATATGGACAAGATTTTGTCTTGGGACTCATTTTTATAATGTTTGTGTACATAGATGTCCTTTTAATTGTTCCAAATTGTATATTTCCTTCCCTACTTTTCCATTTAAACAAAAGGTAAGTTAATTATAAAAAAAAGGTAAATTTATTACCATTCACATCAAAGATAAAAGAACTTATGATGATTACTTTTTTTTCTTTTTTTAAAATATAATTTGATATCGAAAGTTATTATTTCAATGACCAACAAAGATATAGTTCATGTCAAGAATGATTAGTTCAATGGTAGTATCCTCGCTTATGATTCGAGAAGTTATGATTTTGAGACATATCAAAAAAATACCTCAAAAATTTCAAATATATATATATATATATATATATAGTTTAGTTGGTCAATTTAACTTATGATTCGAAATGTCATAAATTCGAGATATATTAAAAAGTAAAAGTATTTCCATTAATTTGAATTTAATCAAATTATATTCACAAAATTTAATTTTTATGTGACAAAATTAAAACTCCATGTAACATTAAAAAATTATTGCTTACACCCTTAGAAATTCTAAACTAGCACCTCCCCCCCTAATGGGGGATAATGGTGCAGAAGGACCACCTAATAATTGTGAAAGACGACACGATTCACTGAATAAATGAGTAGCTGAAACATGAAGCAGTCACTCATCAACTGAATGAGACAAAGGAAGAAAGAAGGGGATCAAGACTGTTCTGGTGGGTGTTTGTTTGTCCCTTTATCCTTTCTTTGTGCTTTTGCATATAATTTATTTATTTTTTTAAATAAATAATTCTACCTTTTCTTTCTTTTTGCTGGTTGTTATGTAATTTTTTGAGTTGATAATGATTTGACAGTGTTGTGTTGGCTTCATGTATGCTCTTCATGAACAGATAGTTATACCCATAATGGTTGCATAGTTTCTGTTTAAGCTCAGAGAAAAATCATGGATAACAGCATCACTGGTAGGTTGGTGGGCATGTTATGTGGCACTGCAGTTCGCTACACGAGAAGATTTTTCTTTCGAGTTCTGTCTGCAGGTCCAATCCCGAATCACGTTGCTTTTATTTTGGACGGAAATCGAAGGTTTGCCAGGAAATGGGAATTGGGAGAAGGGAATGGTCACAGAGCTGGATTCCTTTCTCTTATGTGTTTGATGAAGTATTGCTACGAGTTGGGTATAAGGTACGTTACGATTTACGCCTTCAGCATTGATAATTTCAACAGAAAGCCTCACGAAGTCAAATATGTGATGGATTTGATGTTGGAGAAAATTCAAGGAATGCTCAAGGAAGAAAGTATTGTGAGTCGTTATGGAGTTAGGGTTTACTTCATTGGGAAATTAGAACTCTTGGAAGAACGTATTAGAACTGCAGCTGAAATGGCAATGAAGGCTACAGAGATGAATAACAAGATCTTTCTCTTAATCTGTGTTTGCTATACTTCAACCAATGAGATTGTCCATTCAGCTGAAGAATGTTGCAAAGATGTCTGGACGACAGAGATTGAACAACACAAACCAAACGGTGCTGTTGAGGAAAAGCTTGATGGAAAGCAGGAGGAGGAGAAAAGGAATGGAAGAAAAGAGGAATTTGTTGAGGAAAAGCTTGAGGCTGATGGTAGAATTAAGCTACCGGATATTGAGAAGAACATGTACATGGCAGTTGCACCAGACGTGGACATTCTGGTTAGAACTTCAGGTGAAACCAGGCTGAGCAATTTCCTATCATGGCAGACATGGAACGGTCTGCTGTATTCTACCGAAGCACTGTGGCCAGAGATTGGTTTGCCACACTTGGTTTGGGCAGTTCTCAACTTCCAGAAGGCTTATCCACTTTTTGAGAATCGAAAGAAACACTTCTGAAAATGCTTATCCAAAAACTCTCAATCTCTTCCTTGATGCTAATAATCTTAAGACATTGTGTCTATGCATCTCGTTGTGGTGTTTTGATCCATTTAGTGTTTGATTGAGTTGGTATCAATCATTTGATGTTTGTATCATTTTTAGTCAATATAATGTAATACCATCATTTCTTACTATTTCTTTATTTTTGTAACTAAGATTCTCATCGATTAATTCAAAAAACATCAATCGCTCCCATAACTATAACACACGATTGAAATATATTATAAAATTGTCCCTAAAGTAAGTTAAACTTAAAACTTCTCACTTCACAAACCAAATAGAGAGATATTAAGAGGAGCCACACTAATTAGATTACTACCCAATACTCATAATATCTTATTATACTTGCATACACCAAGTATCATTTTTAGTTAATATATTTTGATATCATAATCCTTTACTATTTTTTTTTTTTTTTCTTTTTTCCTTTTCTAACTAGTATCTTTATCGATCAATTTGGGATAAATGAATCTCTCCCATAACTGTAACAAACCGTTAAAGTATACCACGAGACAAACCCTAAAATAAGCCAAACTCAAAACTTCTCATATGATGAGCCAAATAGAGAGATACTTTAGGAAAAACCACACTAATCATACAGGTCCATCTCTCTCATAACTACAATAAACGGTTGTAGTATACCATACGACCAATCCTAAAGTGAATCAAACTCATAACTTCTCACTTAACAAGTTAAATAAAAATACTTTAATAAGAAGAACCACACTAATCAGACTGCTACCTAATTCTTATTATATCTTACTATATTTACATACACCGAGTATCGTGGCGAATTTGAGTCCATAATAAGGAATAATATAAGTAGAAAGTCCAAGCACTCATGTTAATTTTTCAACCCATATAGAAGAAAAACCACAGCATGAATTACAAAGCATACCATAATATATATTTGGAACTACTCGGTGAAGTCCCGATATAAGTTAAAATTGGAGCAAAAATGCAATTTACAGTGTAACTTTCTACAATTCATCACTAAATATGATGGTCTTGTTCCTCAGAGACAGAAGAGAGAGAGTGAAAAAGCACAAATTTGGTATGGCAGAAAATAATGCATCTGATGAATGCAGGAATAAACTATTATAGACTAACAAAAATTAGGTAACTAGTAATTTGGGCAGCAAGCAATATAGGAGCTGCACTGAATAAATGAAGTAGGGGAACGAACAGTCTGAAGCAGCAAGCCATGGTGGTCAAGGACGAGGTTGGTGTAGACGTGGACGGTTACAGAAAACTCGACCATTTGCCCTTACCAAAGCTGCTATTCCCAAACTTATGCTCGCCCACACAAACGAAAATAACAAGTTCCAGATATCATTGCGCACTGTGGAATAGGCAGAAACAAGTTTAAAAGCTTTGTGCGGGGAGACCAAACACACAATTGTAATGTCTGAACATAACATATAATAAGATTTCTTTTCTAATACCTACCTTGTCTTAATGACAGGGTTGCAAAAAAGAAACCAACCGTAATCAGGAACAATGCCACTGGTAAAGACTGCAAAAGTTGAACAAATAAGAGAACGATTTTCCATGTTCATAACATATTGTAAGTCAGTCAAAAATTATGTCGTCCTCCAGCTTCTCTGATGAACCTTTAGTCGTTTGTGTCAGATACATAAATGGAAATGACAAATGAGGTAATACATGAGATACAGTAATTATAGCTGAAGTAATTATCATCTTCTAGGCATATGCCGTAACTTTATAAGCAATCTGGCAAAACTCCTGTAAAAATACAATTTTCAAGAAGTAAATTACACTTTATACTCACCGCTATGGACTCAATACCACCCTTTGGCTTTGTGGGAGTCATGTCTCGAGAGACAGAAACAATGTAGTGTCCTTGTAGTAAATCAATTGCATCCTTCAAAAGTGAGGAACAAGGAAGAGAGAGCCAGTGAGAAGCAAAGCCAAATACGTAAATAAATTAATGTGGATTGTCACCTAATTAAATAAAAGGTGTTACTTATCTAATATTGATAGGTACAACCAAAAAAAAACTTCTTAATATAACTCTTTATATGGTAATATTTAGGAAACAAAAAGGACATATCCAAAGAAAATCTAATACAAGGCTCAACAGAGAGTACAGCCAGATTAAGTATTTATATTCAGAAATGAACCTTACATTTGACAGTGTTAAATGGTATGCAGAAGCTCTGTAGGACATTAGGTAAAAGCAGAAAATAAATTACTGCAACTAAGTAACATCTACCATTGTATTCAAGAAGTTTAGTTGCCAACTGATGCGCAGATAGAGAACTGACCTGTTTTGTACCGTCAACAAAGTTGTTCAAATAATAGCGCATGAGTGAATTCCAGCCATCTTTTAGAATTCCTTGTGCCGTACGTTGACCACATCTGCATATTTAACCAAAACCCAAACTTGATTATATGTTTTAACCATCATTAACCTACTCATGGTAAAGAGACAAAAGTAAAAAATTTAAAAAGATCCATGAGAAGGCACCTGACAAAATCTCCTTTCAGAGCAGGAGTACCAGAATACTGGATGCTTACATCATCACCATGGTTAGCCCACACTGGTGGTTAGAATGTGAAAAAGATTAGAGTTAACAAAGAAAAAGAAATGAGAACGCAAAATGATGAAGACTGTAAGTTTGTGCTAGGAAATTATTAAGAAGAGCAGAAAGGTCTATAGGAATGTTATAAACAAAGCAAAAAATATCAAGTTCATGTTGGGAGTTCCAAAAAATACTCACAAATTTTAAAGCTCTCATCAAAGTTGGGATATGTGCTAATAGTTTCTTCAGCATTAAAAACACCTAGCCTTCTTAGTTGAAATTCCAACATTCTTCTACCAATCATGCTCTGGAAAACGTGAGACAAATTTTATCAAGAAAATCGTTGTTTGATGAGCAGAAAACAGAGGGAAAAGGAGCTTCCCAGTCTGTTAAATTAATAAATTAGAAGTTCTATGGTTCAAATTCTTTAATAGAGTGTTTATAGCAACATTGTATGACCAAACTCAAATTTGATGCCCTTTTTAACTCTTACCTGGCAGTTTTAAAGGAAAGGGACAAATCAAACCAAAAGAAGAGAAGAAGAGCTCAAGAAGAATGTGTCAGACAATTGTTTCAATCAAACATAATAAGAAGTCCAAACATTTTCACTATAATTTGGATAGAAAAAGTCATGAAGTATGTCATTCTTTAACAAGAAAAGTTACCTGGGTAACATTTGTACGGTCTAAACAATCAATGCAATTGGTCCTCACAATTCCAAGCTGCATCTCAACTTTTTCACCTTTCTCGTTTAATAAGAAGTACCTAAAACATGAGACAAAGAAAGTAAATAAAATAGCTGAAAGCCCCATAAAAAGGATGAAGACAAGTAACCAATTTTATACAGTTGGATTCAAACTTGATAGTTGTCAGCTGATCCATCACTTATAAGTTGATTTTCTGAATACTAAATAGTCAACAGTTCAATTAGGGCTTAGCTATAGGTATCAGACTCTCCCACCATCCCCCGCCATCTATTTCTCTCATTTTCCAAATGGTAGTTTTTAATCACGGGGAACTTATTTCTTCTATATCTAAGACACAAATGGTAGTTTTTTATCCCACTACTGTATCATTAAATGAGGTAAAGGTTGGCCCTGAAAATTAGATATTGCGAAAAAAAATTCACAATAGTAGCAATCATCATAGATAGAAATCAATTACTAAAATATTATGAAAGTTGATTAAAGTATCCAAATCTATTAATTTCATTGAAGGAGAACCAATACCTATTCTTTATGAGAAAATCCTCTATCTGATCATAAAGCATGGAGAGGCGCTCAAAGTGAACATGCCCACATATCTTGTGGAAATCAAAGTGCAGGTATCTGTAAAAATGATCAAGCATTAACATATCAGTGATACAAACAAATCTTAAATTAGATAATCGTCCAAAAGAAAGGGAATATAGATATATTCTACCTCACATCATCACTGACAACATGCTGTATTGCATTACCGAACTTTTCACATAACCGTCCCTCACCTCCATGCTGGAACGAATTAAAGAAAACTGAGGATAAAACTCACATATATAACAGGATGCATGCTTTCATATTAGGTATCACAAGGAAATGAGCTGCATTCATCAGGATAGACCTCCAAATTATAGAAATATATCACAAAAGCTTTGTGATATTAGAAAACGGTTTTATACCTTATTGATAAGATCTACTGCCAGCACATTTCCGTACTTTTTCCTTAGATCCAAAAAGTGGCGCTCAACTACTCGCGGCTGCAGAATTTATATAAAGAAATCAATTGAAAATGAAGGTATAATTTAGCAAAAAAAAGGGGGGGGGGGGGGTTAAAAAACACAGACCGCTTCCTCAACCCTCACTATCTCAAACTTTGGCTTGTATGTCAAATCAACAATCTGATCCCAAAGTAAAGGGATTGATCCTCTCACCTACAAAGAAGAACATGCTAGAAACATTTATGTGAATGATAAAACTGGAAAGCACCAACCAATGTTTGAGCAGAAATATTAAAATATTTATATTTTGAAACCCGCAATTATGTGCAGTTTTCTGCTAATTCAGTGAAACTGGATCAAAGATAACAATGAGCAAGAGAGGATTCCAACCCCAGCACCAAGACAACTAAAAAGAAGAAAGAAGTAGGAAAAGGAAAGATCATTAATAAAAGGAGGGAAAAAAGGCCCTGATAAGATCTGCAAGACTATGCCAATAATAGCATGTTCATGCTAATTTATGGAGCCATCAGAGCTACAGAGAAACAATAAGACAATGATATATATCATCGAACATTTCCTGGCTCTTCCATACGATTCCCAGAGAAAAATTTCTATCCCGAGTTTTTTTCAGGATATGAAATCTTTATACCCTCCTATATAATTTAATTTGCAAAATAAGCCTAAAAACCTTTAGAAGAAAAACTAAAAGAAGAGATCTCCTTTTTCTTCACTTGTTTATATTTTTTTAGGGGGTGGGGGGAGGCAGGATCAAAAATCCTGAACTCCAGCATCAGGGGCATCAAAGTCAGTTAACCATCAGTGCCCTTTACCCATTTTGCACATATCATCCCACTTAAAGCTGTCATTATGAACAAGTAGGTATCAATCAGTTTTCCCAAATTGATGCCTAAATGATTTCAACTAATTGAATGAAAACCATGCTCTCAATTAAGACAGCAGATTGACATCGGAGAATTCAAACCACAAAGAAAGAACTATTTGGAATTAAACTAGAAGCAACAAAAAAAAAAAAAAAAATCATAGGGATTACATTTGACCCGTTCTAATTGTTAACAAGGAACAAGGCCCAAATTTATTTACTCTGCTGATTTGAAAAGACTGTTAGTTGCCTTCATTTGTTTGACATGATAACAAAACATGAAGAATCAATAAGCAAACTATCAAATGAAAACTTGATTGATGCGAAAATCAAAAAAATCGTGGGAGAAACAAAATATAGAAGAAAATGACTTGCACCTGAACAAATGATGCTGTATACCCATTTAACTGAACAATCTGCTCAGTTTCCACAAAGTTTGCCACAAACCCATCAGAATCAGCTCCTCTTCTCCACATTCTTGTACCTTCAAATATAACAGAATTTTTAAGGAAGACTCAACCCATCAAGAGTGTTCTTCCACAAAGACCTCCTCCTTATTCAATAAGTTATTAGTAGGATACTTCAGAAATATTTAAGTAACCAACAGTTTCCTTTTCACAATGAAATCCACTCAACCAAATATTTCCTGAGAAAAATTTTGATTCTTAAAGCTAAACAAGTCGCTGGTCCGCTCTTTCATTGCTTAGCATGTGAAACTGGGACATGTGTTCTCTGAAGCCTTTGATATTTCATTACATGGTAGTTTGATTCAGATTGTATGACTCTATTAGAGGTGCTAATTCATGTCTCACTGTTCTATTAGAAAGAAGTCTGGAAATTCCCCCCCTTTTTTTTTTGTTTTGCCTTTCCTTTTCATACTCTTTCAATATTTTATATATTTTTACATTTGTTCATTAGCAAGCCCAAAATAAGAAAAGTAATAAAAGTAAATATGAACAATTTGCAATACCAGTTCTTCTAGTGCATCTGCGAGCAATCAACGTGACATCAACAATTTCCTTTCCTATAGCAGTTTGGAAGTTATTAAAACCTGGTGATCAGTTAAGGTTTACACCAGATGGACCAATACATCCAACTTTTTCTCAAGTGAACTCGATGCAGATTACTCTATCTAAAACACTAACGAAATTTCATTAAGAAGTAAAAAAGGATACTCCCTTGGACAACGGGAAGCAAGTAGGGATCAAGCTGCAGAAAAAACAAGTCACAATTCAAGAGATTCATGAAGGAAAGTTACTAGAACTAATGGTCCTGGAAAATTCTGACCTTGTGATCTATGAGAAGTTCCAACATATAGTTGTTCCAAAGAAATCTGGGGTCTGACTGCAGGACGTTGGAATCAATATATAATAGATAAATAAAATCATATTTTAGAAATTAGTCTCAAAGATCAAAGCATTGTTTTGCAAAAGAACAAAAACAGTTCATCCCAAATCTTGATGTAACACAATGTAAACTCTACATATAATAAGCTAATTTATGAGGCTCAACTGAAATGGATTAAAGCTCTTACCTGTCTCCACAGAGGAAGTAGTTTTGATTCATCACCCAAATCATGCAATCTTTGGGAACTGTAACGCATGAATTTCATCATTATTCCTACTAAGTATTGAAATTGCAATTGAATGGATAAACGTTGCAGAAAAATGATAGAATTCCAGAAATTGACACTTACTTCAAAGGTTTCATGTTTTGCATATGAGAGAGCCTAAAATTTCCTTTTGTTCATTAAACATAATGAACACACAGATGCAGTGCACCAGAAGCAAGATACTCTACTTCCCTAACTACTTTAACAGATCTGATATTTAAATTTACGATGAATGAGGAAAAAGACACTTTTTCTTAGGTTTTGCATTTTAGTGATTATACATATTATAAGAATGAAGTAACTAAAAGGAGACAGTTATACAAGGAAGTCAGTGACAGATAGCCACAAGAACTACAACACCAGCATAAATAATAAAAGCAAGAAAAATATGTTTTGGGGGTAGGGGAAGCTACAAACACTACATATTTGACCAATTTACTAAAACGGATAAAAGAAAAGAAAGTATTGCAGTATAGTCTAACTAGACTACAAATTTCAAGCTGCTACATTGATTCACTATTTCATTACTGGAAAAATTGCTTAAATAGTCAAGTCTTTATTTTAAGGTGTAAGTTCTGCTTTGATTTTTTTTTTTTTTCTCTTATTATTATTATTATTTGTAGCTGATGGTTGTGGAACCCTCTTCTTCCCTTAGAGTAAAGGTAGTTCTCTCTTTTTGGGCAACATGGGGTTGCTTATCTTCCTATAAATAATACCATCTTGTAAATTGTAATAGAGAAGCCGCTTAGACACCTATCATGGCATGTTGCCATACTAAGTCTTTCCTTAAGAACAAATGAAAAAACTCCCATCAAGGTAGTTCTACGCAATTGTTAATATCCTCTCATTGTCTACAGCACCTAGGTACACCATACACATAACAGCACACATAATTCAAGCTATTTGTTGCTAACTGACTACATAAAACACAAATTTCCCAACTCAATCCTCAAATTAACATTTTAACTGCTACTCTCTGGATTGAGAGTCATAATATCTCAGCAAAAAAAGATAGCTTTGCCCTCTGGCTATCAGCCTTATAAATCTTTTCAGGCAAAGGAATCCCTTGATTTGCATTTTATGATACTTTTTCATGTTTTATCCTTTGATCAAGGCAAGAAAAAGACCTTCGACAAGGATCACCTGAGTGTGATGTTGACATCATACGAAAAATATAGTCCAGGAGTCCTCTCTGCAACATTCAGCAGTCCTGAAAACTCAGTTTCCATCTTTTTCTGCCATAAACATATTCTAGATATTACAATGAAAGAAAAGCGACAAACACATACCTATCCTCAAGGTAGAAAGATGTCAAAGGAATAGAGAAATGTACCTGACCAGCTGGAGAGGAGTTCAGAGAAAGATCACAAGGAAAAACTTTCATTGATGAAACCTTGAAGATAGGATGTCCCAGGTAAGATCCAACACATTCACGTTCAGTTATAACAAATAAATATGAACCTGGAAACACAAATAGGTTTGAAAAATTAAAAGTTGGCAGCACTTTGTCTGTTATTGCTAGGAAAATGCAGGACGAGGAGAATTGACTACTACTATTACAATCACTGAATAGCCAAACTTCAAGAATTTGAAAATTGAAAAAGACAACTTGCCTGCAAGAAGTTTTAACATCCCAATTACACCGAAGATTGTCCGAATTTTAGGAACACGAAGTGAGCTGCAATGTGGTATTTCATCTGAAAAGCAGAAATTGATTCTAAGCAACTACCTGGCAGAAAAGTACAAACTATTGAAAAGAAAATAAATTGTATTCAAGAAAACTTCACAAAGTAGCTAACCAATAAGCTTCATCGATCCATCAACCCGACTGATTTCCAAACAGGAACCAGAAGATCCATCAGTAGGCTCCAAAACATATTGCTCAGGGAATTCCCAGAGCCGCATTCTTGTATATAGCTTCTGGGCAGGAACTGCCTTCTCCATCATTCTTGAATTCAGTCACTATGACATAAAAAGTTTCAGTGTCTATTAGGCTCTCAGTATTTACACCAAAGAGCAGATTATTCTCAAGCATGATAATTGGAGCAAAATGAACCAGTAGGAGACTCAACAGGCTGTCATGTATAGTCATACATACTTTATCTTCCTAACATATATCTCATCTTTAAGGTGAAAGTTCAAAAAGAGAGAGACAATACACAATTAAATAGTAAACATGTTAGACAAATTGAGATGCATGTGGAACAGACAAAATAGTTCTTGAATTTATGAAGGATTAGGAGGAACATATAGGCCAACTGACTTTTTTAATCATCTAATTAAGAAAAAAAAAAATCCAATTAAATAATCTGGATTTCTTTGTTGAAGCCAGAGAACAAATTTTTTGAACTCCGGAAAATTGATATATATACATTTAGATAATAACCAACCAAATTTCATTTAATCCACCTACAGAAATGAGCACCATTACAAGATATTTTAACCATTAGTGCCGTACAACGTGTTGTAAAATGTAAATGAAATTATGGCAATACAGCCAAGCGGCATGCAAATCCTAGCGAAATATCATTTAATGATAAACTGATCATTCTTCCTTTTTCCTGGTATTCCCTTTCCCAAAATAAATTAGTCCTCTCAAGAAATAGTTATCTAAGATGTTGCACTGAATCTTATTCTAATTTTGACGAGTAAAAATCTATTGCTAAAAGTCCAATAAATCATTTCAAGAAGAACTCATCAATCACCTGAGAGCGTGATTGTCCGGAACTTGTGCATTCATGTTTATCCAGTTAGAAGTATAAACTCCTTTTAGTTATCCCCTCAGTATTTCATCTACATACCAGTCTTCACTCAGAAGACGAGTACATTCTTGCTACAAAACCTTTGAAGCAATCCCCTTAAAACATGTCAAATGCCCAAACAGATCCTATAGAACATAGAGCATTTTACATAGCCTAGGTAGAAGAACTGAACTAAGTATAACTCTGCTCCTCTCCACCAAAAGAAACACTATTTTCGTAACTGTCCCTCTATTTTCTCGTCTCCTCCCAAAGCAAACTACTTCGAATTGTCACACTCAGATTTCAATTCAGAGCAGCAGTTGCCACAGCAGTAAGTAAAGTCACCTTCCTCTCTTCTCCTTTCAAGTCCTCTTCCCCCAAAACAACGGAACCCAACTCAAAGGAGAACAAGAAAGGGGGGAGGGGATCCATGGTCTTTATACAGGATTACAGGAGATAAAATCATAGAAATATCCTCAGACGATTATGCCAATGCAAAGTCGTAATCCTAAAATAAAACCTAGAGAGAAAAATAATAATAATAACAATATTCCAAATGTGTACAGAAAAACATTTCTACTCATATGCATGCGAACTGTTATAAATCATTATGCTAGACAAAAATTGAAAGAAAGATTCACTTTAATAACTAGTTTCTCTTTTAGGAGGAGTTATGATACCATAAAAATGTTGAAGTTTCTACCTTTATACTAAATTCAAAACATCCCACTAACTTAAGCATTGTCTTCAACCGAATACTAAAATGAGAGTAACATCAAGAACCCAGATGAAAATAGATCAAAATCAACAGATTAATCAGAAAAACTTAAACTTCTGGTGGATCAAAGTACCTGAGTGGAGAAGTGAGACGGGCCTCAACAGATAAAAAAAAAAAAAAAAGAAAAGAAATGAACAATAAAGCGAGAAAAGATCCAATTGAATTGCAGATAAAAGTCTCAAAATTTTGGAAGGCTGAAAGAGTCAAAAATAAACAGGAAAAGGGACGGACAAAGCTGGGAGAATTTTGCGGGCAGATGAAACAGAATTTGAACGCTAACGTCGCTGTTGAATTTACAGTTGTTATGGTGTTACTCGGTCTTCAATTCTGGCATATGGCATATAACAGAACATTGAGATCTTTATTCTTTTTTTGGATCAAAACACAAATCCCACAAAAAATAAAGGTGCTAAAATGCAATAAGCACACAAATTCTATAGGAGGGTATTAAACAGTACATGTGTAATAACAAGCTGGAGAATTATGATTGTGTCAGGCTCCAACATCCCAACAGCCAACCTGAGGCTGTCTGCCTATAATATTTATTTGCTGTGGTTTTCTCTTTTTTTCTTTTTCTCTTATTATAAGTATACTATATAAACGATCATAAATTTCGAAATATAATAAAAATATCTCAAAATTTTAAAAAAAAAATGATAAAATAACTCATAAATGTTGAATCAAATCAAGTCCACATATTGAACTGAATTTGAAATAATAAAAAATTTACTCACTCTCTTTTTGAAAAATCATCTATACTTATTAAAGAATGACATTTTTTTTTGAGGAAAAAGAATGATATATTAAATTTAACAAATTATTCATATTAAAAAAATAATTATTCAATTAATAACAATATCACTTATAAAGTTATAATCTAAGAATCAATGAATAATAATAATATTATTGTATATTTAGGGCCAAGTATAAAAATGGAAAACTTATGTTCATGAAAGTATTATTATTACTAATGTTGATGACTGGAGTCTTGAAGATTTATATAGGATGTCTTTTATTTCTGTATTTTTTTGTTGTTTTTTGTTGTTTACTTTTTATGTTGACACTGTTGTTGTTGGTTTGCTGTCGTCTTATTATGTTTGTGTTGTCTAGCTTCTACTTATCTAATTTTATTAGGTTGAGTCTTATCTTTTCATGACCTAAGTTTTTTAGGTTAGTGTTTTGTCTTATTACCATGAATGATTTTAAATTATTCATTTTTGTAATATTTTACCTTTATTAATAAAATCTCACTTACAAAAAAAAAAAAAAAAAGTATTTTATTACCTTTTTCATTTTTTTTTTCCAAGATTTTTTTTTTTTTCGAATATAAATTCAGAATGCCAATTTCCAGTTGATGCTTTGAAAGTTTATACTTACTCTATATATTTAAACTTTTAAATAACATAGCTTTATATTATGATATTAAAGCCAGAAAATCTTACTAAAATGTTTTGCATGCATGTTCACAACACCAACCACCCTCACAGCCAGAACTGTAAAGAGAAGAATTGGCAAATGTATACACACACAAATATATATATATATATATATATAGCACGAAATATATTGTGTATCATAAGCTGGCATCCTTAGCAACAGCCTCCTATAAACACTATGTATGGCTGCAGATTATATATATCAACACTATTTTTCTGTCAAATATATATTTATATTATATATATATATATATGTTTCTACAACCAAATGGATTACAAAATCATCAAGATATATATATATATATATATATAAAGATGAATACAAAAATTAAACAGTATAAGAATGAGTTTCAGTTTCAGTTTCAGTTTCATCCATGTATATATATATATATTTCTGTGCTTGAAGACTTGAAGCACCTAAATGTGACTAAACAAGGTTTACACACTCTCTTTATAACACCTTGGGAAGGTGTCTTCTTTTGATTGGTTTCATGTTTCTTTACTGCAACTTTAAAAAGAGGATGGATGCACGAAAATTCTTTCATATGCTTGGCCTGACATTCAGGTGAGATGCAAGCTTCTGACCAAGTGATTTATCAGCCTGCAGTAATGTAACATATTTTGAAGTCAGTTAACCCTTGCATTTATGTTTTATATATATATATATATAGATGATTAATGATCAACAACATGTATACATATACACTTAGTTCTGAAGAGAACTAAGTGCAGAAAACTTGCATGCAATTAATTGAAGAGAAGTTTTTCACCATCCTATAGTGGAATGTTTGTATTCACCTGAGACCAGTATGAAACCCAAATACTGCGTATCTCGTAAGTGACTCTTGGATCAGATAAGGACTCAAACCATCGGCGGATAAAGCGCTCTTGTCTGAAGCACCCAATAGGAAGAACATGAATCAATTCAGCAGAAAAGAGGCCTCGATCGGGGGAGAGGAAATACACACAGGAATATATAACTTAAAAGAAATGGACACAACATATATTTTTACCTATCTGGGGTGAAAGAACGGTATCTCTCCCCAGCCTGCTTGAAATTGTTCTCTTTCTTAATAATTGTCTGAAAAAAGTTAGAACAAACAATATTAGACAACTCATTCTTATGTAATTCTATTGCCAGTTTTCACCAAAATACTGAAATGGAAATGATGAGGAAACAAACCTTTTCCCGTTGGCCAGTTAAAATTCCTGAAGACATCGGATGCTTCTCAGCATGCCTAGCCGGATCATATCGCGAAGGGAAGTAGTTAATCTGTATACCAGGAGAACAGTCAGTCATCAGGAAACTAAATTATAACCAGTGGTAAAATCATACAAATAGAACACTAATAACATTTTCTTACATCCTAGGTACCTTCAATCAGAGGAGAAAGAAAATGCATCGATAGTAAGCAGATAATTATTAGTTAAAAAATTTTAATCCTCAAGTTTAAGTGGATAAAAGGACTCATAATTAATGCTGATTAATGGATCCAGAAATTAGAATGATTGAAAGCAAACCTCCTCATCCCTGTGCATGAAATTCATGAAACCTTCATGGTGGTTGTTGTGATGAGCACATTTGGGAGAATTTGCAGGTAGCTGCAAATAGTTTGGTCCAAGCCGGTGCCTCTGAGTGTCAGAATAAGAGAAGATACGGGTTTGGAGCAACTTATCGTCAGAGTAGTACACCCCTGGCACCACAATACCAGGACAGAAAGCCAACTGCTCATTCTCATTGAAGAAATTATCAATGTTTTTGTTTAACACCAAACGTCCCACCGGTATCAAGGGTAGAATATCCTGAGGCCAAGTCTTGGTCACATCAAGTGGATCAAAATCGAATCTGTCCTCATCAGCAGGATCAATGATTTGGATGAAAAGCTTCCATTCAGGAAAGTTTCCAGCTGCAATTGAGTCATATAGGTCTTGAGTAGCATGGCTATGATTTGCTCCTCCAACCTTGATAGCCTCATCCTCAAGCAAAGACTTGACTCCACAGGTAGGTTTCCAGTGGAACTTCACATAATGTGCTTTCCCAGCCTTATTAATTAGAGTGTATGTGTTGACTCCAGAACCATCCATGTGCCTGTAATCTTGTGGAATACCAATATCATCAAAGAGGAAGGTGAACATGTGCAAGCTTTCAGGATGATGAGAGAAGAAATCCATAATCCTCCAATTCTCCTGGATATGGGACTTGGGGTTGGGTTTTAGTGCATGGACCATGTCCGGAAACTTCATCCCATCACGAATGAAGAAGACTGGAAAATTGTTTCCAACGAGATCGAAATTGCCCTGGTCAGAAAAGATAGAACAAATAAATAAGAAGTAATTTCAACAGCCATCAAATGGGGATAACCTATATATCGT
>JAXGGT010000002.1:4064757-4083698 GCA_035583425.1 Marsdenia floribunda
CATGCATACTGATTAAACTCATACAAACTAGTCCCATAAATATATCATGCAACATCCTTATCCATGAACAACGAAAAGGGCACTGCTGTACAACCAGACAGTAAAACATTGCACTAGACTTAACTATATCAGATGTAGTGGAACCTAACACTAAAATATCTGAAAACAGAATAGAGAAAGTGCAGCTAAAAATGTATGGAACTGTAACCAGTATGATCTTAGGCTTTCATTCTGTAAACAATTACAAGTACCCGAGTCGTACTTTGTTCCGGACAGGAGGGCCAACAACAGCTCATTTGATGTCATGACCAAATATGCTCATTGTTTCTTATTTTAACACATAAGTGCAACAGAAAAGAAGCACAATGAAATGATATATGCTCCCTCTTGTCTAAAATGTCAATTACATATACAAGGACTAAGAAATCACTAACATTTATGAAAATATTACCGCATAATGACTACAATACCCTCGCATATATATAGATTGACTATTCATTCATTATTTTTTGTATTGATATCTTCTCTTTCCTTCATCATCTTCATGTTATTCATCAATGAATCACAAAATTTCATGTATTTGTATAATAGGATTAAAAGCAATGGAAGCTTATTTGTTTACGAGATTGACAAATAAATTGCTTATAACAAAAATGGCAAAACATGATTTTCAAACCAGAGAAGTAAAACACCATATCACAGCTATACAAAGGCTAGTAGTTGGTCATTCACTAGATCCCGTACCTCTCTAGTGTAGAACTTAACAGCAAAACCACGAGGATCTCTAAGAGTTTCGGGACTACCCCTTTCATGTATGACAGTAGAAAACCTCACAATGACAGGGGTCTGTACACCAGGAGCACGAAGGAAATCAGCACAAGTAAGGTGAGATATATCATGCGTGGCCTCAAAGAAACCTTTGGCACTAGCTCCCCGAGCATGAACAACACGCTCCGGAATGCGTTCCCTATCAAAATTTGCAAGCTTCTCTACCAAATGGTAGTCTTCAAGCAGAACGGGTCCTGAAAGAGCTACAGTATTAGGCTCCAGAATTCAAATAAGGATGAATCGTTTTATGTTACTATACAAAGGTACCTTTTGCCCAAAGATAACAGATACGAACAACAACAAGAATCAACATAAACCAAGGACCCCCATTAACTCAAATAGGAAAGTCTTTTTTTTTTCCCCTTGATAAAGTAATATACATACATATATATATATATATATATATATATAGAAAAGAATCAAGGTAAGCCATTAACAGGAGGTAAGATACGAGTTTCTTAACTAATAATAAAATACAGTAAACTCTCACCAAATTGAAATCTTATCCAGTTTAATGCTTTTATTTGGTGAAATAATCACAGTACTTAATTCAGTAAAATTATAATTTCATCCTAATGAGGTCAATGAAAGCAAAGAATAAAAAATATCAAACAGAAGATGTACCTCTTGTTCCAACAGTGAGAGATGAATTGTTGTTCCAAACAGGAGCTCCAGAATTTGTGGTAAAGAATGGAGAGTTGAAGGCACTTGAGGGACGAAACTGACCAGACAAAGATAAAAGAGGACTTGAATTGTCAATATTAGAAACTTCAGAAACATCAACATGCAAGCACTACATAAACTATTCCAAGTCAAAGTTCAAACTAAAACTTCAGAAACAACTCAAATAAGCCAAGAAAAGCCAACGAGGACTCATTTATATACAAAGACAACATATTTCTGCTCCATCTGATTCTTCCACTTGTGCTTAAGATGAGCAAAATTGTAACCATCACTTCCCTATCTTCTCATAAACAAAGTAAGGTTCAAGAATATACCTTTGCATGCATTTTATCAAGAAAACCACTAAAGAACAACATTTACAGTAAAACTGCTAACAACTAATTACTGCATGCAAGGTTCGACATAGATGTACTAAGCTTCCAAAGCCTCTCAACATTGTCAGGCTCATTATAAGCGTCAAGAAAGCACAAGCCAAAAGAGAAACATCCAGCATTATTAAAAACCCAACTAGGAAAAATTGAAATTAACATCTATAAAACAGTTCCGAGATGAAAAGTTAGTACCTTGTAAGGATCCATTAATGACGTGTACTTCTCGAGAAGAAGGAACCCAGAGAAAGAGAGAAGGAAGCACTGCAGATAAAATAGAAAGAGGAGGGAAAGCAAACGACCCTTTTTATATTTTTTCTGAAAATGCTTGTTCTTTATGGAACCTCGTGCACATGAAAGCAACCGTCAGATGATATCAGGTAGCTCCTTCTGGTAGAATTAATCTGAGGGGACTCGGTGTAGCATCTCAAAGAACAAATGCCAACCACTAAAAAAAAAAAAAAACCCATATCACTGTCATACTCTACGGATCAATGAAATCTAAGGCCAAGTTAAATCAGGCAAAATGCAAGAAAAAGGGAAAAAAAGTGAGGAAATTTTATGGCTACTATTTATGCAACAAGATTGCCCATTTTTCCAGTTTCTTCTTTCTCATTTTTTTGTGAATGCTATAAATCAAGGTTTGGATAAGTTATTTGAAATCATGCAATGAGTTCTTGGCTTTGGTTTCTTGTGCATATTGTATTTTTCTGCAAGTTTTCTCCACCTGTTGCAGAAATGAATGGTCACTGAGCAAGCTTATCACTTAGAGAATTCCATGAAAAATATTGTCATATTGTTTTTTTTTTTTTTTTTTTTGCATAAAACGTAAAAAGTTTGACCAATTTTTTAAATAAAACAAAATCTTAAATGTGTTAATTATATTTTTAATATTTAATTGCAAAATTTTAAAACTTAAAGTGTGTATATATATATATCATCAATAAATAAAATTTAAATGTAATTTTTTATTTTAAAATAATTGTCTAAATTAATATATGTATATACATGCATATGATTCATTTTCACCTCTACAAATATATATATATAGTAAAATATCAAAATATATTTTGACAAATATTATCTTAATTTCAATAAATAACAAATAAAAGAAAATAGAACCTTGTGAAAAAAAAAAAAAACAAAAACAAAACAAAGGGAATATATATTGAATCCATTTAAGTAATAATTTTTATAAAAATTTAATTTTAGAAGTTGATAAGAATTTTTTGGAAAAAAAAATACTAAAAATATATAATTTTTTTTTGTGATAAAGAAATATTTATCTGGCAAGCAGGTATAAGAAGAAAACTCATCATTTTAACTTCGTATCTACGAGTAAAAGAATTTTCATAATTCTAATATAAAGGAACACCAAATTCTTGAAATTCATAAAAAAATAAATATGAAAATCATGCACTTAATTTTATATACAGGAAATGACAAAAGAATTGGATAAATGTTAAATTGACACCTACTCTAAAAGCTTAAGCTGATAGAGAGGGGTTAAATTTATCCTCTTAAGTTACGTGTGGGCTAATTACCAAATTTTCTTAACAAGGCCCAACACGTGCACAATAATCAATATAAATGGGCTAATTACCAAATTTTCTTAACAAGGCCCAACACGTGCACAATAATCAATATAAATGGGGGCAATAGCAGGGATTTGAACACAAGACCTCCCGCTCTGATACCATGTTAAATTGAGTTAAATTGCCACCTATTCTAAAAGCTTAAGCTGATAAAGAGGGGTTAAATTTATCCTCTTAACAATAACTTTTATATATCCTAGCTTTTAAATAAAATTTATATATATATATGAGAATTAATAAATATCGTATCTACGTTAAATTTCAAAGAATAATTCCTTTTAAACATTTAAATATTCTTAATAATTTATTAATTAATATATTAATAATATTAAATATTAAAAGTGATACATTATTATTAAAAAAAAAATTATATATTTTGATTCATGTAAGAAAGAAGAATATATGTGTTACTTTTTATCCCTTAAAACTGTAAGGGTACACACTTAACAGTCCTCCAAGTTCAAGGACATACAATTTAATTATAATCTCTAATCAAATAATTATTTTCCAAAAACTTAATGATTTAAAATAATGTGTTTGTATATCATTTACAGTTTATTGTTAATTTTATCTTATACCAATTATTTAGTGGAGAAATAGAACATTTTGAATCCAAAATATGTGTACTATATATATACACATTAGAGAATTTATTTTGCAAAAATATTATAGTAGAATCTCATTTTTTAACCTACAAGAAAAAATTAATGTTTATATTTAAAGGGGGAGAGAAATAGAGAATTAAGCAGCTATAGACCAATAAAAATGAAAAAATTTAGTCAAATTATAATTATATAAAAAAATTAATTAAAAAGAAAAACGATTTTAAAAACAAATTAAAATAATTAATAATAAACATTCATCATCATTTCTGACTTTACCTTTTTTATTTTCTCTTTCTCTCTCATGGCAATCAAAAGACTTAGCTATATGTATATATATCTTGATATAAGTAGCAGTCGCTAGGTGATGAGAAAGAAAATGAGAGAATGAAAGAGTTTTGGGCTAAAGATTTCAAGCATTGTAGATGGTAATAGTGAGTGTGACACACACACACACACACACACACACATCTATATATATGGTGTATATATATATACTTATATATCCATCACCTTATAACGTTATATCCTATATCTGTACAACCTTAATTTCAAAATTCCCTCTCTACTTACACTTGTCTGGTATGTTAGAGATTGTTAAAATGTAGATAGATTACCATTGCTTCATTTTGGAATATAAATGTCCTAATTTCTAAGGGTGTGAGTGACAAAGAGAGGGGGGTCTTTCTTCTCATATCATTTGATCATCTGTATTTTGAAAATTAAGGTGATTATATGGTTTAAGTAAAAATTATGGGAAACAGCATTGATCATCAGAAGAAAGACCACTAAAGACTTCATCAAATTTCTGTTCCCAAAAGAGAACAAAGAAAAAGATCACACATACATACATATATAGATTTGATGATATAAAGAATTGTTTCTATAAATATATATCATTAATTTCTGATTATTAAGGAAGGGAAAGGGTGAGAATTGTGCATGGTGCAATTGAAGAATGTTGTCATTCCCAGTCGTCGTCATCTTCTGTTGGTGGAGACTCATTAAGGTCAGGCAGGACGCAATGATGGCGGGGAGGGGCGGGGGAGGGGGCGGTTTCTTCCTTGTGGCCAATAAGCGGCTGATCAACTTCCTGGTCTTCTTCATCATCACCATCGTCATCGTCTCCTACAATAGGGTTCAACAAACCCGTATCAGCAAACTCCTCCCTAGAAAACACCGGTGGTGGCAAGGCGCCTTTCCAAGCACGATCACGGTGAGTTCGCATGTGTCCAAACAAACTCTTATCTGTCAAAAAACCCCTCCCACACATACTACAAGTAAATGGATATTGAACCTTATAAATACGATGATCATGAACATGATGATCTCCAGCTGCACCCTCTCTCACAAGTTTCCTACTAGTAGCGAAGCCACCAATGCTGCTGGTGGCGGCCAGCGTATAACCACCACCACCACCACCATCACCAGTACCCACGGGGATCGCATGCAGATTATAAGCAGCAGGAGGATGTAGCATTCCTCTTGGTCCACGTTGACCTCGTGAGTGATGATGGGGAGAAGGTTGTCTTTGTTCATGTCTGGGAGAAGGATTTCTCTCCGTGGTGCCTTCCCCGCTTTGAGGGCTCTGCTGCTGCTCCTTTGGGAATTGCTTCTTCCCATTTTTCCCTTCCATGGATGATCGGTGGCCTTTCTTTCAACTCCAGTGAAAGATTAAACGACCAATAAGGGTTCTTTTGCTAGCAACTTTAATTTGCTTCCTTATACAATACACCTTTGGTATGCATATATAGTTGCATTTGTATACACACACACACACACACACACATATATATATATATATATAATTATATTAGAGGGGGTAAAAGAAGAAAATTGTATGAGCCATGACATGTGTTGAAACGATAAAAGCTAGTTTGGTCGTACATGTTATGTGTTTTTTTTTTTTTTTTTTTTTTTTTTAAACATCATATATAATTTTTTACCCAAAAAAAAAAAAAAAAAAAAAGGACAAAATAATGAAATATAATAAAATTACATGAATCAGTTAGGGATAAAATTTACTATATATTCGAGTTAAAGTAATGATAAATACATCAAAAAAATTGAAATATTGTTTTTCTCACAATAAGGTTATATTTGTAAAATTGCCTTATGGACTTAAAAGAGGTCCAATGAGGTGTTGCTTACCTACAAGGAAATATTAGGAAATTTTTTAGCATTTTTTAAGGACAAATGCAAGACAAATTATGACAAGTGAAATTAATTAAACTGGTCAAAGATATTTAGTTATTTTTTTTATTCGTTGCAATATTTCATTGTACCGGAAAAAAAATATTCTTATCTGGACCTTATAAGCCAGATCCTGATGATATATCCGTTACTATAACATAAATAATTATTATACGAAATTATTAATTTTCCTTTTTTTTTATTTCATTATAAATATTTAAAATTACAATCCTTTGATATTAATTAACTCAAAAATAAAAATGATATCGACTTCTGTATTTTCAATTATTACACATATTAAAAATTTATTATAAATTAGCTGATAGCATTTTAGGGAAAAAAGAAATGTTAAGGAAAATTCGAATTGCAAAATTTTAACACAAAATATCTTAAATATTTCTTTTCAACACAAAATAGGGAACAAAAATAGATTTATAAAGATCAACTCCGTTAAAGATTTTTTATACCCGCATTTGCGAATATATCTCGAACTGTGGAACTTCGGGTGAAGTTTGAACCTTTAACCTCTTGACAAAAGTCAGGAGGTAAGGGAGAAATTCCTTGACCTATGGCCAGGAGAGATTCGACTTCTTGGTTTGCCAAAAGGTAAGGGAAAGACTCTTAAACCAAAAGGTAAGGGAAAGACTCTTAAACCAGTAGGCCAAGAGTGGAACTTCAACTCCGTTAAATATAAAAATTAAAAGATTACTTCTTAAAAAAATTTTATATATATATATATGCATTGAAGTCAAATAATTAAAAAAATCGTTTTTTTGCTCAATGGAAGAAAGAGAAGGGATTAAAAAGACTAATATACCCCTTACATATGTATCACATAATATTCTAAAGAAAAAGGTTGCTGTATTTTGTTTGTTCTCAATTGCAACAACATTATTATATTTTCTTCTGTTTTTTTTTAAAAATTATTTTAAGTATTTTAAATGAGTTTCAATTACGAACAACACATTTAAATCATATTTACATTTCAATATCAGATTTTAAACTATTAAAATTATCCTTTACAATGGTTAAAATAATCATATCCCTATTGCTAAAATTAACTATGCTTAAATCTTCTAAGAAAATTATCTCATAATTTAAAATAATAATAATAATAATAAAATATCAAATAATCAAAAAGAGAAGAGACAATTATGATACAAAAGATAAAATCACTTAAAATAAAAAAATAAAGCCAAACAAAGATAAAGTCAATAAAACGTAAATGGAAAAAAAAATAAAATATATATATATATATATAAATAAACTCATAGGTATTAATAGAGAAGAAAAACATAAAATTTTAAAAAAACAAAACAATACGACGTATAAGTAAAAATCTAATTTTTAAACTAATATCTCATATCTTTTCTTTAAATCTATTTACAAATAGAAGAAATTCCTCTTCTGGTCTACCGGTAAACTAAGAGGTTGAGAATTCGAATATTTGCAAGTGCAGGTATACCCGCACTGTTGGACCTCCTTAGGTGAATTAGTCTAGACCAAAAGGGCCTGGAATACCACCTCAAAAATATTTACAAATAGAAAAAAAAAAAAAAAATACCAATTTAAAGAAAAAAAATCCATAGATAGAACAAATTCTTGGATTTTTTCTTCAAGAACTGAACGAAAAAAAATTCTCGAAAAATTGGCCGATTTAGTCCCTTATCTATTTTTAATAATTAACATAGGTCCACAATCTATTTTTTTTACCTGCTAAATCCCATAACTTTTTACGACCATTCAATTAAGTCCTTTCGACGAAAATTTTGAATTTTTCGGCCAAATTTCATCACGTGCCGACCACGTGAAATTTTAGGGGTAATATCGTCCGCCCACTGTTCATAAACTCAAAAATTTTAGGAATACTTTTGTACTGGAGCATTTGGAGTATGGAAAAATCCGTAAAATATAGAAGAATCTGAGACAGTACAAAAGTATTCCTAAAATTTTTTTGTTTACTAACAGTGGACGGACGATATTACCCCTAAATTTTCATCACATGACCAACACGTGATAAAATTTGTCCGAAAAATTCAAAATTTTCGCCTGAAAAACTTAATTGGCAAGTTGTAAAAAGTTATGGGACTTAACAGGTCAAAAAAATAAATTATTGACCTATATTAATTATTGAAAATAAATAAGGTACTAAACTGGCCAATTTTCCAAAAATTCTCTCTTTAATAGAAGTTTAGAAGATAAAAAGTTTATAAATGAAACCGCAAAACAATATAAAATATATTAATTATTAGATAAAAAGATATGGAAATATGCATATTAAATGATCCAAATAATGATAAAAAGCCAAAAAAAAAAATTCTTACAGACATTGCATATAGGTCATCAAGGGAAAAAAAAAAAAAAAAAAAAAAAAAAAATTTTTTTAAAAAAAAACATCTTGCAATCTTATAATATATATATATATGATTTCTGTGAAAAGTTTTCAAGTTGTCAAACAATTGGAGATCACAAAGCAAAACCAGAAACATTATCAGAACCCCTTAGAGATCACATCAATGACTACTAACAATAGTAGTAAAACAAAAAACACAAACACAAATAAACCAATTGTACTCTGTTCATCAAGTTTTCCGCAAATAGTTAGCCAACAAAAATAGTAAGAGTCATATGTGCAAATGATATGAGACGAACAAATATTGTATGTACAGAAACACAAGAGTCAAATTGTCCTTCTCCTTTCTCTTTTCCTATTTTTCCTTCCGTGCCCGGGGAAAAAGAGAAATGGGGGCACAACACAAGGAATATCCAAGAATGAGATAACAATATTTTCTTTTCTTTTTTTTTTTTCTTTTATTTCCCAACTAAGATATATGGCTTAATTCCAAATGGTCTCCATCTCCGATAAAACCATAACTCATGTCAAACAGAATGCATCACTTTCATGTCATGATGCACTACTGACAAAGATTTCCCCACGAGTCCATATATTGTTAAACACAGCGCCAGCCCATCACTCACTTCGTACACACTACTACTACTACTACTAACCAAGATTTCCCAAAAGTCGTTCAACTGCCGCATGAACATTCCCATTGGTGGCAATGAGAGCTCGAAGGTTTTCCTGAGTATCAAAGAACCCCATTTCTTGTAGCTGAGTGAGTTGTGTAGCATAAAGTTCTTCAGGAGGCACTACAAAGAAAAACCAGTACGTTAAAAAGATCAGACATTCAACTAAATAACAAAATTAAAAAAAAAAAAAAACATTGTCATGATGTAAATTGACAGCAGCAGCTATACCATTGGATCTATTGGAAACCGTTCCAAGACCACCAAACATGTTCATCAACATTTCCATATCAAACGCCCCTGTTAAATTGAGTAAAGAAAAAAAAAAAGAGGGAAAAAAAAAACTACGTTCATAAAAAACTTACACAAGTTCTTCTATTGAACTATACAAATATTGAGTAGCAATTATTCTTACAGTGACTCTATGACATGAAAGACCAAATTTGCAGAAAATACTAGAAGGGATTTTCAAATACAAAAAGGAAATAAAGAAATAAAACAAAAAACAATAGCAATGAATAGTATATGGTATCAGTATCACGAAGACGGGATTCTTGTTGACCAAAGTCCAACTTGGCCTTCTGTCACATTCCAGTATCAATTCCTAAGTAAATACATGTCTCCAACCAAAGTATCAACATTTGATTAGTTTCTTAAATTTAAACTATATAATATTACTGCTAATCTAATCATATAAATTTGGATCTTAGTTGGTTATTTCACTAGTGAAATCAGGAAAACCATTTTTAGAAGTTTCAGAGACACCTGATTCTCCTAAGTTGATGCAGCGCTTCACTGAATAATTTCTAATAGATTTAACTAACAAGAAAATATATATATATATAAAATAGTAGTAATTATATTCAAATTCCTCATTAGAAGTACTAATCTACTAAGGAACAAATTTAAGTAATATAAAGAGGCACCTGCTCCTCCAGCATTTTGACCAGATTCTCTGTAAATAAAAGACAAGTCAGTAGAACTTCATAGCAGAAACACAAAAAAAAATGTCATGCATGAATTATGAGACTTCAAAATATTATCATTTACAAACAGCCCATTAATATCCATATAACTTACTGTGTTGTTGGTTGGCGACCAAGTTGAGAAAAGAGTGACTGCTGAAGTGTCAAAAGTTGCTGAAATAAAGGGAAACAATAAAAAATTGGAATAGCATCCAAGTGAGAATTAAGGATAAAGAATTTCAACAGAAATCGGCTGCGGAAATTCATTCCTGTTATAGTAATGTAAACAAAGTGTAAGTTATGAATCCCTAATATACAGTGAGCTAACATTACAACTAGCAACATATTCTAACCAACAAACAAGGTCAGGGATCAAACTATAATCTTGAAGGAGATTCGTAAAAAATTCAGCCTAATCCAATATGGGAAGCAATTTCATATTACTACAGAAGAATAGGGAAGGCACAGACAAAACAAGCTATTTTGAAAAAATTTATTTGAGGAATAAAATCTTAATCATAAGCATAATTTTATCAGTAACCAATTTACTTGCAAAACACCGACTTGTGAACAGCAGTCATGATAACAACAAAATCGGCAGAGCCCATTGGAACATCAGAGAGCAAAAAACAGGAAGGTCGCCACTATGAAATGGCTGCCAAAACAAGATGTTGTTGACAAAGATGCAAGCTGATCCTTACCACTCTCATCCTAGCTCAGCAACCACTACATACTTACAACAATACCATGCAGTTGCCAGCTAGCCCAAAGCTACTCAATTTCTTTTGGAGCATTGACTGGCCAAAATGCTTTTAAAGCCAAAAATTCTCATTTACCTTGTCCTAGAGGGTTAAGAAGTGCCATTTGACAAAAACCATCAATCAAAGCCAAGGATTAGACCAATGAACTAGTAAAGTAATCCACCTCCACCCCACCCCTGTTGCTAGAAAAATAAAATTGCAAAAAGGCACCAGATGGATAAAGGTAAACAACTAAAGTAACAGCAGATAACTTTGTTATTATTGTAATTAAACCCAATGTGACGACACGCTGAGAGAGAAAAGCAACAGAATGAGTTAATTTACCTGCATTGTCTCAGGAGAGGACAATTGGCGAACAAATTCAGGATTTTGCAACATATCTCTAAGAAGAGGATTAGTCTCCATCATGCTCCGCAGCTGAGGGTTGAAGCCAATAAGCTAAGAAGTAACAAACATCAGTAATAAGTATCTTGAAAGATTTTTTTTTTTTTTTTTTTTTGGTTGGTGGGGGGAATAGAGTTAAATGCTCGCTCTTCTTGTTAAGCTTGTTCCAATTAGAAGTTCAACTCCAAAATGATAAAGTTTATGCCAAAGGACTAAAATACCTTCCCCTGACTTTTCTCATCCTTATTTTTTCTTTCTCTATCCTATAAAGTCAAAAGTAATGGTTGGACTAGACCTCCTAGATACTAGTACTTCAGTATTTGAAATGAAAAAGAATATATAATAATTAGATAAGATCATAATAAGATTTACATGAAAATTGTTAATAATATTACCTTATTTCCATAAGATGACAAAAATATTAAAAATTATCTTTCTTTTTTCGGGGGAAAGAAAAATACGAGGAAGATGTATGAGATTCAACAATTCAAATTAATCAATGAGGAGAGAAATCACCTGGTTCAAGTACTGAGGGTTGGACAGGAAACTTTGGAACATCTGTGATATGGCTGGATTTTGCATCATTTGATTGACTGAGTTGGGATCAGGCATAGTACCCAGCATTCGCTCTAGATCTGGCAAAGCAAGACCACCCAAACCACCAACTGGGGGAGGCCTAGCATCACCTGTAGGAGTGGACCTAGCAGTGGTGTTTGTTTGGGCCGCTCCAGCTGTAAAATTTGAAGCATTTTTAGATATTTGTACAAATTATCTAAATTCCTTGATATATGGGGTAAGAAAAGGCAATATTATATCCAAGGATAGATAACAAGAACAAATATTAAATAAATAATTTGAGACAGAACTAAAGAATTTGATAGCCATAATATATATATATACATATATTAATTTAGGCTGCTATACACAAAGCATGGTGCAAAAGCAGGCCTGTAAATAGCAAATCCCTAAGCAGATTCCAGGAGATTCTGAACAAGTTAGAAAGAAAATCAAACATTACGAATCCTCCAACCATAGATCTTTCTGGACCAAATTTATCATAAGAACTAAGGCAGTTGTTGCCTTGCATTTAATAATTGAGTGGAGGGTACACCACACAGCAGTTATACCACTACTACTACTACTACTAAAAGCCATCCACAAAGCAAGGTTCATGGTAAGGAGAGTATGCAAACAATTTTGATGCATGCATGAACATACTGTCATGATAGATGAGAACATCCATAACTAGCAGAAAAAAAAACATATCACAATAAGCAAAAGAGATATACTGCTCGTGCAAGTAGAGGCAAAAGTATATAATTATAACAGAAGTTCCAAAATACAACCTTACTGATATTGTGTACTACCAAAAAATCCAGAAACATAAAGTGAATAATTTTGAACCAGGAAAGACACTAAAGAAGGTTAAGATGCAAAAGAGAAAGGAGGCTTACTGCCAGTGGAGGCCCACGGATTAGGAAGTGGATTTGTATTTGGCGCAGGCGAATTTGTTGTTGAATCAGCAGCAGCAGCTGCAGGGTTAGTTGACTGATCTCTGCCTGGAGCCCCACCCTGTGTGCCCAAAAGAGCAGCAAAAGGATTGGCTCCTAAGCCACCTCCTCTGTTTTCCCCAGCCATGGTTGTGGCATTGAGAAACGGCTCTTGAACATTTTCGTACATACGCCTCAGCATGTTGAATCCCTCAGGGGAAGATTCAATATTACTCATTGCCCTGTCCGTATTACGCATCATTTCACGCATGATTTCAGGGTTCCGTGCAGCCTCCATAGTCTGACGGAGTGTAGCAGGATCATTAAGTATGTGAGCAAGCTCAGGGTTGCGGTCCATGATCTCACGCATCTGAGGATTGTTCATAATCAAATTGCGTATGATCTCCGGATTATTCATGATATTCTGAATAACAGGCATATTCAATATATCCCGCATCATGTTGGGATTTTGAGTGAATTGTTGCTGCATTTCTTCAAGGTTAGAAAGACCAGATCCTAAGAAATTCAACCCAAGTCCCTGAGGCAATGAAGCTCCCAAGCCAGCTCCACCAACTGTTGGACCCTCGTTAGGACCAGCGTCTCTTGGGACACTAGGGTCACCGTTCGCAGGCACAGCAGTTGTTGCCGGTGTTGTGTTTGCAGCAGCAGGAGCTCCAAAACCACGAACCATGTGGATTGTGTGATCTGCCTCCAGACCTATGTAAACCACCAACAGATAAGTAAAGATGATATAAACGTGAACGTGAACCTACAAATAAAAATGGCGATAATATCAAAAATGAAACTAGACTATCAGCGGAAAGAGGGTGGAAACAACGATAACGATTAACAGACAGTTAGAATGAGAGAAAATGCATGATGACGATTGTGATGTTCATAAAGCCAGAGCACCATACGGAAGTTGAAGAAACATGTAAATGAATCGACATGAAAAGGAACCCAAAGGAAAGCAAGTTTCTTGATAGTATCAAAGGCCTCTAGCATTATTCGAAGTTATTGAGAGCCTTAAGAATGCAAGTGTCTCAATTTCTCAACAGGGATTTCAAATCTACAGAGCAGTGAAGAAATATTTCTTAACACAAAAGTAGATGAAACTTTAAAGTGAACTTATAGTATATGCACGATCTGAGCAACTATATTTCCCATAGTCGGATAAATACTTCAAATGTCCAAACTAAACACGAATGCTTGAAAAAAAAAACACGATATTCAGAGCAAATTCCTACATGGGCAAAAAGTATGAGTACCGAAATTTTTGGGTAAAATTCTAATTTCCTATTACTAGAAAATACACCCCCCCGCTTTGAATATAATAATCAACTAATCATAATATTCAGAGAAATTTTACCCAAATGTCTAGCATTCAAATTTTACTCTGAAAATATAAAATCCAGTCTTTTATCCACAAATCAATTGCCTAAGAGTCATAGATAAATTTGTTTAATTCAATCCACATACCATAGTTCAATTAAATCCACGTACCATAACTTCGCAGAGACTGATCATCCTTCAAGATCCGGCCTTTATAGATCAATCGCTGCTGTTCCGCGGGTATATCACACTGCTGTGCTAAAACTGACTTGAAAGATCCGACGTTAGATTCTAAACTTGCCTTAACCGAAAATTTTGAGCCATTAGAGCACCGGATGTTGATTGTGACCCCATCGCCGGCTCCAACCTCCTCTGCAGCAGTTTCGATATTAGTGTTGTCGTTTTCGGCACCGTTGTTTGCTGTAACACTCGCGTCTCCGCCTCCCATATTTCAATCAAATTCCCTCCACGCAACCAAATATCCAGAAGAAGAAGAAAGAAAAAAAAAAAGCTTCAATCCCAGGACAATTAAAAACCCTAATACCACAAAACAAAACAAACAAACAAACAAAATTAAGAGAATGGCAATAAAAGTTCACAACCTGGGGGTTCGATTAACGATTGAAAGGGGGATGGTATCAGACTCAGAGTAATTGGGGGAGGGCAAATGCGCGTACTTCTATTGAAATACAGACAGGGTTGTGGAAAATTTGGGATTCTACAATATTAGTATTAGTATTCCTTCAATATATATATATATATATATATGTATTTTCAACCTAACTCTCAAAAAAAAAAAAAAAAATATATATATATATATATATATATGTATTTTCAACCCTTATTAAATAAGATCTCAAACTCTTTATATGAAATATAATTAAAGTATTTTAAAACAAATAATATTGTTTATAACATATTAATATAATAAAAGAATGTGTAATATATATATATACAATATCATTATATATATATATGACATATATATATATATATATATAAAGAAACCATAATCAACTGAAGGAATCATGTTTGCCTTTAATTCGACGAAAACTAAGGGGACAAAAATATAAATTGTCTATAGAATTTAGATGTTTTTCAGCTCAAGTAAAATACAGATACCCAATAGTCTTTGAGTAAGAATTCACGTTATATTCTTTAATTTAATTAATTTAAAATAATTATAACCATTTATATATATATATATATATAGTAATCATATATAATTCTAAGAATATTCTTTTTGAAATAAAATTATAATGTGACATATTCCATAATGAAATATTATTTAAAATACTAGTAAAAATAAAATATGCATAATTTTAATTAATTCTAAAAATTAATAACACTATCTCCTTTTAAAAAAGTAAAAAAAAAAAAAAAAAATTTATAAAAATACAAAAAATATTTTTTTAAAAGATTCTTTTGCAATGATTATGATTTTTTTTTTTTTTTAATTATAAATATTGACTTAACATGAATTGTTGAGAAAATAAGTATATTTAGTTCTTAGTCTATTATCATTTGATATAATTTTGACCATATATTTTCTTATTATTATTTTTTTATTCTTTTAAATAAAGTTTTAAAATTATAAAATTAGTCTTTCTAATTTCTATCTTCTTTTTTTCATTAAATATGTCAAAATTTTTTTGTCATTGAGTTAGTAAATACACATTAAGGACCAAATTCACAATTTTAAAATTTGTTAAGGACCTAAAAGATTAATAAAAATATAAAGATCAATTTCACTAAATGACAATAGATTAGGGACTAAGAATGTCAATTTATAAAAGTTGTTAATTTTTCGACTTAATTAAATTAATAAGTGTTTTAAATGATATACTAACGAATTTTTTGTTATTAAAAATAATAATAATAATTTAAGATAAGTGTTTTATTAATTTTAAATTTTTAAACAATGTGATTTAGATATTAAATTTTATATATTTTTTAGATAGTTGAATTTTAAAATAATTTAAGTAATTTTAATTTTTCTTATGCGAATTCAAATATTAATTAAAATGTTTGATAATTTTTCTTTAGAAAAAATGATAATTAATTTAGATAATTATCAGTAAAGTACAATTCAATTGATAATAGTCTCACTTAAGATATGAGAGTTCTTGAGTTCAAGAAATTTTAGAGATTAAAATGCCTTATTTTTTTTAAAAAAAAAATATAGATAATTAGTTGTTTAGACATTTTTATTTAAATTTTAGTTTAAAATTTTTATATTTAAATATTTAAAAATTACTTTGTAAATAAATGTATAATAATAATAATAATAGTCAAATTTGAAACAGACTATAATTTTGAATTAATGAAATAAAATAAATAATTTAATAGTTTTTTTTTTTGAAAAATAAATTAAAATTTTAATTTTATAGCTGACCTTTTTCCTATCTAATGATTTTTCCTGTTTTCTTTTCAAAAAAAAAAAAAAAAAAAAATTTATATGCTATTTAAATTAATTAAACATAAACTATTAATCAATTAAATTAATTGACTTTGTCATAGTTTCTTTTATAAATAAAAATCTAACTTGAGGGAATAATTGATCATTAAGAAGACAAACACTGATGAATTCCATCCTCTAGAATTTATTTTAAAATCAAGCTTAGAATCCTCTAAATTAATTAATTACTATGTGACAAACAATATATCAAAAAAAATTAAATTATTAAATTAATAAATGCATTTATATATTATTAATAAAATACAACTTTTGAGAAAAAAGGTTTAGTAATTGGTAATTTTGAAATTTTTTATACTTTTATCCAATAACTATTTTATATTCTTGAATTAGATCTCATATTTTTATTGTTATGGTATCCCATAATTATTTATAATTATGTTACTTGGTCATTTTAGTCAATTTCTTCAAGTAATTCAACTATTTTGGTCATATATTCATCATATAATCATGTACATAATTTCAAGAGTAATTATATTCAAAATGCGTTCAAAATATTATTTACATAATGAACACATGACCAAAATGACTAAATTATTTACAAAGAATTAGACGAAATGACAAATTTATAAAATTATAAATAGTTACAGGATTCAATACCATAAAAATAAAAATATATAATCTAGTTGGGGAATATAAAATAGTATGGGATAAAAAGTATAAAATTTCCTTCTAAAGTTTTGTATCTTGTTCTTATTGATTTTTTATAACAACAACTTTATAACTCGAATTCATGATATTTAAATCATAAGTCATAAATAAAACTGTTTAGTATTGAGTTGCATTAATTTTTTCCCTTTTTTTCTTTTGTTATAGTTAAATTCATGAGGTCGCGGGTTTAAAATCACACTAACATATGGAGCTATTTAAAAATTTAGGATCAAAACTTACCTCCTCTAAGAAATCTACTCGGTTCAAGGGAGAATTAGTTTGAATGTGGACATGACTTAAATGTGTTGTCCATAGTTGAGATTCATTCAAAACACTTCATACAATAATAAAAAAAATTGAGAACAAGGTAGTAGCCCAATGGTGTGGCTCCCCTTACTTAGGTGCTTTCACCTGGCTTGTCAAGTGGAGGACCTGAGTTCAATTCTCACCAGGGATGGCCTTATACTAAATTTTAGCCATGTGCTATAGTTTTGGGGGTATGACTCATAGATCCTCCCGAATTAGTTGATAAGGATACGAGGTTGCCAAAAAAAAAAAAAATTCATGAAGATGGACCCTAAAGGAGGAGAGTGATGAAGGTGGAAATGGTGAGTGCGATAATTGAATTATTTCAACGGGATGTTGAAAGAGAAGTTTCTTTCTCTTTTGACAAAAGGAAATTAAAAGTAGAGCTGTAAATGAGCCGAGTCGAACCGAACATTGAATGTTGGGTTCGGTTCGTTTAATTTTCGAGCAAGCTCGTTTAATATTTCGAGTATAAAATTTTGTTCGAGTTCGTTCGATTATTTGTTCGTATAGTTCGAAAATTGTTCGAGTTCTCGTTTAACTTGTTTTAAACCGTTTTCCAATTTACGATAATTCATGTAGCAGCCGAGAATTGAACCCGTGTCTTCACGGGTGGTAAGGTAAGATTCTACCACACAGGTGGTAAGGTAAGATTCTACCACAAGACCACTGGTGCTTGATGTTTAGGAAGTAACAATTCTTTAGTTTTAATCTTTATTTATTTTTTTTTTTCTTTCTTTGCGTTTTTCCTATAATTATTATTAGATTTTTTGAAAAATTATTTTAATTTCAAGACTTTACTAAATCTAAAACTGATGTGTTGATACGTAAAGAGTTAACACAATCTTGTTTCTTTAAAATGAGATATTTATGCATGATTTTATCTTAGATTCATAAATAATCCCCCATATATTTCATAAATAAATTTCATTATTATTTTTCAAAAAAAAATTAAAATTTCTATTTCTAATTTAATATATATATATATATATATATTGGTTATGATTTTAATAAAGTATAATGTTTAAACATATTACATAAGGTGAAAGTTTATTTGAAATAGCAGAAAAAAGTTAAAGATAATAATACAACACGTAATATAATTTTATCAACATACTTATGATATAATAAATCTTGAATTCGAGTCTATATTGAAAAATATACAAACTCATAACTTATTAAATCGTAAACTTAACGGCCATTAACTAAATTATATCATATTCTCAAAAGGACTTGTGTTCTAACATTTAGATAAAAAATATAATATCAATTAGAGAAA
>JAXGGT010000002.1:4083798-4101002 GCA_035583425.1 Marsdenia floribunda
GGTGAGAGTGAATTTTAGAAATGTTTTGGAAAATAGACTGTAAATTTTTGGGGGAAATGGTTTAATGGTTTAATGGGTAATTAGGGTACCCCTCATCTTTCCTTTTTTTTTTTTTTAAATATCATTTGACTAACGGTTGACCGTTAGTAATTAGATGGAAGGACCTACTATACACCATTTATTAAGTTAAGGGATTTAAGTTTCAAAAAAAATCATTAGGGACCTAAGTTGCACGAACTATAAAGTTAAGGGATGAATGTTACCAATTTGCCTTATTTTTATTAGCGACAGTATGTAAACGCATATTGAAGTTGCGTTCAGATATCAGCTACTGCACTCAACAAGTCCGCCCGGTAGATCGCAGGGTGATGAAGAGCCCGCGAGCCGAGACTCCGAACCCAAATTAAATTTATCAATAAGTCGTCCTGGCGACTCCACAGCGCCTTTCTCTCTGTTGATTCACCACCGCCACCCCTTTCAATGGGTTGCCAGCGCCACCTAGGCCAAGTATATAGGCTGTAGCCTTCTCATGGCGATATTTTCACTATCCACCACTGCCAGAACCAATTCTTTGTTCTCTCGCCTTAAAACCTTTCTTAACTTAACGGTATTCTCACCTGGGCACTGTTCAGAAAAAGAAACTAACGTTTTTATTCTGTTCTTGAATGAACTTTTTTTTTCAAGTTTCATTAGCTTCCGGTGTTCTCTTTGGAAAATTTTGTCAAACACTTTTGGCTCTAACAAGTTTTGCTTTACGGGTTGTTTTTTATTTATTTACTTATTTTTGTTTCAGAAATTAAGCCATTCTCTTGGTGAAGTTGGACGCCAAGGGCAGTGGAATCCTGACATGGATTCTGGTTCGGCTTTTGAAACAGGTACGATTGTACTACAAAGCTGCTGAATGCTAAATTTCAACTACATTTTGGTTTCCTCTTCTACTCGTTTTATACTTATGTTTGATATGTTAATTGTCATGCTTAGTCATTGAAAATTACCAATGAAATTTGCATCTAATACTTTGAGCAATCGAGAATATCCTTATATATCTACTACTACTACTATTGAAAATTTGTATCTTTTTTATTGCCTTCCCCCTCCAAAAGGTTGTTCCTTCATTTAGCTCTTCGCTATTGTGCCTGATGTTTTCGTTCTTGTATGTTTGATGTGTATAAAATTATAAGTGCTGTACTTACTGTTTTTGAAGTTGAAATTTCATCTTGCGAATATGGTGGCGTAGGCCAATTTGAGATTTCAAAATGGAAGAGGCTGGATTCAAGGGAAATGGGGATAACCCGGTCGATGATACCAGTCCCTCCGTGGATTGTGCTAAAAGTTCTTCAAACTGCAGGTGACTAAGTATTTCTTGCAAAACTACCTTTAGCTGCTATAGGTGGTATCTGCCACCACTTAAATCCAGAGTATACTGAGTTCTTTTAACATATAGTCTTGCTGTCCAAATTGTTAAGAGATGAACATCCCATCCCGTGAAATAAACACGTTCTCTGTCTAATAGCCCGTGTATGTCCCACTACTGACTATATTAAAGATTATAGTCAAAACTCTTTTACTTTTGTGTGAAGTCAAAATGCAACAAAGGGATTGTTTGTGGGAAACCTAGGGAAGGACTGGCTTAATCTCCAACCTGGAACATCTAGTGTTATTTATTCAAGTGTTATTTTAGTCACCTTACAACACTATTCTCAGCCCACTACCAAGGGATCAATCAATCATCTCTTTCATACTACTTGATCTAGAAACATCGGCAAGAAGACTCTCTTAGTTACCATTTTTTTTTTTTTTTTTTTTTTCCTTCCTACAGAAAGAAATTGCCTAACTATCTGGCTATCAGAAGTTCACATACTGCAATGAATCTTGTTCTAGGGTTTGAAGCTTACTTGGTTGGTGGATGTGTGAGAGATTTACTCCTCAATAGAGTACCAAAAGATTTTGATGTGATCACAACTGCTGATCTTACTCAGGTTGCTTTGTCTTCTGCATTTGATATTCATGTGACTATGGTTGTCCCACAATCCGAGTTTCATTAAAATAAATATTGTCCTTGTTGCAGATCAAGAAGAAATTTCATCGTTCTGTGATTGTTGGAAGGCGATTCCCCATTTGTAAAGTACATGTAAAAGGCGCTGTTGTGGAGGTAGGTTTGAATTGACACCATTTGAGCAGTTCCAGAGATGGCTGAACTGAAATTAGTATAGTCAGTTTACAACCATTCATTAACTCGTTTGAGAATTATATAGGATCTTATCTTTGTAGAGGATAAGAAGTGAAGTAAATCCACTTACATTTTCAGGTGTCAAGCTTTGCGACAGTAGCAAAAACTGACAAGGAAAAAGAAGAATTTTCTCTTCCTTCAACGCCTAAAGGACTTGACCGTAGAGATATTGCTCGCTGGAGAAATTGCATGCATCGAGACTTTACAGTTAATAGGTTCTGACTTACTCCAAAAGTTGTTCAAACTGAAAATTGATCTGTTTGAACCATTTATTTTATCATGTTTTAAAACTTCCTGCTACTGTCCCTTAGTTATACACTCTTCCCATCTTAGGTAGCTTTTTGTACAGGAATTCTGTGTTGTACCTAAAGAAACAAAATGCAAGTGAGATGAATCATGTTATAGCATGGATAAAACGTGATATGTAATCTACAAGTACACACATGGTATGATAGAGAGAAAGGGATGGATAATATTTCTTTAAGATAATGAAGCACTTCGATGTTCTGCATGTAGTTCTTCAGATAAATGCTTTTGTTTAAAAAAAAAAATATATATATATATATTTTTAGACTTATTAAATAAAGCAAAATCTAACAGATAGATTTGATTAAATAATTAAGCAAATTAATTAAAAAAAAAAAAAGCATGGATGTGGATTCTATCCCACTTTTCATGTCCTTAACAAGGTTGTCGTGAAGAAGGGGGATTTAAGTGGAGAATTTCTCCTCTACTGCAATTCTAGGCTTCTCTTCTCCTCCAAATCTCATCTTTCAAATTAGTTAGTGATCTTTCATGTGTTCATTTAGCTTTCTTTGAAGCTTTGGAAGTACAGCAGCAAAGAGAGAATCCTATGTCAGAAGCAGCCTGGGCAAGGCCATAATGAATGAGTGATAAAAGAATACATATTACAGACTACAAGAAAATGAGAGGATCAAAAATAGGAACAAGATGACATGAACTTATGAATTTGAAGAGGTTCTGCTGCATTGGTTTTTTGGATGACAAGTCTTCCAGTTTCCAAATTTTAGTGTATCCTTTGATAACACAAATTTAAATAGTTGAAAGCCTTGTGAGAACATGCATGAAAGGTTTTTTTTTTTCTTTTAACTACAATTTGATGATCATGAGTAGGAATTATTTCTAACTTAGAATCTAATGCAAATTCTGGTTGGTGGAATTGTTCAAGAAAAGTGGACTGCATGAAACAATTATGAATGATAAATGACGAAATTTGGTGATTTTTATCAGTATTATATACATTTATTCTGATGCATTTGTGCTGGGGATTATAAGTATGAGTGGCTTGATTAGTGGAGAAGGTAAAGAGGTTTGCAGTCCATGTGAGTGGTAATTTAGATTCTGAACACTGTTTCTTTTAATACAACTACTGTTATTCCTGATATACAAATTCTGTGAAATGGGAAAAAAAATTCTGGAAGCAGAGCTGATGAATTATATTCTTCCAGAGTCTAATTTTTTAAAACTGCACTGAGCTTGTTTGGTTTAGCTGGCTCAACTTAAGAACATGTCTGAAATTGTTTCTGCAGCTTGTTCTTCGATCCTTTCGTCAATAAAATATACGATTATGCAAATGCGATGTTGGATATAAGGTCTTCCAAGGTTTGTTTTTTGTTCACAAATTTCCTGCATATTTAATTTGAGAGGTAAACTATGTTTCAGTTTGTCTACAAATGAATTTTTGACTCCGTTTGTGTCATATATCTCAGCTAAGGACTCTGGTACCAGCTGAAGTTTCATTTGAAGAAGACTGTGGTAGGTGCATCATTTTCTAAAATGAAGAGCTAGTACCATATTATCATCTAAACCTGGTGGTAAGATTTTCCTTATGTTTCTTCAATCAGCTAGGATTCTGCGTGGTCTGAGACTAGCAGCACGGCTTAACTTCTCTTTTTCAAAAGAGGCTGATAGTGCTATTCGTAAACACTCATTGTCCATCTTGAGCTTGGCTAAGGTAACTTGTAGAAATCTTGGCCTTGCACCAATTTATTTGTTGTGGTTCAAGGCCATCACAACTTGATTTTCCTTCTTTTGAGGAGTAACAAGATCTATACTCCTTTTTGGTTAGTGTGGGTTACGAGAAGTGTACAGTGTTACTTGATCCTACACCTCTTTGACAGATTTAATTTCTTCTTTTCTCATTTGAAAAATTAAAGATTTCTTATCAAGTGGGTTCTAAAGAAAAGAAATTCTCTCTACTGTATTTTTCCCATTCTGGTATCCTTGAACATGTTCATGTACAATTTTCTGCTGAAATAAACTATTTGTTTTTCTAGTCTAGAATTCTGATGGAAGTGGATTATATGCTATCTTTTGGGGCTGCCGAGGCTTCTATCTATTTACTTCAGCGATACCACTTGCTAGAGATTTTGCTACCTGTTCAAGTAAGGTCTTTTTGCTCTGCTGTGATTTACTTTCTAACCATGATATTAGCTCCATGTAGAAATTTTTGCTTATTTGTGAGAAAAATTCTTGGTTTACAGGCTGCACACCTTGCTCAACATGACCATAGACGATCTGGGCAGAGTCCCGTGATGCTGTTGGTGAGCTTCCGTATGAGCTCTTTGTAAAATGTTCACATTTAAAAGAAAGAGAAGAAAAAAAAATGGGAATTCTTCTTTTCTGATTATATATGCATGTATTTAATCTTTTGATTACTGATTTTTTCCAGAAACTATTATCAAATTTGGATCGATTGGTTAGTTGTGAACGACCTTCACATGGCTGCTTATGGTGAGTTAAGTTTATTTTTCAAGTTGAGTAGCTCAATATATAGCTGCTGATACTGTCTTTTTTCCTATTCCTACATGTCTATTCTGCCTTTCTTATGAAAATGTTTTGTGGTCTAAGAATTATTCTCCTGGTTTAGAGGATCATGAAGTATTTATTTATTATTTTTATTTCTTATCTTCTGGTTAGTGTTCTTCAAGTTTCTGTCTGACTGATTTGAATTGTATAACACTATAACTATCATATCCTGCAGTCCGAGTCACCAGTTTGATGTGTTGCAATGATGATATTTCCTTTAGGCTGTGTTACTTCATATTGGCATATTTTCTATAGTCTTGTTGTGCTAAATGTTGGTAAGGCAAGTAGATAGTTTATGTGCATGAGATGCCTGACACATGGAGACTTTACAGGTACTCATTATTTACTTTTGTTCTTGATTTCATGTTTTCAGATGATCTTTTAGATCTCTTTGGAAGGCTGCCTCTTGTGCTACCTTTTTATTCATCAGCCTCTTTTGCGACTTACCTAATTTGTTTTGGAATAAGGGATTCCTGTTTTCCAAAGGGTTGTGAACCTTCTTTTACATTGTTACATATTCCTGCTATATTTTCTTTCCATATATCTTAATTGGATAATATATTTGAAAAGATGTTGTGCAAAACTAGTACTTTTATTCTCTCTCCTTACATATGCCATCAACTGTAGTGCTGAAAGTTTCAGGTTTGAAGTTAAATTGAGTTGAGGTCTCTTGGTGTGACATTCTCAGATGCATTTGTGGTTTACAATGTTGGTAACTTCTGCATGTAGCCTTAACTGATAGTGGTAGAAGAATGCGTGTTCAACTCATATTGTACTACTATTTCCTCCATCCAGAGATGAGTCTTTTTATAGAGAATAGAGAATAAATCAGTTATTGTCAAATTATGTGCTAAATTTGTGTCAAGTCAAAAGGACATTCATTTCCCAATAGAGGGTTGAAATGATTTTTCCTGCTAAATCGTTTATTTTCTTACGAAATTTCTCCTTTGATCTACCTTCTATGTTTGTGTGTCTGGTCCTCTTGCTCCACCCTCCTCTTCTTGGCCTGGAAAAAGATGTGTCTTTCCATTGTCAAATTGCATGTGATCTCGACTAGGGAAAATTTTCTGAAGCTCTGTATATTTCATTCTTCCTTCTTCCAAAATTGAATATCCTCATTCTATTATGGGATGTTGGAAACTAAATGGCTTACTTTTCTAAAATAAACAGAAATTCCACCTAAATCACTAGAACATGCTCCAACACTCACCACAAAAATATACAAGGACATTGTTAGCAACTTACTTATGGGAAAAGATACTCTTTATTCTTGTACTGTGCTAAAAATGGTCATTCAATTTTCAGTGGGAGGGAGTACAAGTTACTTGGGTATAGATAACCGGAACGATCACCTTATCCAGGCATTTTGATTGAGACAACTCATTCATGCTAATTTTGTTGTGCTGAAACTCCCAGGCATTCTCTTTTCTACAACAATGTATAAAACTTCTGAGTGGCCTTGCTTATTGTGTATATGTATGCGTGTTTATGTCAAGGAGCTGATTCTGAATACGTTCTTGTCTCACAACGTGCATTTGATAGGGTTGCTATACTCACATTTCACGTGGCATTGATTAATAATCCCCAACAAGCTCTTGTGGTTCTCACATTTGCATCACTGCTTTACCACGGAAGTTGGGACGAAGGTGTCAGATTTGCTAGACAACATGCTGAAGCAGCATGTATATATGTACCAGAAACTTCTGATTGTTCTGGCCCAATTTCAGATGATGAGCTTGGCGAAAGAATTACCCAGTTTGCAAAACATGTTAAAGACACTGTTAATGTTTTTACTGAAACAGCCAGGCTTCAGGAAACAATGGTGAAATTCCCGGGATTCCCGTGTTCTGACTTGGTAAGATTTTGATCGCTTTGCAATTCAAAATAATGATTTTCAAGGACACAAAAATCACTTGTATGATCAAGATATTGAAAGGAAAAGAAAATGTAGAGCGATACTCTAATTGATGCTTCCTTTACTTCCTTTTGTGCAAACAACATTTGCATGCTTCTGTGAATTGTTATAGTGATAATTTCTTATTCCCATGTTTTATCTAGAATTGGTTCAGCATCTGATATGGGTGAAACTATTTGATTGTTCAGGTATTTGTTTCCAAGAAAATGGGAGGCGATGTTAAGGATATCTTTAATATTCTAACTGGAGACGTCACAACTCTGGATATGAACAGGCAGAGTTTGGAGATTAATTATGACTTGCTTTTAAATGGAAAACATTGTGAGTTGAGGTTTGTTCTCGGAAAAATCATCTTAAATACGCTAGGTTGTGGAATTGCCTCAGAGGAGGAGCATAGCAAAGAGGAGAAAGATCACTTGAATGTACCTGATTCTCACAAGAAAAGAGAGGTGTTTCTGGAAACTTTACCTACAGATTTGGGAAAATGTCATTCTACGGGTAAGAAAGGAAATAAACGCCGTGCATTGTCAACTAGTAGTGAACAAAAGCAAGAAGTTGCTAAGAAGCAAAAAGTGATGGTGAGCAATAACTACCTTTCAGAAGGAACGACCAATAATCACGAGGTGGCCACTGATAAGTGGCCTAAGGATGTGCCAATAGAAGAGCAAGATTTCTTGAAAGACGATTACTGCTTACGGACAGCTAAGAAGCATCGAGCAATGCTGGCCGAAGGCATTGACACAGCGTTCCAGAATTATTCAAGTAAGATGCAGGAAAGGCGCAAGACTTATGAATTGAGGATAAAAAAGTCAGTGCTGAAAACAGCGAAGTATAAAATGACACAACCTGGGCATAACCATCAAGAAAACAAGGATATTACTGGTATATGTCATTTGAAGTGTTTAAAGATGCTAAACGGCGAGGATATCAGCAAGCAACGGAACTCTAGAGATAAGTATCTTCAACAACAGGATTCACGCGAGCAATCAGGATCAGGGGGGATTAAAGCTGATAAAAGAACTACTCAATCTCAAACCAAAGAAGCTCTCAAGAAGGATGTGAATGGTAAGCAAGCAAGAATTGAGCATAAAAGAAGCCATGAAATACTTTCCAGCCTTTTCAGGTAATACCCATTGTTAGTTTGGAAAAATAGGTTCCAGTTTTTTCTTTAGGAGAATGAATGAATGGATGAATATTAGCAGAAATTCTGGTAGGGAAAGGATAGATCTCATCTTGAATTATTTACCTATATCCTAAAAAATATTTATACCTCTTCCTTGGAAATATATGGGAGCAGAAATTCAGGGCCTTCTTTCATGTTATTGGGTTGCCATATTTTCTTTGACACATGAAATAAAAAAAAAAAAAATGAAAGAAATTGCTGTTACCAAAGTTGTGTTATTTGTATCATCATCATCATCACCATCACCATCATAGAGTAATGGAGAAAGGAGGACCGCGTTATGCATACTTTTTATTTTATAAGTTGATACAAAATTCGAATTCATGGAGGATGTAAGTAAATAATGGATCATATACATTTCTCTATAGCAATGATAGAAAAGAAAGATCTGACAGCATTTAATTATTCCAGTTGGATGAAAAATATACTGCTGGAAATAAATGCTCTGTCCCTGTACTTGTTTTTTTTTTTTTGGGAAAATTGGTTAGTTTAATACTTTAAGTATTTTCATTAATTAACATAATTCCATAATTTTGTTTTAACCTGTTAAATCATACATCTTTTTACAAGTAGTTTATCAAGTCCTTCAGGCTAAAAACTTTAATTTTTTGGCTAAAATTTATCACGTGTCGGATACGTAATGATTTTTTAAGGGCAAAATTGTCTTTTTGATTATTATAAAGTTGTAAATTTAGACTAATTGTAAAATCGTCCTCAATTAGTCTAAGTTCACAGTTTTATAATACCAAAATGATGATTTTGCCCTTAAAAAATCATTACGTGCCCGATACGTGATGAATTTTGGCTGAAAAATTCAAGTTTTTGGTCAGGAATGATTTAATAGACTGCTTGTAAAAAAATGTAGGACTTAATAGATTAAAAAAAAAAATTATGAATTAATGTTAATTAATGAAAATAGTTAGAGGACTAAACCGACCAATTTTCCTTTTTTTTTTTTTCTCCTATTGTCACTTGGACTAATGGATTGTGAGTAAATTTAGTGTTGCTTTTGGTGAGAGAGGGAGGGAGAGAGAGAAAAGCACAGCCATAATTATATCTGTTTAAAGAAGTAATTTTAGTAGTGTTTTGGTAACTTATTTTTAATGTTAACATTTAAACTTATCCAACTTTACCCAAAAATTAAAAAAAAAAAAAAAAAAGGAAAAAAAGGAAAAAGAAAAAGAAAATCATTCCATACTTTTATTATAACCACTAAAGCAAAAAATGGTAATGTGTCTGTGTCACTTCATCTCCCTTTTAGTGCTGAAATCAAGATAAATACATATTGATTATTATTAAATTAATAAATATTTATTCATTAAAATACAATTAATTTTTCTTCTTTTTCTTAAAAAAAATATATATACACTAAAATAGGTACTCTTAATATATATATATATTGAAAATTTAAAATATTTTTACTTTTGCCGTGTTTCGAACTCATGATCTCTGAAATCATAAGTAAGAATATTACTAATTGAGCTACGACTACTCTTAATATATATATATATTATATTATACATATCAAGATTTTGTGTTACATTTGAATTGTTGCTGCTATAAATTATACAAAAAAAAAAAAAAAAAAAAAAAAAAAAAGAAAGGGTGTCGAAGTCAACCGGCTCAAAATGTAAAAGGAAAGGGGAGCCAATCAATTTGCTGAGAAAGCCCACATAAAACTAAAGTGGAGAAGAGCGCCTCCATCTTCGCCTTCCCCCAACCCTACTTTCTTTCTTTTTTTTTTTTGTCTTTTATGTCTATGTAAATGTGTGTGTGTGTGTGTGTTAGAGCCACCTAAAAGTGCAAATCCCAAACACATTTAGGTCTATTTGATAACCATTCAAAATGCAATATATATTTTTTTTTAAAAAAAAATTTAATTCTTAATAATATTTGAATAATATTTTATTTTAAAAATAATAAGTATAATATGTCTATAATAATAATAATAATTTTAATTAAAATAAGGAATATGATATAATTTCACATTTGAAAATTGATAAATAATAATAAATTCTTTTTCATATAAATTTCTTTTTCTTTTTTTTTTTGAAAAGTATTTTTGCTTCTATCGTGTCTCGAGCTCATAATTTCATAATAAGTAAGACTATACTACCAACTGAGTTACTCCTTTTTGACATTTATTTTTCTTTTAAACATTGTCTAAATAAAAATATTAAATTAAAAAAATTATCAATTTTCTTTTCCAAAAAAAAAAAAAAAAAACTTAGTTCAAATACATTTTTTTTAAATTAATTATTCTCATTAATTAATGTGGAAAGAATTATAGAAAAAATATGCAAAATTATAACACATTGTTTGAAATACAACAAAAGATCATCTCAAGGATGAATGAATCCAACTTAACACTTCTTTTCAAATTATAAACTATAGTCAAGTCCTAGGAGACTTGTCCACCTTGTTTTAATCCAAATTAACTTTAAGCAAATTATTAAAAGTAAAAATAGATTTAATGAATAAGATATGCTTTTTTTTTTTTTTTTTTTTTGGTAATATTATTAAAGTATTTACTAAATTAGTTGCATTTATTGTATTTTTGATTAAGATAAAAATCTAAGGGATAATTGAAGAAGAATAGGGTAGAAAAATGTGCTACAAATGTTGTTGGTGATAAAAAAAGGAAGCTTTGGAGGGTTCTTTATTTATTCTTGGAATACTAATAATAATATAATGAATATGAATTTGAAAGCTACATTTCACATGCCAAATGACACATGCCAACATAGATGACCGTTGTAGCGGACTGTAAAGTCATTCCTAAGCAATAATCCAACGGCCTAATTTCACTAGCCGTTACATTTAAAAGAAAGAAAGAAAGAAAGAAAAAAAAAAAAAAAAAAACAAGAAAAAAAAAAAAAAAAAAAAACCCCCCCCCGTAGGGCCCCCCCCCCCCCCCCCTCTACTGTATGATTCACTCGCTAAGACAAATACCCACTAGTATTTTTCCATTCCCTTCCCTTCCCTTCTTCATTACATTCTATTTTTGTCCAGAAACGACTGTCCGAAGCTGCGACCAACTCTTCTATCTTGTGCTACATATTCATTCCTCTTCTTTTGGGTCTCTAGAGCTCTGTAAATGCTCCCAGTTTATGTTCTGGGATTGTTTACATTGTGGGTCTATTAAAGAAGAGAGCTTTCTTTTCTTGATTTTTCTGCTCCGTGTTGGTGATTCATTCTTCACGTTTTTCTAGAAAAGAAAATGAACTTCTCTACATCTGATGAGAACAATCCAACAATGGTTAAACCCACAAATTTTCATGGTAAAGGTTTTCAGGAAATGCAGCTCAGATTTTGAAAAGTTGTGGTTTTTTTTTCTTTTTTCTTTTTGAGGTTAATGTCAGCTGCACAGAAGGATTTTTAATTTATTATTATTATTTTTTTTAATCTTTTTTTGGGTAAATAGTGAAAGGTGGAACTGATCTGGGAGGCAGAAAGTTTGGAGTTGAGACCAGACAAACTAGAAGAGCTCTAGGTGTTATTAGTCAGAATGTAGTTGGAGCACAGCAGTATCCTTGTGTTGTGAACAAGAGAGGCTTATCAGAGTAAATCCCAGCTCCATTATTTCAAGATTTTGTTGTGTTCTACACTTTCTTCAAGTTTTTTCTCCTTGTCTAAAAAGTAAAAACTCATGGGAAATTGCACCTTTTTCTATTTCAGAACAAATGGGTTTTGTGAGAAGAATCCTCCTGTTCCAGCTAATAGGCCCATCACAAGGTCAGTAGTGGAAACCCCAACTAGATGTATCAATCTTAACTTAGTTAAAAGCTAAACTGTTCTTCTTGAACTCCAATCTTCTACCTTCCATCTTTGCAAATAGTTAACTTTTTTTTTCTTTCTGAAGAAAACTTGCTGCACAAATTGCAAGCTCACAACAATTATGCCATGAGGTACCACTAGCTCCTTTTGCGCAACAATGTCAAATGAAGATCAATTTATCCTCTTTCCAGAATTTTGAATTCATTTTGTCACATTATCTTCGCACAGGAAACTAAGAAACCAAAACTATCAGAAAATGATTTGAGTGTATGGGAAGATATCCCTTTGACTGATACTGAACCTGTGCCAATGTCTTTGGAACAAACAGAAGAAGCTACATCAGATGAAAAAGACCATATGGTAGTAAATAATGGACTGTGTTTGCTTCTTGCTTTTGTACTATGCATGCTTTGAATTTCTGAACTGATCCGTGAGCTTCTCTGCAGGAGGTTGAGATGGAGGATATATTTGAAGAGCCTGTACTGGACATTGACAGTTGTGATGCAAAAAATCCACTAGCTGTTACAGATTATGTAGAAGATCTCTATTCCTACTATAGAAAAATGGAGGTACTTCTTGAATGTCTTTTAACTGTATTTATTCCCAATCACAAAAATGCATTTCCTAATTTCTGTTTATAAATACGACTTTCAATATCAACTGTTTCTAGGAAATGGGCTAGGACTTTGATTAGATCTGACCCTGCAAAACATTAATTATAGATCTTGAGCTCAAGTTGGCTTAGCCAGCTCCAAGATTAAATCTTTGGTACTTGGCCTTCTTGATTATAATCCCTATATTCAAAATCTAAATCAAGCTAACATTTTTATAGATATGAATCTTACTTGGGTTTGAACTTCAAATAAATTGGACACGGCATTTTGAAAAAAGTCATACACCAAACCCGACTTTGTGTTGGTGAATTTTGAAATCATCAAGAATACTTTTCCCTGGCATGTGGTAGGCCCCCTCTTAAGTATGTTTAATTTAATTGTTTTGTCTCAACCTTAACATCACTTTCACTTTTGGATTATTCTAAACCTTATGTAATTTTAAATTGACAAACAAGTATGTCAAGGTGTTCTGTCAGACATAAGTAAGGTTATCATTCTTGGCAATTTCATTTGACTACAAAAAAACCCTGTTGATCTCATAATCATTTGAATTTTTAAAGAAGATAGAGAGGTAATCTTTACAATACTGAATTCTGCAGTAATTCTTGCAATAATTTCTTTTTTTTTTTTACAGAACTCTAGCTGCATTTCTCCAAATTATATGGGACAACAGTTCGACATCAACGAAAAGATGAGAGCAATACTAATTGACTGGCTTATTGAGGTACAGGAAGTGCTTCTTGTGCAAAAGATGCAAGAAAAAATGAAGTATGATTTAGAATTTCTTGGTTCTGAGACATAGCAACTTATCATTGCTTCCCCTCTATATATAAACAGGTACACTACAAATTTGAGCTCAGACATGAGACATTATTTCTGACTGTAAATCTAATAGACAGATTCCTGGAGAAGCAATCTGTAGTCCGAAAGAAATTGCAACTTGTTGGTTTGGTTGCTATGCTATTAGCATGCAAATATGAGGAAGTTTCTGTTCCTGTTGTAGATGATTTGATTTTCATTTCAGACAAAGCTTATTCAAGGCAAGAAGTTCTTGAGATGGTAATCACTAATTCCACTCATGATCATCAGACTAAATTTTTTCCCCTTTTTTTTCTTTTGTATCTTTTCCCATTTCTGGGCAGAGTTTTTGTTTTTTAAATATCTTTTTTCTACTGAAATATTGCTGCAGGAGAGATTAATCCTCAATACACTACAGTTCAACATGTCAGTTCCCACACCATATGTTTTCATGAGAAGATTTCTCAAGGCTGCTCAATCTGATAGGAAGGTTAGAGTAGATCCTTTGCCACTTGAAATTGTGTAACTGTGATTGATTTTAATCCTTTCTTTTTCCCCCACAAATCAACCCAATATGCATGCCTAATTTTTTGAAATATGACATTGGCACTTGTGACAGCTTGAGCTTTTGTCATCCTTCTTGATTGAGCTTTCACTTGTGGAGTATGAAATGCTCAAATATCCACCATCCTTCTTGGCTGCTGCTGCAATCCACACTGCTCAGTGTACACTCTACGGTGTCGGTCAATGGAACAAGACCTGTGAGTGGCACAGCAACTACTCTGAAGATCAGCTCCTGTGAGTATTATTATTATTATTATTATTAACAAACTTTCCACCATTGGTTCAAATTGTAAATTTGCTTCAATCCCTCATCCCTAATGTGATGATGATGCCCATATTATGCTGCTGCCTTATGCAGGGAATGTTCAAGCTTGATTGCAGGCTTCCACCAAAAGGCAGCAACAGGCAAACTTACTGGTGTTCACAGAAAGTATAGCACATCCAAATTTGGTTATGCAGCAAAATGTGAACCTGCAAACTTTCTTTTAGAAACAAACCCCCCAAACTAAAGTCAGGGCCACATGTATAGAGTTTACTAACTTTATGTGACTTCTGTAATTGGGTGAGTGTGAGGAATGTGGGGAGGGGGGGAGGAGGGGTTAGACTAATAATAATTCTATTAGCAACTTTTACTGTTGCCCTTTGGGGGTGGAGGGGAGGGTTGATTATTTGAATTTTTTTACAGCTTGCAACCATGGTTGTTAAGGGAGAGATATGTGCAGACAACTGTGGTTGTTTTTCACCTTTTTTTTTTTTTTTACTACAATGATGTGTTCAATTTTTGAACATAACTTTTTCTTTTCCATTTGAAAATAAAAATCAAAAGGGTTTACAATACAAAAATTTCTTCACTGTTTCATCAAAGTTCTTTTCTTTGCCATTTGTTCTGATTTTTATTGGTAAATAGAATAGAAGTATTATTATTATTTTTTTAATAAGTATTTTTTTTCCTTTTTAACAACGAATAACTTGCATCAAATATATCAATATGTGTATATATACATATATACATATGTGTATATATATATATATAAAATTTATACTTTAAAAAAAAAAACATTATTTTAAAAGAATTTAATTAATAACTTTCTAAAAGTGAAATTTTAGTTCTAGCATTTCTTAAATAAATATTGAATAATAAAAATTAAGAAAATTAGTTTATTTAGTCTTAATTTTTTATTTTTGATTCCCTTAACTATTTATTAATCTTCCCCTTTGTAAGTTTTTAAATAAATTATTAGATAATTTTTTTTTAATTAAAAATAAATAAAGTTCATAAATTTTCTCACAAATTTTCACCTTTTTTTTTTTTTTTTTTTTTTCATTATGTAGAAACAAAAGTTAGAGTTTATTTATTATCTAATTTTTTGTATTTTATTTATAATTAAAAATTTATAAGTTTATCTTTTTACCCTTTATTTTTGGTAAATTGGTGTATCTAGTCCCCAAATTATTTTCTGTGTGTAAGTTACATCTCTATAAATTTGTTTTATCTTTTTAGATATCTAAACTATTATTTTACTTGCACATTACGTCCTTCCGTCCACAATTGGACGGTCAATGCAAAGTCAATGTTTTTTTTTTTTTTTTTTTAATTTTTAAAATGAGGGGTAAATTGGTATTTCACTTTCTTTTTTTTTTTAAACTTTAATTCTTCAATTTTAGTTTGGGATGTAACTTACACCCGTAAGTTGTTTGGGGACTAAACTTACCAATATGACTCTTTTCTCTTTTAAATTCAAAAAAAAAATGGGAGATGGGTTTTGAACCCCCATCCTCTTAGATGTAAAATAAAATAGTTACCATTAGACCAACAAACACTTTATATGCTCATTGTAAAACATTTAATATTACATAAAAATGTAAACTGCCCCTAAACCCAAAACCTTAAACCTTAATCCCTAGACCCTAAACCCTAATCCCTAGACATTAAACCTTAGACCCCTAAACCTTAAACAGTAAACCCTAAGCCCTAAACCTTAATCTCTAAACACTAAACCCAAACCCTAACCCTAAACCCTAAACCCTAAACTCTAATCCCAAAACACTAAATACTAAACCCTAAACTCTAATCTCTAATTAATACTAAACCTTAAACCCTAAACCTAAACCCGAAACCCTAAACTTTAATCCCTAAACCCTAAACCTTAATCTATAAACCCTAAACCTTGAACCCGAAACCCTAAACCTTAATCCCAAAACACTAAACACTAAACCCTAAACATAAACCCTAATCCCTAATCCCTAATCCCTAAACACTAAAACTTAAAATCTAAACCTAAACCCAAAACCCTAAATCTTAATCCCTAAACACTAAACTTTAAACCCTAAACCCTAAATCTTAATTCCTAAACCCTAAACCTTAATCCCTTTACAATAAACCTTAAACCCTAAACCGTAAACCTTAATCCCTAAACACTAAACCTTAAACACGAAACTCTAAACCTTAATCCTTAATTCCTAAACCTTAGACCCTAAACCTTAGTCCCTAAACACTAAACCCAAAATCCTAATCCCTAAACACTAAACCTTATTCTTGCCAAAACACTAAACACTAAACGCTTAGGGTTTAAGGTTTAGTGTTTAGGGGTTAGGGTTTAGGGGCCAAATCACTATACACTAAACGCTTAGGGTTTAAGGTTTAGTATTTAAGGGTTAAGGTTTAGGGTTAATTTAGGATTTAGTGTTTAGGGATTAAGGTTTAGGGTTTAGGGTTAGGGTTTAGTGTTTAGTGTTTAGGAGTTTAGGGCTTCGGGTTCAAGATTTAGGGTTTAGTGTTTAGGGTTTTAGGGGGAGTTCACGTCATATTACTATATAATATAAAATGTTTTAATATAAATATAAAATTTTCGTTGGTCTAATGGTTGTTATCTTACTTTACATCTAAGATGATGGGGAATCAAATCCTATCTCCCATTTTTTTTTTTTTTTTTTTGAATTAAAAAGAGAAAAAATTCAAATTGGCAAGTTTGGGGTGTTTTTGGATTGAAACTTTTTTTGAGATTGCTTATTTTTTTTCAAAAAGAGTTGAATGGATTGCAAAAAACGAGGAACAAGGTGAGGACATGTTAAGAAGTTGTTTAGTAAGTGGGGAACAAAAATAATATATTTTATTAGTGTAATGATAATATTATTATTTAGGAAGATTGGCAAGTTTAGTCCCAAACATTTGACCTTTTGGTAACTTTGGTCCCAATTTTTTTTTTTTTTTAATATATTTGGTCCTAAACATTACATAATTTGGTATGTTTGGTTCTTATGACCAAAAAGCCCTTTAATATAAATAGTCAATTG
>JAXGGT010000002.1:4101102-4125798 GCA_035583425.1 Marsdenia floribunda
ATATATATATATATATATATATATATTGAAATAGAAATATTGAAAAAAAAATTTTCAAAATTTTTTATAAGAATAGAAAAACATGTTATTGGTATTTTTGAATGAAAAAACAAAATGGAAGTATTTCAAAATAGAAAAAAATTATGAAAATTATTTTTAGAAAGAAATGACCAAATAATATTATTGAAATATAAGAATATATTATATTTATTTTGGAAGAAAAAAAATATTTAAAAATAAATAAACATTATCAAAATAAGAAAAACATGTTTGATTTATAAATAGTCACATTTTTTCTTTTTCTTTTTCTTTTTCTTTTTTTAAAATCACAACTCAAAATGACTACTTTACCCTTTTGGTGATCTGTCAACAAAAATTTTGATCGTTGACTATTTATATTAAAGGGTTTTTTTGCCATAAAAGACCAAATATAAAAAATTATGTAATGTTGAGGACCAAATATATTGAAAAAAATGTTTGGGACTAAACTTGCCAATTGACTATTTATATTAAAAGGCTTTTCTGTCAGAAAGGACCAAACATACCAAATTATGTAATGTTTAGGGCCAAATATATTGAAAAAAAAAAATGTTTGGGACCAAAGTTACCAAAAGGTCAAATGTTTGGAACTAAACTTGTCAATCTTCCTATTATTTAAGTTATATATTTATATGTATATATTGAATATTTATAGTAAGTGAGTGAATTTTTTATTCATTTTTTTTTTTGCCAACTCACCAGACATGAACAGTGTCATGTCAGGTGTTGTCCAAACAAGTACAACTCATTTTTTTTTAGTTTGAGTAAAATTTTGAATAATAATTCCAATCCAAAAACAACCTTAGTTTTTTGAATTAAAAAGAGAAAAAAGTCAAATTGGCAAGTTTAGTCTCCAAACAATTTAGGGGTGCAAGTTACATCCCAAACTAAAATTGAATAATTAAAGTTAAAAAAAAAAAAAGAAGCAAAATACCAATTTTACCCCTCATTTTAAAACTAAAAAAAAATTAACGTTGACTTTGCGTTGGCCGTCTAATTGTGGACGGAAGGATGTAATGTGTAAATAAAATAATAGTTTGGAGATCTAAAAAGATAAAACGGACTTATAGGAACGTAACTTATACATAAAAAATAGTTAAAGGACTAGATACACCAATTTGCCCTCTATTTTTTAATGGAAAAATAAATTTATAAGAAACTTATTTATTATAGCTCTACAAAATAATTAAATGAGAAAATTAATAAATAATTTAGGAATTAAAAAAATCAAAAATTAAAAATTAAAATTATGTACGCCGTAAATAATTGAGGGACTACATCAAAACAAAACAAAAAAAAAAAAAAAAAAAAAAAATCATAATTGATCATAGTTTTGAAACTTTTAACTATTATTTTATATATCACAAAAGGACAAAGAAGAGAGAATACAAGCACCAATGGTCTTTTATTTCTAATATATATATATATCTTAATTAAATTAAAGACTTAAAAATGGCTCACCAACCACAAACGACGTCATTTTACATATTTTCTACTTTACCGGACTTCCTTGGCCTACAAGTATATTTATTATACTAACTCAACTTCACCAACCCCGCAAAACCCAATTTGGCTAATCTTTCTTTTTATATTTATAATATATCATATGTTTGTTTTATTTATTGAATATTGTAAATAATTTTGAACCTTAAAAAATAATAATAATAATAATTTAATTTTTTTGAGATAATAAATAACTAAATATTAAAAAGCCACTACTTTTTAACATTGTAATTTAAAATTAACAAAAGAAGTCATATATATATATAATATTTAATTTTCTTTTAAAATCAATATAAAATTATTATTATTTTTTTTATATAATTTAAGGTTTACTACTATTATTATTGTTGTTAAATTTTAAAATTTTTACACTTTTAACATAACTCAAATTTTTAATTTACTTAATTGACTATTGATTCATTGTAGATTTATTATATATATATATATATATAAAATAAAGCATATTACACGGTTCCAATGTCTTTAATTTTTTATTTTAAGAAACATTAGTTTTTAAATAAAAAGAGAAAGTATAATTTGTTTATAAATGAAAACTCATTCTAATACCGTCAACTTTTGCCAATGGACTGTGAATATTTTTGTTTCTCATATTTGCTTTTATGACTCTTTCTTACTTACGAGCCTCTACTTGGTTTATCAAATAAACAACTTGAGTTCGATTCTTGTTAGGGATAATCGAAAAAAATAAGAAAATTGGTCATTTTAGTCTCCATACTAATTTCGTTTGGACAAAGGGTCTCTATTTTTTATTTTTGGACAAACGAATCCCCATTCTTTTTTCGTTTGGACAAAAGGGTCCCTGTATTTTAATTTTTGGACAAACGAATCATCATTCTTTTTTTGTTTGGACAAACGAATCCTTTTGATCAATTTTATTTGAAAAAAGTTATTAATTTTTATATAATTTATTATTATTCTACAATAATAATTATTTCATTTTATTTTTGATTTTTCCATAATTCCTCTATTTTCTTGTTGTATTTTTGTCCAAAAATTAGTTAAAAGAGACCCCTTTGTCCAAATAAAAAAAAAATAGGGATTCGTTTGTCCAAAAATAAAAATCAGGGACCCCTTTGTCTAAACAAAAAAAGAATGGATATTTGTTTGTTCAAAAATAAAAAATAGAAATATCTTTGTCCAAATAAAATTAGTATAAAGACTAAAATGACCAATTTTCCAAAAGAATACCATGTTACCAAAAAAAAAAAAAAAAAAAAAATACTATAAATAACCAAAACAAGTTCCGAACAAAGTGCACTTTCGCCAACTCTCAGATCTCCTTTTTTGAAGCGCCTCCAAAAGGGGAGTGCAAGAGAACCGCCACCAGCAGCCCTCCACCACCATCATCACCTCTCCATGGCCTTGTCAGCCGCTAACGCTCATTCCCTTTCCGTCAAAGCCCTCAAGCCCACCACTGCGAACAACCAAATGTCTGCCTTTCCATCCAGCCTTGCGCTGCCCACGACAACTGCTCAAAAGTCGTTCTCCATAAGCTGCTCTGCCTCCACCCTTCAGGCTGCCCCGGCTGCCTCCACCTCCTCGGATCGCGTTTTCAACTTCGCTGCTGGACCCGCTACCCTGCCTGAAAATGTCCTCCTTAAGGCCCAAGCTGAGCTCTATAACTGGCGTGGCTCCGGCATGTCCGTTATGGAAATGAGCCACCGTGGTAAGGAATTTCTTTCCATAATTCAGAAGGCGGAGGCAGATCTGCGCGCCCTTCTTAATATTCCGGAAGATTACGCCGTCCTCTTCCTTCAAGGTGGCGCCACCTCCCAATTTGCCGCCATCCCTCTCAACATCTGTCAGCCGGATGACACCGTCGATTACATCGTGACGGGTTCCTGGGGAGACAAGGCCTATAAGGAAGCTGTGAAATACAGCAAAGCTAAGGTCATCTTTAGCGGTAAAGCCGACAAGTATACGAAAATCCCTAGCTTTGATTCGTTGGAACAGAGCCCCGATGCCAAGTACTTGCATATTTGCGCGAATGAAACGATTCACGGGGTTGAGTTTAAGGATTACCCGACTCCCAAAAATCCGAATGCCATTCTCGTCGCTGATATGTCTTCAAATTTCTGCTCCAAGCCCGTAGATGTGTCTAAATTTGGCGTGATCTACGCAGGAGCCCAGAAAAATGTTGGGCCATCAGGTGTTACGATTGTGATCATGAAGAAAGATTTGATCGGGAATGCTCAGCCAATTACTCCGGTTATGTTCGACTACAAGATTCATGCAGAAAACAATTCTCTGTACAATACCCCGCCTTGCTACGGGATTTACATGTGTGGGCTAGTTTTCGAGGATCTGCTGGCGCAGGGTGGATTGGGAGAGGTTGAAAAGAAGAACAAGAAGAAAGCACAGATTTTGTATGATACCATTGATAACAGCAATGGATTCTACAGGTGTCCTGTTGAGAAATCAGTGAGATCGTTGATGAATGTGCCCTTCACCTTGGCTAACTCTGAGCTGGAAGCAGAGTTCATCAAGGAGGCTTCCAAGGAGAAGATGGTGCAGCTCAAGGGGCACAGGTCTGTTGGAGGGATGAGGGCTTCAATATACAATGCAATGCCTTTGGCTGGAGTTGAAAAGTTGGTTGCTTTCATGGAGGATTTCCAGACAAAGCATGGCTAAGGCAAGGCCTGGCCTATTATAATAAACACTGTTTTGGTTCAAATATATTCAGTACAATTTATTAGTATTTTAGTATTGTAGTTTTTTATTTTTTTTCTCCATTTCTGTTCTGTTTGGTTCTTGATCATTTCGAAAATTTTCTCTTATGGGAGAGGTTTTCTTTTCTCTTTCTTTTATCATTTTTGTAGAAGTTCACGGATTCAGTATTATTTGCCTGGCTGAGTGATACCATATACATGCTGTACTTGTTATATTGTATGGAAAATTCAGAAGAAATAAGAATAATACTTGAATCTACTAGTTCTCCTGTTAGTTGTACAAAGCTTATGTTTTTTGTAACCCCGGAAGGAATCTGGGCAATAATCCAGGAAAAAGAATCACATTCACTAAATTATTACATTCAAGCTTTTGCTATCATGCAAATCTAATCCGAGGAACTGGCATCAAATGTCTGGCCTATTCTGTAATGATCATCGGTCAATTATGATAGAATCTATGAAATGAGACCTGGCGATCCAGTTCTGTTATTTTCCAAAATATAGTAACAAAACTCCTAAAAACAGGGGAAATTATAGCAATATAGCTTGCCTGCAAATAAATGAAATAATGCCAGAACTGTACACAAAATCTGTACTTGAATAAGTTCATACACCAAAAAAAAAAGTTGTATCATCGATCTTGGCCGTCGCTTAATGAAATACACTTTTCTATTGTTACAAAAAGAATACAAAACGACTAAAAGCTTCCTTCCTTCACTCTCTATGTGACAACATCCAATTCCTCACCAGGTTGGAAAGAAGTCTAGTCCTTCAGCCATTACTCCGGGGAGTCAAGAAAATGAGAATCTTGAAAACACCGAGAGCCCAGATCCTGAACCATCGGTTGCTGGGGTTGGTGGAGCAGCAAGTGTAGAACGGTAAGCTTGCTGACACTTGTGCACCTGCACATGGGTATGCAAAATCTGTAGCCTTAGCTGGGAAATTTGGCTTTAGAGTGACCTATATAATTAAATGACTGGTCACAGAGTCTGTGGATGTGCATTTCATGCATCTGAAGGAGCAACAATTTGAAGTAAGAACACAAACATACCCTTCAGAATTAACTTAGGTCAAAAGAGCCGGATCTTTATTTCCTTAGAATAGACCGTAAGAAAGAATATTTGAGTTCATAATTTGGTCCTTTCGGTGTATTAAAGTAATCTTCCAAGAATATCCACACGTTCAAATAATATTAATCTCTAAGATGCCAACCCAACTTTAGCCAAGAAATGATCAAATTTGTGGTGAAGTTTTCCTAAGTGCATCATCCGGGAAAGAAAAAATCTTACCTCCTCTGGACTAAACTGTAGGAGCATTGCAATCACTGGTAGCAGAGCCTCCACCTCACCTATTCACATTTACGTTTGAACACACATCAAGTACAGAACTAAACAAGTGTGCATGATAACATCAAAGGATTCTCTGAGAGGATAAAAGAGCACCTCAGTAAGCATAATTCTTTATGATCAAAATTTATAATACCTGTTTCCAGCAATTTTAAGACCACATTTTTTAGGTATGTCATATCTACACCTTCCCGCTTTTGCATCCTTTCTACGTTCCGAACTTCTTCCTTCAACAAGGCTACCTGAATTCATTATGGTAAAGTTCAAGATATAATAAAATACAAATAAATGAGAGATATAGAGTAACTAAGCATCTTTCCCAACCTCATTCCCAAGGACAGAAAACAAATAACATGAAAGAGCAAAAAAAAAAAAAAAAAAAAGCGCAAGTGACAAATAACTGCATTTTTCAGGTTGTCATAAAAAATGTATCAGACAGATTAAAATTTTAGATAATCCTAACCCATGTGCAATCCACAATCTACAAAATCTTGTTTCACCTAATTAAAATTCCAATGGACCAACAACAAATTCAACCCCATGATGATTTTCCAAGCACATTGTGATTAATAATACATCATGATAAGTCATGACCACGCCCACATTCCCCACTTCAAGCATTTGGTACAGCATAACTTTCCAAAATAAATCATGAGTTCACATGCAAATATTAGAAGAATAAAAACTGTCCATCTCCGAATAAAAACATAAGAGACCATACCTGCTGACTGTGAAGACGATTTTCACGTTCAAGTTCTTCAATTTCCTCCTAAACTAAAAGATGTCAGGGGTAATGCTCAAATATGTCAATCAATCCACAAATGTATGATAATTACAACTCACTTGCAAAGCAAGAATGTGGCGATGTGACTGGGTGAGCTCCTCCTCTCTTTGAGCTTGTTGTCTCGCCAAAACCTGGAATTTGGATGAGAAAAATTAATTGTGCTTCTCATCAACATATCAACTAATGAGTGCAGAAAATATAACATATTACAAGTAAAACATGTCTTAAATAATACTCCTCTCATTTTCTTTTACTTGTCACCAGGCATATTTTCACACTCGTTAAGAAAACACGAATTTAATAAAACTTTTAAGTAAAAAGGTCAAAACACCCTTGAACTAAATGAAGTAAGAAGAGAAGCTTCTTAAACAAGTTTTAGTTATGAATGTATAGCAGAGAAAAAGGATAACAAATACTGCATTATTTTTATAAGATGATAAGCATAGGAAACATTAGAAACTTCCCAAAGTGATAAGTAAAATAAAAAAGCAATGAGAAATTATACAAACCAAAAAGAATGGCATCTCTAATATTATAAAGTTTTAACTGATACATTGCACAAGGACATTCAGATCCTTAGTGCTTTCAGTTTTCCTTTTCTTTTCCAAGCTCCTATGTCAATAATGCTTGTACAGAAATCAATAGGATAGCAACTTCAATTGAAACATATTGTAGAAACGGACAAGAAAAACTGGCCAACTTGTAGATACCAGAATTTGTTGTTCTGCCATGGAAGTATCAGCATTTGTGGTCTCCAGTTTTTGAGAAGCTGTATGCATCAGTTTCGGCATGAGAAAACTAGTTCCCAAAAGCCAATTTCTTCAAGTTCTATTTCGGAACTTACAGAAATTGCATATAATTGAAATATAGATGACAAGAATCATACCTGAATCATAGTCATTGCTGTAATCAGCCTGCGAATGTAATAAACATAAGCTATAGGTGAGAAAGAATCAAATACAAGTTCATGCAGGAGGTCAGAGTATAATGCTTAATCTAAGAAATGAAAGGTTACATCTAATAAAGTTAGAAGGAGGAAAAGGACACAGAAATTTAGATAATGGAAACAGACAGTAACTGTTCTTAGACAGAAACTTCTTTGTAGACTTTGATGCCCATAGCCATAGATATGTAAAGGAGAATGTCTCTTTCTGTATACACATGATAGAGAGAGTGAAATACCAGTGGCTTTGCTTCTAATGATTGGTGAAGACTTTTGATATCATTTAAGAGTTTAGAGATCTCTTTGTCCTTCTCTTCAATCATTTTATCAGCAAGGTCACGAAACGAATCATGCTCGTCCTACAAGGAATTAATCTCTGATATCAAAATGTGATCATGCTTTCTGATTGTTAAGAAACAAAAATAAAGGGGTACCACCTTCAACTTTTTATAGCGTATTTTAATTTCCTCTAATTCCTTTTTGACAATTTCACTGGAAGATTCCTCTTTCTGATGCTTCAATGCTTCACATCGCACTGTAAGATCAATTACATGCTATCTCAAATACAGAAAATCAGCCATGAAGAAGGTAACGTGAACAATTAAAATATTAGAAAAATACATCTCCATGTTTCTTCAACATTTTGAAGGTTTACTTCCCAGGCTTCCTTCTCTGATTGGTGGCTTGAAAGAGCAGATTTCAGCTTCAACTCAATGCTCTTAATTTGTTGCTGTGCAGCACTGAGAGCTTCATCTCTGTAAAGGAAATGAAATCTTAGAATAAAAGCAGAAATTTCTTTCTTCTTTAGTTCACTAAGTATAGTACTTACACTCTATATGGGGCGAAATATCTGATTAAATAGGGAGGGAAAGAAATTAATATATTTGATTGATTCAATTGCTTCGACATGAAGAAGACAGAGGAGCAAGTAAATTTTGAGGGTTCCCAACCCCTCCACATCAGCTATTCAGCCCCACTAAAATGGGGCTGATATGTCCAATATGCTTTTCACATGTGCCAAAAAATAAATTATGTAATTTACATCTCAAAGAACTAAACATACCTTTCCCTTTCACTTCTCCTTCCCCCTCCCTATAATCAGAATAAGCCTTAGTGCATGTGCATAGTATCTATCAGGGTTCAGTTAGTGATGAGTATTATGCTTTAATTTTCTTCTTGAGGTAAAACAACTCATAATTCAATTTCTATGCAGAATAAGAATGCACACAACTAATCTAGTAAATTAAATAAAACTTAATCATTGAAATAAACAAGGCATATAAACCAATTGCAATATTATATGAACTACTCTACCAGGTCTGCCAAGGATAAGAGTTGCTTCAGAATTGAAATGTAAAAATCAGAACAGATACTATTACTGCACATATATACAAAAAGCAATTATCACCTAACAGCAAGTTCTTCAACATGATTAGCCAGGGCATCCTTCAGATCCAGGACAGCTTTATCCTTTTCTGCTGATAACAAAAGTATCTCTTTCTCAGCCTCCTGAAGGACCAACAGAAGATTTTGAATACACCAGTAACTCCACAAGTTACCATTTCAAACTAAATGCACCAGACGGGCTTACTCTTAAAGCTTCTTCAAGAACTTTGAGTTGCTCATTATCCCTGGAAGCAGTTAGTTCTGCATCTTTCCTTTGAAGAAGTGCATGAGCTCGGACCTTGTAAGAAGAAAATTCACGCTCAAGCCGGCTGATCTGCAAATTATGGAGTTGGAGAATCTCAGATTTTGGAACAGAAGGTACTTGCACATACAGAAAACATATTGCACGGAAAAGAAACAAGAACTTTCTTAAACGTTACTACTTCATTTTCCATAGGTTGTTTTAGAATGGAAGTCTTCTCAGAATGTAAGTAATTATATAGATTATGATAAATATTTATTCACTTTTTCAAGTCACCATTCTAGTTTTCCTATTTCAATTTTCTAATCTAGGGGCTGGTTAAGTAGATTAGCTTAAAAGTGTCCATTGTTTCCTAAAATTCTTAACTTGTATGCAGAAGTCTAAAGCAACTTATATTTTCAAATGGAGGTAGTAATGTAAAAGATGGAAATAGAAGTATATGCTAGTTCATCCTCACTCCCAAAGATGTATGTGTCACAAAGGGCCCACCAAAAAAACAGGATCAGAGCTTATATTTAGTTAATCCAATATTAGCATCCTTTTTAAATCCTCTGCCAGGTAAAACATTTCCCACAACCTACTTGCTTCTGAGCTCAACAATGGATAGAGTTCAGGTTTGGCAAGAATCATTTATCCTCAAGAAAAACATATTCTCTGAAACAAAAGCTAGCTCTGATTGGCAAACCATGAAGCTAGTCCTGGAATTGCAAACTGGAATATGTTCAGCTCCAAAAAACAATTGCCAAATACTTCTAGAACACTAACACATGGGTAAGCAGTGTAGGACACAACAAATAAAGGATAATCTACACCTTCTTGGGCTTTCACACAACATAATACTTACCAGCCATTTTCAGAACTTTGCAATTTGACCTCAGGTGTTTATTTTATTCTTGAACATTTTCCTCAGATGGTATAACAAAGTTTTAGAAACTGATCACATAAGAGTACTCCAATTGAATAATACAAAACTATATCATGCAATAAACTGCACAGCATTTATTTGTTTCTAGATAATCTATTCAGTGTGTTTGTTGTGCCTCTGTAGAACCTTACTGAAAAGAACTTGTGAGCATTTAAGGGCCCATCTCTTCGAGAGGCAAACTTAGCTTCAGGGAAATTTGGTCAAGAGTGTTTTATAAGTCTCTTTGATTATTCACCTCTACACAGCAGATACGATAGATGACAGTTACCTCCTCTTTGGATGCAAGTAGTTCAGCATCTTTTGCATTTATCAGCTGAGTGTGAAGTGATACTTCTGACTCAAGTTGACCTGAGGGAGGAGGCAAGGAAGCATGATATTCTGGCTTCACAAAAAAAATAATAAATATAGTGAAATAAATCAAGTTGTACTAGTACTTCTCATTTTGGCTATTTCAACTTCTGTACGGATGCAGTTACTCTCAGCTATCTCTAGTTTTTCCTTGAGTGAATTAGAAACCAACTCCCAATTCACTTTTTCCTTTTCCTGAACCAATTGAAAAATGATACACAATGATGAGAAAGAACGACTCCAATACATTCTTAAGGAAAATCATAAACTGGTTTACAAATTTTAAGGTACTCCTTTCAAACCCTAAGGAATCTCTCTAAGCAAAGATGGATAGACAAAACAAAAAAAAAAAAAAAAAAAAAAAGATCTAATAATAAATCAATAAAAGCATCATGTGTGTCAGAAGTCAAGATTGATGTTGTGGTCCAGAAAAGACAAGAAGAGAAGATCATGCCTTTTGATTAACAACCCTTTAAGACAAAGTGGAAAGAGCACATAAAATGAAACAGCTCTATAACTATTATTATAGATGAAAGAAACATATGAAAGGTAATGGGCAATTTCATAATACACTGCACTGGCAAATATATGTCCTTTATTTTTGCGTTTCAAAATTTAATCACTAAACCCATTTGCATTTTTTGTTAGCATGTTATTTTTTGACAAATCCAGATATAATAGTATATTTGTCAATGTCATATACACCTTTTCAGAGATAATGTTACATCAGAAATTTTAGTCAATGGATATCAAGGTAGAGTATTGAGGAAGAGAGCACTACGTCAGAGATGTCTGACTCCTCTATAAAGTGGAAAAGAGTGTAGGTGTCTTCAGGATTTTGTTTTCTTTCTCTCTCTCATTTTTTTTTTTTCCCCCCTCCCCACTTCCAATTAACAAAGGCAAACAAAAGCAAGAAAATTTCATAGAACTTCATTACATGTTTGATACCTTGACAGAAGAAATGGATGAGCTAAACACCTTAGTATGGAATATCAGATGGCTATGAGATCAACCATAAAGAAGAAGCTAGTTTCAGGAAATCAGATCTCGACATCTAACCATCTAACCGAGAATGATAGTAAGATGTGATAAACTAGACAAACAATCAAATTTCAAATCGCTAAAGAATGATAATCCTGATAAAAGGATACCAAAAGCAAAGGTACCAAACAAGTATAATAATCATGATTTTGCAAGGCAATCTGTCCATAGCACACTCATACCAGAAAGCAACAAAACAAATAAGCAAATTTCCTGAACTGCATCTGATATCATTCAAGAAATCAACAACAAAATCCAAGAACATATATGAAGTGTATATGCATCAATTATACATAGTTAGGTTCAATTTTTTAAGATGAGAGATAATAGACAGTTATAATGTGAATGCAAGAAATCCCTATTTCATAACTCAACATTTACTGAATCTTACTGAAATTGAACATGATATTAGATACAAATTATTAGCAATTTGTCATCCAAGCTTCAACCCAAAAAAGAAATAAGAAAAAATATGAAAAGGGCATTCAGATGAACATATTTTGTTGATTTGACGTATAAGTGGGCAAGAGAACATAAATTCAACAGTTGGAACCAGTACATTCTCGCTTTTCAGGTGTGTAAGCTCTCCTTTGAGAGTTTCCATAGCAGCTCTAAGTCGTGCAGCTTCACCGCTTGAAGCTGCATCCATCTCCGCAATCTTAGTCTCTTTCTCAGCAACTACAGCCTAAAATAAACAAGTCCACAATGACAGACTTCGTTAGCTTCAACTTAAGTACAACGATTAGAAGCTGCAACAAGAGGAAATATATACAAAGAAGGCAAAGAACGAAAAAAAAAAAAATGGTCAACTAAACAAAGAAAAACAAGCCATTTCTTTCCTAAATCAAGTACTGACCATTTTCAAGAATCTTATAACAATTAGATGGACCTTTCAGGATCTTTAGTAGTGAAAATACTTACTTTTTCAATAATAAAGGGAAAGAAAAATGTTGTTTTGTGTCTTCTGTGAAGAAAGAAAAATGAATTGGACCTATACTACCAACAACGCTACTCCTCCCCCCGGCAACAAAAAAGGGAAAAATTTCTTACCCGCAAGGATGAAATTGTTTCAGCTGCTTTACTTTGTTCAGCTAATGCATCAGCAATTTGGGCTTCTAAACTCTCAATTTGCTGAAGATAATTAGAAAACATATTTAGAAATATAATACATTGGCTATTTTATTCAAGGTAATACCTACAGAGTAAAGAAAAACAAGCCCCAATATTTATCAATATGCATGTTATCCACAACTTGTATCGCATATACCTTCTGATGCTTCAAAGAGAGTTCAGAAATTGCAGCTAGCTTTTTTTCTTCAGCAGCCTGTAGTTGACTCCGCATGGTCTCCAACATCTGGGGACAAAAGGCTAAATAAGACATAAATGAAGAAAATTTCATAGTTGATTGCTCGGGTAGAACAGCAACAAGGCAAGTCCCAAAAAGTATCTTACATCTAAATAAACAAAGGTGACATTAATATCTCCTGAGTATTCAAGTATAATGCATGATAATGGAATTACCTATGTCCATAAACACTTTCATGGAAGTATCTGAGAAGGTTAAATTCCAATCAAAACTTACAATCATCCTTGTGCATAATAGAAAGCGTAAACAGGCAGTCCAACCAAACAAACCATAATATTTTTTGTCCGTAAGACTTGTATGCAAAGAACTATCTCAGACTGTTTCTTAAGAAGATGATTACCTATCATATATCTCATGAAACATGCAAACTAAAATTGACAAATAAGCATGTCTCACTTATTTTATTTCATTTACCTCCATGGATCAGATAAAAATTTGGTTTCATCACCTATCTGTTTCAGCTCATTATGCATCTCCCAGAAAATAAATATAACCAATATAAAGGCCAGAATAAAACTATGACTAGTGAGACAATATCAACAGATGAAAATAAGCTTTGAAATCGACTTCCCCCCCCCACCCTCCTTTTTCTCTTTTGTTCTCTGCCTGATCAGTACTTCTTGACATTTTCATTCCCATCCCTTCTGTGAAAATTCACATTGAAAGATGCTCAAAGAATTCAGATATGACTGCAGCGAAACACAATTCCACAACCAAAAAACAAGGACCCACCCAGTAAAGAACAACCTGGAAGTAAAATAACTTGCTCGAGATTGGCTACAAGCAATCTATTCAAATATATACAGGTATGATTACCTCCAAACATACAAGAATAGAATCTAGCATTTTGCGACCACTGAGTAAAGATAAATGTTGAAACTTATATAAGTTACTACCTGATCTTTCTCCAGGAGATTTTGTTGTAATGTCTCAAGGGCATTCTCCTTAGGTTCAAGTGAATGACGTAATTCTTCAATGTTGTCTCGGAGTCTGAATTTTAAATAAAGAACAAAAATGCAAGGATCAAAATGCTAATTCAAATGATTTTGCATTAAACATGATGGTGAAATCTCTCATGGGACAAAACTAGCAGATTTTGATCCCATTCACTGATGTACAGAAGTTTAAACTCTCTCAGCCATAAAAACAATGTCAATTCGTTGTATTTTGGTTGTCCCAAAATAGTAGCCAATATTCTAAATGAATAAAACATTTATTGCTATTTTTCCAGTCTCATACATTCCAATAAATTACTAAATTTTTTTGGCGAAAGTATCATAGTCATTTTGTATTATACTTTTAAAATTTTTAATAATTCCTTAACTCATGTGAGATCCTTAGGATGAAGTATATTCCTAGGAGATGATAGAGGCTCAAAGTTCTAAGAAGTGCATATCAATAGAGAAAAGCCATTCCCAAGGTTCCTTTATAACAGTTCTTATGTTATCATGCCAAGGAAACCTTATTGGAAGCTAATGGGAGAATTTACTTATTATTTGCACTTCGTAGTTGTTGTCTTTCTGCATCAATTGCTCTCAGTGCTTCATTGGCTTGTTGATGTGTGCGCTCTAGTTCTTGTTGAAGTGCCGCCAATTGGGATGATGCACGCTCAGCTTTTCCATTGACATCATGAAACTGGGCCTCAAGATCATCTTTTTCCTGAAAATGACAATCTCCAAACAGAAACCAATTTAATTCCTGGACAATCCATGCCTAAATTTGAAATCCATCAAACTGAAAATTGATGAAGTTCACAACCATGAATAGAAAAAGTTCAGAGCGTTCTTCCATTCCAACATTGCCAATCAAAATCATTCAGTGATGTCTTCTACACCAAACTAATGTCAAGAATAAAAAGAAAATGAAAGGATCACAGTTCATTTAGCAAAAACTTCAAGTAAGTCGGCAAAGTACATAGAGAATAAATTATTGACTATCTTACTTTACTCCGAAGAGATCACACACTGTCTCCAATAGTCCATCAGGGAGATTTACTAGACAATATTAAGCTCAATATTTTTTAAACATGATAGAATTGATCCAAATAGATGATGCAGAGAGAACTCTGAAGTCCCACAAGTGAGCAATTCATATACTAAAAAACACTACATGTATTCAGTCAAAAATAAATGAAACTTTGATTTTTGAGAAGTTTCGATTTCCATAACATTTCTTTTTCTAATACTTTACCCATGATAAAGAAATTCCTATGTTGCAAGGATGAGGCAATAAGACAGCATGATTTGAAAGGTTGCAAATTCCAAGATAAAACTTAATATTAACCAAAATTTTGAAAGAAAACAGAGGTAATTTACCTTCTGAACCTCTTGAATGCGTTGTTTTGCTCGTTTATGAAGCCTGCTAAACTTAGAATCCAGTTCGGAATACTTTTCATCACGTTCTTTAATTTCTTGATCCATCTTCTGTTGAGCTACCCCGAAGAAACCGAAAAATGAGTTTAGAAAAAAATGCTTAACGTGTACTAGTAGACATTAAGAATCACTACAAAGATATTTCCATTTCTTTTGAGAATTTCCAGAAAAGATCTAGAATTTGAATTGGAAATGCATGATGATTCAATAACAGGAGATAAAAAGGAAAAGTACAACCTTCAGCAAGTTTAGCATTGAGCTCTTTGGCCTTTGCATCTGCTTCTGAGTATTCTGCACGAAGATGTTTAAGGGCTTCCTCTGCAGCATTGCGTGTTTGTCTTTCTTCCAAAAGTTCTCTCCTCAATGATTCTATTTGTTCAACATACTCTTTCACATTGTGTGTACCATTGTCTGAAGCTAGAGGTTCCTTTTGTCTGGGAGGTTCATCAGAGTCCAAATGAATATTCTTCAACCCCTCAAATTGGGACTTCAGATACTCATTCTGAAAATTAAGTTCTAAAACCATTTGAACAAGCTTATTGTGGCTGTTACTATCATCTTCAGTGCTGTATGATCCATTTTCCTTCTCAAGACCTCTGTTGCTCCCATCATCATCTGTGTCAATCAACTGTTTGCCATCTTTTGTAGCTTCTTTCTCCTGATATTTCAAAGATTCACTATTATCTATTCCATCTGACGACATGTCAGCAGTGTTCCCAAAACTGTGTGGGTGTCTTTTCTTTTCTTTCTTTATTCCACCTAAATGCAAGTGATTAAAACGATCCACCCAGCAATTGGAATCTGAATAATAGTTTCAGAATGGATGTGAGAAAATGTTTGTTCAAAAAATTCTACACAATGAATAATTTACCTAGCATAATCAATATCTAAAAGGTCAGAGAACTCTCAATAGGAAGCAAATTGATCACCACGTAGAACAAAGCCATCACAAAGAAGCCTGACGTAGATGTACTTCTAAGTAACTGACACATAGAACCTTTATCTATCTATATGAAGAAGAAATCATGTAAAGAAAAGGATTCTCATTTATACAAAATGTACTTTGAACTTGGAATGAACATGAAATTAACAATGGTTCTTTATCTTTTGGGTTGTTCTGCTAAATTGGTCACTCAAGAGCTTTGGTCTCTACCCGTACCCTATGAAAAAAATGGAATCACTTCTTATGGACTTGTTGAGAATGATTTAGATCTAGTTCACGGGCTATTACTATTAGAAGTAGAGGGCACAAGGAACTAGAAAACCACAAGATGAAAAGACTAAATTATATTTCAGAAACTTCAAGAAATATAGGAAGTTACACAGGTAGATTCTGTGACTTAACTCTATGCCATAACTCATTCACCTCACCCACAACCATGCAACCACATAAAAGCAGAAATGCAAAAGGCCCCTATTAGAAGGTACACATAAGCAACAAGTACAAAGAAAAATCTGAAAGCAATTACTTACTACCTATTCTGCTAGCTTCTCTGAAAATAGTCTGGTACTCTAGTTAACACCGAGTTACCAAGTAGGCATAACTGATTCATTATCACACATCGGCACATGCTTATATAAAATCGTTGAGAAAATCAATGCTAGAAAGTACCAACTAATTAAGGCTAGACCTTAAAAGGGCGACAGCATTGGCAAACACAAGAGGTAAATTTAAGACTCCTCACTTGTGCATTAATGAAACTGTTGCTGATAAATTTAAGAATTAGCCATTAAAATAACAGCAGAGCAGCTAACAGCATCCCCGCCGCAAATCAGGATAGCTAACCAGCTGGTTAACGTCATTGTATTGTTCAGAACCAACTAAACAACGATCGAATACGCTAAACTGATACGAATGTTGACGAAAATCAACTTGCACCACGCATAGAAAATCCGCATGAATTCATATTTCAATTGAAATGCATACAAATTAGCAAATTAACTAAATTCATCTGAAATGAGGGAGATTTGATTCACCTTTTCGGGAGACGGTTGCAGATCTAACCGATGCTGTCAATTGCCGGGTACATTAAATTCTCAACCAATAATCATATAAATTTAAAACCTAGCTAGCAGGATCAAGAATTGGTTCAAATTCAATTCAATATTATCAGTAAGGGAGGAGGATTGAAGTATTATTCCTTGGGCATTGGTGTATGGGAGAAAGCACAGAGAGATCGCAGAAAAGAAGCGGTGATGACAAAGTTACGACTTTGTGGTTTCTCGCTCGTGTTTCACACGAGTCTACGAAGTTTTTCTCACTTTTTTTCTTGCCCCAATTTTAACGTCATATTAGTCTTTAAATTCCAAAAACAATTTTACTTTTGGTTGGTATTTTTTATTTTTAAAGAAATTAAGTTTTTTTTGGGAAAAAAGAAAAAAAAAAAAAAACAACAAACTAAGGTTATATTTAAATTTTAACGTATAACTAAATTAAAAGTTTTATTTAAATTCAATATTTTATAATTAAATATTAAAATATTAATTAATACAATATTTATTTTTAATGAGTAAAAAATATAGTTAAAATTTTAAAAAATAATTTTTTTTTAACTGAAACTTTTTATTTTTGATTTAAACTCATAATTTCTTAAATTTAAACATAACTATCATCAATTAACATGCGCCAACTTATCAAAAAATAAACTTGAATATAATTTTTTTTTAAAAAAAAATAATAAATATTTTTTAAAAAAAATTTAAATATTTTTTTAAAAAAAATTTCTTACTTTTATCTTATAACTATTTTATTTTATTTACAATTACATGATTTAGTCATTTCAACTATTTTCTTTTTTGGAAAATTGGTCAGTTTAGTCCTCTAACTATTTTCATTAATTAACATAAGTTTACAATCTTTTTTAACTTATTAAGTGCTACATTTTTTACGAGCCGTTTATTAAGTCTTTCCGGCCAAAAATTTGAATTTGTCAGCCAAAATTTATCACGTGCCGAGTATGTGATGATTTTTTAAAAGTAAAATTATCCTCTTAAGTATTATAAAGCTATGAATTTAAATTAATTGCAAAATTGTTCTCTTTATACGAAAAAAACAGTCTTATAAAACCCTGTAATTAATCTAAGTTCACAATTTTATAATACTCAAAGACACGATTTTGTCATTAAAAAGTGATCACGTGATGAATTTTAACTGAAAATTTTAAATTTTTGATCGAAAGAACTTCATAGGCTACAAGTAGAAAAATGTAGAATTTAACAAGTTTAAAAAAAAATTATGAATTTATGTTAATTAATGAAAATAGTTAGAAGACTAAACCGGCCAATTTTCCTTTCTTTTTTAAATAATCTTAAAAAAATTATCTACAAATATAAGACTAAAACAATTTAATTTTAATTTTTTTTTTCTATTTTTTTATTTAAAAATACTTACATCAGATACTAAAATAAGTTAAAAATTCCAATAATACAAAATGACAAATACTTTTCACAATTAAAGAAATTGTACAAGAATATCTTACATTTTGGAGAATGCAGGGGACTAATAATGCACTTCCAAACTATAGAATGGCATTCAACTTTCTATTACATACAGAAATCACAAATGTGGTAAGAATGAAGACCATCATTCTTGATATACTAGGTGATGCAACAGCCACAATACACACAAACCAAAGGCATACATAGTATACCTACATACATACATATATATATATTCTAATTTACATGATTGAATGATCTATCCAACCTAATCCATAACAAACTTTATTCTTCAGATCCTGTGTCTTACAGGTGAAAACGGGCACCATTTTCACCATCTTGAAGTCAAATGGGGTTAAGTGCAGTCAGAAGGTGATCTCTCTGCTGGTGCATCTCTCAAGCACCTCTATTTTCTTGATGCTTAAACATTCCTGACAGGATGACCACATATGAATTGGAAAACGAGCAAGAAAATGGTAAATGGTGCATAATTTTACATTTGCAAATTTAGTTAAAAGTCCAAAACACTACTAAGGTTTTACCACATTGTTTGATTTAGTGTATTCAAAATCCATTACCTAAATTTTTTTAGGCCTTATTCTACAATCTCAGTTTTCTGGACCAAAATGAATGAAAATCATAGCATTTACCAGTTTCCCTTAAACATGTAAACACTAAATATACTCAGGTTCTGCAGAAATTTTTCCTGTCTCTTTAATTTTTTTTTTTTTTTTTTAAAAACATAATTCATGTCAGCAGCTCTTGTTTACCCTGGTAATATAAAAGTAGCAAAGCCTATCCACAGATGGAGTGGCCTGCAGGGACAGTGATGGGATTGCTTGAAATTGTTTCACTTAGTTTTGCTTTAAACGGATTTAGTCAGTCAGAAGTTTCTAGAATATTTGAATGTAAAAAATTTTAAGAGTAGATAACTATTCCACTTTCAAGACCTGGTAAAGTTTTTATTAGAATGCTAGTACATCTATCCCAATAATGAAGATTTAAGATTTACAAGATACGGCCAAAACATTTAAATGCAACAAGTATCTAAAGGAGTTCCATGGATAAACTACAAGACACAGCAGAAGAAACCATTATTTAGTGTATTGAATTGTATACCAAAAAGTTCTATGCAATCTCACCAGTAGATCTCCCTTCAATGCTACGAACAGCTACTTGTTTGAAAAATTCTTTGCTAGCATCTACACATGAATGTAACAGAAAATTAGTTAAAGGATTGGCCAAGAAGAACTGGATACAAAATATACTAATACAACAGAATTGGCTCATAATGGCAGGTGAAAAAAATGAAAAAAGACCTGAAATCAAAAGCGGGATGCCATACAATGGATCTTTAAGCACAAATATACTCTTTGCTCGGGTTGAAAAAGTGGTGGTAATATACAAGGTTAAGTGGAAGTGAAAATGATATAACTTTTACTTGTACGAAGTTCAAAGAGGATAAAGTGTGATCATATTCATCATTTAGGGTATGGCGCAATAAACTACATGAAAGGCAAAATATGATTTAACTCTAAATTCCTAGTTGAAACCAATGAAGTCAACATTTTTCTTCTTGCATCAACATGAAACGCTAAGGGTATTAAATGTGCATCAACTATTTTCTGTTTTCAAACTAAGAATAGTTCTAACATAGGAAACAATAGAAGTTCTTGAAAGCGTAACTAGCAAAGTAGTGATCTTTTGCAATGAACGAGTGAAAGATTCTTCCCAGAAGTGGTTCAACTCTATGAAGAGAAAAAATTTAAAGCCATATGAAGCATTTTGCACACATACCATGCTTCATCGTTAAAGATGGATCTAGCTCATCTACATAGCCAATCACCTTTGATGGGATTCCAGCCACCATACTTCAAAACCAAAAAGAACAATGAATCATATACATTTAAACATCTGGTTATAACAAAGATGCATTTAAGAGTGTGAAACATTGCACCTATGTGGAGGTCCACTAGAAGGTACTTTACCTATGTGGAGGGACATTCTTCAATACAACAGTACCAGCAGCTATCATTGCACCTTCACCTATTTCAATGTTCCCAAGTATCGTGGCGCTTGCTCCAATAAGTGCACCTTGACCTACTTTTGGATGGCGATCACCAATTTCTTTTCCTGTTCCTCCCAAGGTTACACCCTGCTAGACCAGAAAATGAAATTCCTAGCATCATGAAATGACAATACCAGAAATATTTACTGATGAAAATGTAAGCTACCATCACCGTGAGCATAGGGGCAAAAATCTCACAGAACATGCATAATATTATTTTTTATGAAGAAATGCAAAACTTAGAGATATAACTTGTGGGTTTTGCAATCTGAAAATGCAATAGTTGTTACCATGTATTTTAGGACTGTTTCCTCTGACAAAAAATGCAACTGTTGTTTCTTCCTAACATCTTCATGTATTGCCAGGGTAAGAAATCTTTAATGATCAAAACCTCAACATAATCACATCTTTCAATGCATCCCTATTAGATTTATCCCTTATTTTAATTAAACAAATAATTTTGATTACATAGCAAGGAGACAAGAGGCAAGAGGTAGCAGTCCGATTCTGACACAAAATAGTTTACTTATAATGCCCAACAAGTAGGAGAAGTTAGTTTACCTGCATGAGTGAAACTCTATTTCCTACCACAGCAGTTTCACCAATCACCACACCAGTAGCATGGTCCAATAGAATTCCTTCCCCAATTTTGGCAGCTTCAGAAATATACCAGCATGAAGGACAACAGATGAACTAAGTTGGCAGCTGGGTAAATAAAGAAAATCTATATAGTTCTGAAGCAAATAATTATGTTTACAAATCTTATTAATCACACAAAAGAAACTAGTCCTCATTTACATTGAGACCCCATGATGCACTAGTATAGCATAGGACACAATAGAATTATATAGAAGAAATTTACCTGGGTGTATGTCAACTCCAAAAACCTGGATAACAAAGAAGATTATCTTTTACAACACTCACACGTGGTACCCGATTTGAAGAGGATAAATATAAAAAACTACCTCACTGATTCGACTTTGTAAAGCCGAAGCTAAGATTTTACGTCCTTGGTTCCATAATGCATGTGCAACTCGATAAGATTGCAAAGAATGGTATCCCTGTAAAAACATAGCTTTCCTCCAACTTATAATGTGAAAACGGGCACATACTGAATAACATAAATCATAGAACTTCCTATATAAAGCATGTATCAAGTATTAACCCAAGTAAAGCCAGTGTGTGATCTGGTGAGACATGGCTAAGAATATAAATTGATATCAACTTGGAGAACATTTTATCAGAACAAGAAGTTGAATGAATAAATTAAGAATCTTTCCAGGAACCCAATATCCACTTTATCAAAAGTTCATTTAAAAAGGCCGAGACAACTGATGAGAAAGGGCGTTTTGCTTCCACTGCTCTAGCTCTCTTTTCTTTAAGTATGTTTTGCATATTAGTCTGTCCACTTTTAAAATAAAAAATGCAGCTTCTCTGTGATAATGTGAATAGAAACAAACACATGACAAGAATCAAGACATTAAATAATTGTCATGGAAAAAGGATGCGGGGGATGCAATACCTTTAGGTACAGTAGGGCGGTGGAGTATGACAAACAAGAAGGATCACGATCCTTAAATGCCTTCCAAAAGAAATGATACATTTCAGATCAAATACAAGCCATGAGAATATCATAAGTATGTCTATAAATAGATTCAGGAACATTATGGAACGACAATAAATATACCTGAATATCAAGGCGAATTGCACGTTGAATATCTTCATCATGTATTATCACATCATAGAAAATATCCATTAGCTGCGTTGCCAAAAGGGTGGGATTTGCTAAACGATTGGCAAGAACAAAGCTTAATGCCAGCTCCAAACAATGATGTGACAAAATACTAGCATACAGGAAGCTGCTTAAAATTGGCTCCTTCTCAGCCTGAAAGAGACACAGTATTATCACCAAAAGACCAATCTCGAAGAGCCAAAATCAAATATATAAAACCTAATATCAGAGTTAAGTGACATCCCAACAGTTCATATAGTTCCATGACCCTTAAGCTGCAGAACTCAATTTCATATTAGTCCACAAAAGCCATTCCTCACATTAATCCTTTTTCGTTTAGGGGAGATGTATTCAAATTTTTGTCCAATTTCCTTGCCATCCCACCAACAAACAAACAAAGTAAAATCTGTGAAGATAAATGGCATGAACAGAAAATAACTCAACATCATTGTCTAGATGATGAATCGAACAAATTATCCTCCGTCAACCTTATAACTCGAATACACCATTACACCAGGTGATTTAAAAAAAAAAAAAAAAAAAAAAAACTTATAAAGCAATATATATATATATATATTTTAAACCATAGCTTGTCAAAGCTTCAGAATCACCAGTTCTCCCGCAATAACTTAACAGTGAAAGCCCAAAACAAAAGTACCTTTGTCAACAGGGATATTTATATCCTATTCTTTTTCTTCGCTATATTCCCGTTATTTCAGCATGATTTTGAAAAAATATATATATATATATATACCCGATAACAGCTCCCGAGTCATGACTAACAGAAATGCTATGAAATACAGTAAAAAAAAAAAAAAAAAAGACAACGATCAATCACCTCCAACTTGGCCTCTTCTGAAATAGCATCCCAAATGGGATCACCAGGTTTACAGCCACACTTGGCAACCGAGCCAACCAAATTTGGGTCGGGTTCGGAGACACCCACAGCATAAACCGGAAACACTCTCTCCAGTTTATATTCTATTGGCTTAGACCCAAAATTCTCCTCTTCTTCCTCTTTCTCTTCGAAAGCTGATGCTCCTCCTGCTGTTGATAGCACCATCTTGGATAAGTAAAACCAGTTCTCCTCACTCAAACAAGCCATAAAATCCCTACTCCTTGTTCTTCTTACGTTTATAAAAATGCACAGAAAATTAAAAGAGAGGAGAAAAAAAAAAAAAAAAAAAAGGAACACGTGACGGTGTTAGTTCTAAAATTGGAAGTTTCGCTACTTTTTCATGGCTGGGAACTTTGTCATGGGGATTGCTTAGTGATGTGTTCTTGAAAATTGAAAATCATGTGTGAGATTTATATGTGTGGAACGTTCTGGGCCATGAAGGGCAAAAGTTTGGCCGAGGAAAAAAGTGACTCTAAGTTTTGTGGCCTCCCCAGCTATGTATTTTTAACCACCCAATTTTTAGGCTCAAAAAAATATTTAAAGTCATCGAAAATATGCAAAAATGCCCTTTTTTTTTTTTTTTTTTTTTTTTTACTGTGGTATCTCAAATTCTTGAGGTGTAAAAATATCTCAAATTATGAAATATTCGGGTGAGGTTATCCCTACACCTTTTGGCAAGCAAGGAACTAATTATACTCATTTATCAAATTATATAACTTGAGTTACAGGGTAATATATGTCTAATTATAGACTTTCTTCTTACCCAGAGACATGGTTTTATTATTGCAGTAAAGGGGAAAAAAAATCAATACAATTGATTTTTGGAAAATTAATGAAATATAGACCAATTAAGGAAATAAAAGTTTGTTATGTCTTAAGATTCTTCAACATGCCATGAATGTCTAAATCAATCTTTCCCTAAATATGTTTATTATTTTTTTATATTAAGAGAATATATATATATATTCAAAATATAAAATATTAATTTTTAAATGCACTTATAAAGTTGAATGATTATCTATATTTAAATCTAAACTAAATAAATTTCAATTTCAGATAACAAATTACATGTCATAAATAATAAATTTAATCGTGTACGTATAATTAATTATAATTTTGAAATGTTATAGTACTTTTCTATCATTAAAAAGGAGTCAATAATTTTTATTTTAAAGTAAAATTTTTAATGAAATATTTATTATTTATTATTTAAATTATCATTATTTTTATATATTTTAATAAATTTTAATTATTAAATTTTGTAACTATAATCTCAAGTTATGTACAACTCAATGATATGTCTGTTCTAACATACTTCAAGTACACCTCATAATTTAAAATGCATCATTAAGTAAAGAGTTTTAGACTTCCTACTTAATAACTATTCAAAAATCTCTAAACGAGTGATCACAATAATAATAATAGGCCAGTTGGTACGATCTGGGGTGACATGGGGCTAACGCCTCTGGCCGCCAGGGTTCAAATCCCGTGTGGGGCGAATTTCCGCTGTGGGGGTTTGTCCTGGAGTTTGGGTTTTACAGGTTCTCTCCCTCAG